>ML685816.1:9523229-9824330 GCA_007922175.1 Pelusios castaneus | reverse complement strand
GGGAGCGCACGGCTGCCCGCCCTCCCTCCCACCCAGCGGTGATTACCATTTTTCAATTTGCGATTCTTTAGAGAATCGGGGGTTTACTGGTTCTTTCCTAAGTGGAGTACTTTCCACTTGCCTTTATTGAATTTCATCCTATTAACCTCAGACCATTTCACCAGTATGTCCAAATCATTTTGAATTGTGATCCTAGCCTCCAAAGCACTTGAAACCCCTCCCAGCTTGGTATCATCGTCAACTTTATAAGTGCACTCTATCTGCCATCATCTAAATCACTAATGAAAATATTGAACAGAACCGGACCCAGAACCAATCCCTGCGGTAGCCCTCTCATTATGCCCTTCCAGCATGACTGCGAACCATTGACAGTTTCTCTCTGGGAGCGGTTATCCAACCAGTTTTGCACCCATCTTATAGTACCTCCATCCAGGTTATAATTCCCTAGTTTCTTAATGAGAAGGTGATGCAAGACCGTATCAGCAGCCTTACTAAAGTCTAGATATACCACATCTACCGCTTCTGTTCTATCCACAAGGCTTGTTACCCCATCATAGAAAGCTACCAGGTTGGTTTGACATGATTTGTTTTTGACAAATCCATCCTGACTATCACTTAACACTTTATTCTCTTCTAGATGTTTGCTAATTGATTCCTTAATTATTTGCTCCATTATTTTTCCTGCTACAGAGGTTAAACTGACTGGTCTATAATTCCCTGGGTTGTCTTTCTTTCCCTTTTTATAGATGGGCACTCTATTTAGTCTTTTCCAGTCCTCTGGGACCTCTCCAGTCTTCCATGATTTTTCAAAGATGACAGCCAATGGCTCAGATATCTCCTGAGTCAGCCCCTTGAGTATTCTAGGGTGTATATCATCAGGTCCTGGTGACTTGAAGACATCTAACTTCTCTAAGTAATTTTTAACCTATTCTTTCTGTATTTTAGCTTCTGATCCTACCCCATTTTTACTGCCCTCTTCTACAGCTGGCATGCAGTCACCACCAAACTTCTCGGTGAAGACCAAAACAAAGAAATCATTTAGTTCCTCTGCCATTTCCACATTTTCTGTTATTATGTTTCCCTCTTTGTTGAGTAATGGTCCTACATTGTCCTTGGTCTTCCTCTTGTTTCTAATGTATTTTAAAAATAGGGGGTTTTGTAACCCTTTATGCCTTCAGCTAATTTGATCTTAATTTGTGCCTTGGCCTTTCTGATTTTTCCCCTACACAATTGTTATTTGTTTATAGTCATCCCTTGTGATTTGACCTAGCTTCCACTTTTTGTAGGACTCTTCCTTTATTTTTAGATTATTGAAAATCTCCTGGTTAAGCCATGGTGGTCTTTTGCCATACTTGCTATCCTTCCTACACATTGGAATAGTACATACTATGGAAAAATAGCATTAGTTGCATGTTGTATACTGGTCCAATAGTTTATTGACAAGGCTTATGGCCAGATGGTATTTTCAGCTGTATTTTCAGACCATGCTGTGATAAAGGCTTACTGGTGTAGTAAACATCTCTTTCAAATAGAAGATTCCCCTGTACTTAATGTACCAGGAAAAAGTCTCAAACCTGTCCTAGACTGTTGAGGGAAACAATGTGAAATACACAATACATCATGCTATGTGATTGTCATGTAAGGCTCTGGTGCTGCCAACACTTGAGCAGTCCCATTCAGCTCCTCTGCTCATTTGCCTAGGTGTTTGTAGGATTGGGGCCTTAAACTGTGCTTGAATTTGAATACAACCTATGACTCCCAAACCAATAAGCAAACAACATTGAACAAAATGTTTGCAGTGGAATCATAGACAAAACTCACCTGATTTTAGATTTGGTAACAGACTCAAAATTCATACCATGCCAGTTGAACATTTTACTAAGTTTTGTGGACCTGGTTTGGATTTTGAGCAAGCCGAGGCTAATTTTAGCATTGAAATCAGACAAAGTTCATCATTTCAGATGGCTTCAAACAAAGCTGCGTGAAGTGCCATGTTTCAACTGAGCATCACTTTAAGAACTTTAAAGTTTGTGGGTTCATTTAAAGTGGAATTTCAAAGCCTATGTCAGAGGAATTCAAACTTCTGCGAGAATAAACCAACAAAAATGTTTGTAAGAATTCCGGCAAAGCATAGCAGCTAAATTTTGCCCTGCTGTGGTTTGGTGTCTTTGTTATGCTTTCCCTATTGCACAGGAACAAGTTGTTTTGTGCCTGGTTGGCCAATGTGTTCTTCAATACTTTTTGTTGCAGCCAAAGGGGATGGTGTGAGGGTCAGAGAGAACCATGTGGATTCATTAGAGTACATTTTTCCCTTCTATGTGGATTTATACCTGAAGGTGGATGATATGAGATTTGACCTTTTAGTACAACTTGAATGTATGTCTTTTGTTCAGTTTCTGTAATCATTAAAAGTTTGCCCTTGGCATGCGATGATATAGGATCTAAGGCTCCCCTTTTCAGACTGGGCCTGATTCTGCTCAGATCTGAGCAACCTCACTGTTGCACTTCTGAGCAAAAACATCTCTAAAAATTACTTGGAAGTTGCAAATCTAGATTCTCACATTAGGCCTTGTATCAGATTTCACCTTGGGTGAGTTTCACCCTTTACCTACAAAATCCTGCACTGTGGGCTCATTGAAGAGAAGTCAGAGACATCGGCTTCAGTCCCTAGTCCTGAAATACAGTGCAGGACAGTTGCACACACTGCCCACTCCCAATCCCCCATGCAAATAATGCTTCAGTATGTGGGTTAAAAGAGAGGTTTCCATGGCTATACGGACACCAGAGCCATATAAACATGACTTTGCAGCCTCTCCTTTGGCTTGCCTTGATCAGGCCCTTGTTGTGACTTACTGTATGACCTATATGGGACTGGTAAGGAGATCCTTCCCACAGTTTGTGGGGGGTACTCAAGTGCCCTCTGTGTGTCCACTACACCAGCAGAACCCCACATGTAACCCCTTTGCAAGGCCCAGAGGTCCTAACATTAGCCCTCTGCTCCACTGGCAAATTTTATTCACAGAAATCAGATTTTTATACCTGAGCTATAAAGAGCTGCAAAAAAAAAAAGAGCCAGATCCTCAGCTGGTATGATTTTGCATTAACTGAAGCTATGTGGACTTACACCACCTGGTGATCCAGCTCATTGTCTGGTAAATTGATACTAGAGAGCACTCCTTATAATGTGGCCCCTTTTAAAATATTGACCTCTTCCTTCAATTAATAAATCCAATGCAGTTCTTCCACTCCTCAAGATCAGAATGGTTGCCCACTATCTCAGGACCAGCACCAACACCTAACCCCCAACACCATCCAGTCACCACTTTTTTTGTTTTCAATAACTACAATCTGTGCAGAACCCAGGAGTAGTCAATGATGACCATAAGTGAGATCCAGCACATTATTCTATTGTCACTCAAACTTATCTGGCTTTCAAAAGATAATGAATATTGTATGTACTGCTTACAGAAGTATATTAGCATTTTGTTTGTGCTTAATAGAAATACTAGATGCTCTCAATATGAATGGAAATTCATTGTTCAAGGAATGAGGTCATGTTTTACTTGGAAAGGTAGCAGAAACTAAATGAAAATAAAAACTCTTGCCTGCTTTTAATGCTCCCAATTGTCCTCTTTCTCCTTGACTTCTTTGTAACACTACAATGTTTTTATTTCAGATTCATTTATGAAAATGCCCTCTAGAAAAGATAAAGCTTGAATATGGATGCACGATAAGCACATCTTCTCTTTTGTATATTATTTATATATTTAAATGGTTCTGAAGGTATCTCTGATATTAATTTGTTTTTCAAGCAATAATGTTCTTAACTCTCTTTTACAGTTTGCTATTGTAACACTATGCTTTTCACTGGACAGGGATAGCTGCTGGAGTATTCATGGTCTGATATATTTGGTGGCATTATCCAGAGACTTCAAAGGAGTGCATGCTTTCAAGCCTCGAAAATGAATACAGAAAAAAAAGATTCCATAGAGTTAGCAGATGTATTGGGTTCAGGAAAGGAGTTGCAAAGAAATGTCAATGTCTATAAGGTTAGGATTAAAATTTACATATCTCAGTGATATTTTTTCGCAAATTTGCAGGTTCATAATTAAACTGAAAAGAAGAGTGGTGTGTTTGTTTTTGTTTTTCTGTTTTGAGTAGCTTTACGTTTTATTTCATATCTTCCACTCAGAAAATGTCAATTTCAGTTTGGATACACACTCGGAGAAGTGACATCTCACAAGTAAAGTAGTGAAGCTTGCATTCAGATACATCAGGTTTTCGATGAAGCCAGAAATACTACAAGGATAGCCATATTTACATTACATGTTTTTTTTTTCCTCTTCTGCACCCTGAACGTTAAGGTTTTTTGTTGGTTTGTTTTACTTTTCAAAATGAAGAATTGGCTTGGGCTTTGGTCTAATGTTAGGATTGTTTCCTGTGTTATCAACTCCCAATTTTTATCATGAGTCTTGTCTTGAAGGCCTAGTTCCTGGATTCATGTGAATGTGGGAATCAGTTTTCATTTTTTAAAAAGGTAAGTTTCTAGACCTTATGGCTATGTCTACATGTGCTAAAATTAGTTTGAATTAGTTAGTTTGAACTAACTAATTTGAACTAATTTTAGTTAGCTCGAATTAGCTTAATTCAAACTAGCATGGCCACACTGGAATGTTAGTTCGAATTAAGCAAGCACTTGCTTAGTTTGAATTAGCGATCCCCATTCATTTCAATGGCCGGTTAATTCAAACTAAGAAATTAGTTCGAATTAACATGGCCACATTGGTTAATTCGAACTAGTTAGTTCGAATTAAACCCTTCGTTCGAATACCCTATTCAAACTTATTAGTTTGAATTAAGGAAGCCCTTAATTCGAACTAACTAAAGCCTAGTGTAGCCATGGCTTTAGTTAATTCGAATTAAGCCTCCTTAATTCAAACGAACTTGCCAGTGTAGACATAGCCATTGATTATAGAGAAAAGCTTGTACCTTATTTAGGGCCCTCTCAGAAAGGTGGGAAAAGCAAACCAAAAAAAAGCACCATCTATATAAGTTTTGGTACCTTGCTCATGATTTTTGAAACTTATTGTCAATGCCTCAGTCTTCATACATGCTTAATGCTGATAACTGCACATCATACCTAACTGAAATAACTAATATAGATTTTTGTAGGGCAATTTCATGCATCCCTTGTCTCACTCCTTGTTGTTTAGTATTTCTATATCTTAACTAACTGTATCTTGCTTTCCTCCTTCACTGATGATGGTAGTATTGAATGTTACCTGACTCCTTTTTTGACACAACTAGTTATGGTTGGATAGGTAAAACCAAGAAAAATCAGTGTTTCAACCATCCCTTTCTTACTTGATTTTACTTTGAGAATACTCTTCCGCATGGCTGTTTGAGGTCTGAAGTACAGACCATAACGTAAAACTCCATAACATAAAATATTGACTGAAGAACATTCATATGTTTGTTCACAACACCATTAGCATTCATTATAAACATGTACATGCACATAGATGCTGGCTATATCCCAGGAGCAATCTTTTAGAAGTGATGTGTTATATTTAGTGCATTCAGGGTGCGTGTGCATGTGTGTGTATAAAAATTACAGTTGCTGTATTTATATTTATCCTTATGAATACAGCCCCAAGGCTGCATTCTCTATTAATTACAATTAATCTGAAAGCATAGGAATTGTAACAAAATTTTCCAGCACATCATGCATGAGCTATGAATTGATTGTATTCTAGTAGTCCACAAAATCCATACACTATTATAAAAAACTGAAATAATGAAATGTAATATAGAGTCTAAATCAGTTTCTTTTCAGTTTAAAGAATTGCTAAATTATTCCTTTAACACTGATGTGGTTTCATAGCTGCTGGTGCTTCTTAAAAAATTTTAAAAAAGAAAATGAAGAATTTAATTCATTAGGTTTAATCTTAAATGATCTATATGTCTATTTAAAAAGAAGTATATTCATCCCTTCTTCTTCAGGGGTAAAATTCATAGTACTTTAAAGCACTACCATGTGGTGATGTGCACCACTTAAGACAAATGTGAAGAGAGACTTGTATAGATCTCCTGAGCTGTGGAATGAATTTCACCTGAAGGTCCCATCTTTGCTGATTCACACCAGCTATAATTCCATTAAATGCAGTGAAACTGTGCTGCCTTGATTATCAGCCATGGATCTGGCTCTTAAATATTTAGCAGTATGTAACTAAAGTGCTTTGAAGGTTTTCTGAGCACTCATACTGGAAACTTCAGGTCTATTTCAACAAACACACATTCCCCTGTCACCCTATTACATTGATCCTACTGTTTAATGGCTCTTCTACTGACAGTAAACTAAATATTGAATGCCCCTTCTAGTGCTTTGTCTTTTTATTTCTGAGTTTTCCAAGGAAACTGATAAAGGGTCTAATTATTTGAATAATCAAGGCAATGAATATTTGATTGCTAGCATCAGAGGTAGCCTTAATTTCTTAGCTGAAATATTGCATTATTTATAATGCAAAGAAAGTGACAATTTTCTAGTAAATGCTTTTGTTAACAATGCTTTTGCTCTGGTAAATTGATTCTCTGAACATGTTCAAAATTCATCCACTGCAACATAGTGCCATACCTGGCATGAATTTTGGGTTTATATATTTCATTATCAAAAGTTTGTCATGAGTGTCTGACAAGCGGTGGGGTAGCCTATACAAAATGAATGTATGGCTGTCTCACAGTGGAGTTGTCCATGTCAAATGATGTAATCTCACAACTGGTCATGTTGGATGGCAGAATCTGTAAAGAAGCTAAAGCCTGAATATGCATTGAGATTGGGTTGGCCACTGTATTGGCATGGAGATTGGATTGTTCATCACTGTTGTATGAGTTTTCCTGAGGTCACATCAGCAGGCCAGTATGGGATATTTGTATAGTAACCACCTATATTATTCTAATTTTGACTACTCTTATCCCCTATTGTCCTATGCCCAATGGGGAACATACTAATCTAGGACCATGATGCCCTTCTTTCACCCCTGCCAACCACACCTACTATTCACCATTACTTGTGTCAAGATTGCCTCATGTTACTCTAAAAGAAGATCTTTGAGTCTGAACTGATTTGATGCTATTAGAATTGTGTGGGAGGATGCACCATAATCTTCACAGTGCAGACAAGGGACTTTCCACCAACAGCTGGTGCTATTTGAAGACATACTGTCAAGTTTGTAGACCCTGTACATTTACTTTTCTTGATGGTAGTTTAATCTCAAATAATGTGGTGTACGTGTGCCATGTAAGGAGAACACAGTTGTGCAGTAGCTTATGCATCACCAAACAATCTGCTTGCAAATGTCTGTCTATGGTTCTGTGGCCTCCATTTCCATAGTATCTGAGTGCCTCATAATCTTTAATGTATTTATCCTAACAGACCTCTCAGTAGTGTACTGATGGGAGGTTACTGGTAGGGCAAGCCGCCAGATGCAGGGCTGCAGGGGGACGCTGGGCTGGCCCTGTTGTCTCATCAGGGCCAGATTAGAGGGGCCCCGACTGGCGCCCCTGCCCTCAGCCAAACTGATGGCGAGATGGCCACAGCCCCAGGTGATAGAGGCAGCAGTCAGCTGCTAGGGGGACCAGGGGCAGAGGGTGCCCTCCCTCTGCTGCAGGGTGGCGTCCTGGCCCACCACACCCTGGCTATGTCTACAATTGTAATTTTAAGTCGACTTTAACTAAGTCGACTTAACTAAGTTGACTTTAAGTCGACTTAGTGCGTCTACACTTAAAATTAAAGTCGACTTAAAGGGGAACTTACAAATTCGACCTAGAGCATCCACACTGGATGCTTAGGTCAACTTCTAGAGGCTAGGGGAACCTTGGGCAGGCCCATGGTGGCGGGGGGGGCACCCCTTGTGTGCAATGGGGTAAAGGGGGACAGGGAACCTGGCAGGGTATGTGGGCAGGGTGTGACGCTGTCTGGATTTAGGGAAGCATTTATGATATTATTTTCTATTCATATATCATAAATGCTCTATAATCCATAGGAACTATGTCATGTTTGGTATCAATAGAAAGGTAGTAATTTTCTGGGAATGATTATATAGTTTATGTCTAGGAATTGTCTTTGGTTTAGAAGTTAGGAATTTGGTGTTATATCTGTACTTTAACTAGTGTGATTTTATGGAAACGCCCCAGACAGGAGGCTGTTTAAAAACCATTGTGTCCTTAATGTTAAGGAATCTGCCAGGTACAATGGGCCCAGGGACTAACCTGATGAGCCATTAAGGACATAAGGAATACAACCAAGCTGCTTAAGTCGACTTAAGAAAACTGTAGTGTAGACGCAGGGTAAATTAAGTTGACTTAAGGAAACTGTAGTGTAGACTCAGGGTAAATTAAGTCGACTCAAGCAAGCTTAAATCGACTTAATTTACAAGTGTAAACGCAGCCTCTCAGCTGTGTGGCTGCTTCTCTCTTGGAGCAGGGCTGGCCACCATGCAAGGTGCCAGGGGCTGCCCCTCCCCAGACCCTGGAGATGGCTCATTCTGCAGCATTCCAGGCCACCTCTCCCCCACCCTCTAGCGCTGAGCATGCCCTCTTTAGAGCCTGGGAGTGGTCCCAGGCACCCTTCACGCTGGCCAGCCCCACCCCTGGAGAGAAGCAGCCATACACTGGCCAGCGGGACAGAGTGGCTGGCCAGAGGTGAGGTGGGCTGGACAATACTGCTCTGCAGCAGTGGGAGGGCAGCCTCTGGCCTCGCCTTTCCCCCCCACCCCCGCCATCGTGACTGACTGACCACCTCCAGTGCAGGGGGCTGCAGCCACCCCACCACCAGTCTGGCCAAGGGCAGGGGTACTGGCCAGGGCCCCCCTAATCGGGCCCTGGCGCCTCTCCTGCAGCCCGGCAGCGGCTTTCTGGCACCAGGGGCCAAGTCATATTTGCTCATCTCTCGTGTCCTCCCCTGTGCAGTCCCTTTTGCCCCCCAGGGCATGAGGGGTCCCAGCTGCTGGGACTTCCTCCTGCCCTGGGGGTGGGGGGTGGGCTGCACAAGGCAGAGTGGGGGGCAAATGGGACTTGACCCCCAGGCACCAAATAGCCTCGGCATGCCACTGAGATCTCTATGAGGTAGAGAAGTGTTGTTATACTGGTCTTATGCATTGAGAATTGAAACAGAAAGAGCCGAAGTGACTCGCCCGCAGGCACACAGGAGTCTGTAGTAAAACAAGGATTTGAAGCCAGGTTTCTCAACTCCTAGGCTAGAACCTGATCCACTGGCCCATATTTCTCGTCTATGTATAATACACATATACAAGGACTTAAAGGGTATGAAGGAGGAACATCAGTTCTAGTCAAGTGTCAAAGTAGACAACCCTTTAGATCTGCAAACCACATCAGCTCCCTCTGACCATAAAACTCAGACAACAGTTTATGAAGATTAGTCCCAGATCTTTGGGTGTGTTGCTCTGCCTTCTGCCAAAGCTGAATTAGTGGTCCAGAGAGGACAGCCCCCATATAAAGATTATCCTGATGTGGCATATAGACAACACAGAAACTCACATACCACAAGCCTCTCTTGCTGTTGGCATCGCAGTAAAAGAAGAGGCATGACCTAAATGTTACAAACCAGCTCTAGATTTATTGCCTCTGCAGTCACTAAAGACCAGTGTAATTTACAACAGCCATCTGATGGTTTTAACCCAATGGATGAGAGAAGGCACATACTGAGCATTCCCAGGGCAGTACATTACATCAGATTTACACACAATTATCTGATTGGAATTGTGACACTGCTCTGAAATCTGCATCCTTAACTGTAGAAAGGATGCTGACGTATATCACTATTTTCCCAGTATCTTTTTTATATCCTCTTAGGTGGGAAAATCTTTGAAAATATACCCCAAGGGGACAATTGTGCATCATCATTTATTAGAGTTGGTAAAACCAAACCAAACCAAACAAAAGGTTGAGGGAAAAAATTGCAGGATTTTTTTTTAAATTTATAAAATGTTGAATTTTTAAAAATTGAACATACTGTGACAGCTCATTCATATCCTGCACATTTTTGTCATAGAAATTTTCCATCAAAAATTGAATTTGCAATGATATTTTGCTAAAAAAAAAAAGTGAAAATTTGAAAACTCTATTCGCCTCTAATATTTATAACTGTCCTGCATTGACTTCATCCACACGCATTTCCCAAGAATGTACAGATAGCCTGACATAGCTACTAAGCAAATAAATTGCAGAACAATTCAGGCCTCCATCAAGAGCATGCAGTATAATTCAGAGAGAGAAAAGCTTTCCCTCACTTAAGGCTGAAAAGTGAATAAAAGGAAGAAGAAAGTCTGCATTGTGTGTGTGCCATTGTCTATTATAAATCTTAAATCATCATTATTCTCCTTTGTGACTGTTCCTATAGGATGGAAATTAAATAGGGAAGACTCCAGCTCAAAGGGTTCCTCTAATTATTAATGATAAAGTATTGCCTATTGTAATATTAAAAACAATCATGTCCCCGTGTCAAATGGGAAATTAACTGAAATACAGATATTCAGAGGAAAGTAAAAAAGTAACAGTAACAGAGCCCTAGGGGGTGATAGTGCATGGAACATAATTATTATTCTTAACTGCATTGCTCTCATGCCTGGAGTCCAGTCAGGGCTGGACATGGAACAAATATGGAACAAAAATCTAACCACTATTCAGAAGACATGACCATCTATAATGAAGGGCAACAGGTAGATATATCAAACAGTGTGGAAGCGCAATGTAATGATAACAAAGTTATAATTACTGTAATAAGACATGAATTTGCCATGAGGCAGAGCAACTAAAGGACAAATGCCATTTTAGGCAGCATACCCAATGGACGTTTAATTGACGATTAGGAGGGTACAGTAAGAGTCCCTGCTGGAATATTCTTTAAGTTCTGGGTATCACATTACTAGAAGTATATTGTTGTACTTTGGACTCACCACATTTCAACAGAAATGGCCAGGGGCCTGGAAGAACTCTATTATGGTAGAAAATAAAAAAGAAAGCTGTTTAGGCATGGCTTGGCTAAGAGGCTGTTTAGGACAGGTGTAGCCTACAAATACTTGGCAAGGATAAACGGCAAGGGTGAGGAAGAATTATTTAGTGATATTTTAATCATAGAATCATAGAATAACAGGGTTGGAAGGGACCTCACGAGGTCATCTAGTCCAACCCCCTGCTAAAAAGCAGGACCATTCCCACTAAATCACCCCAGCCAGGGTGTAACGTAATGTGTAAGTAGGAATAATTGGTTGAAATAAATAAATAAAAGGATAGCCTATTGCATCTACACTCTCCAAAAACACCCCAAGCCCTCCATGGCTGCAGTTCTCAGAACCCAGGCTCCTGGGTTTTCACTCTGGGGCTAAAAACATCAGTGTAGGCATTCCACCTCAGGCTGAAGTCCGGGATCTGAGACGCAGCAAGATGGTTTGGGTTTCAGAGCCCAGGCTCCAGCCAGAGAGGCAAGATCTACATTTTTAGCCTTGTAGTGTGATTCTGAGTTAATTGACCTGAGATTCTCTGCTCTTGTTTTCAGCGCAGACCTAGTTCAAGGGGAATTGGGAATATCTACATCACATTAAAACCTCGATTGGCCAGAACACTATAAAAAGTGTTGTGAGTAATATGCACTGGCAGGAAGAAGGAGCAGGTGATCCAGATCTTTTTCATCTCTTCATTCTTTGGTTCTCATACTGATGTTCTTTGTGACTTCTTTTTCTCCCAACTTATCCAAGATGGATGAGACCCCAAATATTGTTATAATTTTCAGTTACACAGACCCCTTAGAAGGCTATCACTACATTAGTCTACATTCAATGCTGCTGAATACTGTAATTCAAGTCCCAAAGGACTGCTAGCCAAAAGCAAGGTGGTTGCATCCTCTGGTCCTGCTGTCAGTAACTAGAAATTAGCTGTTCTACCAATGGGTACCAAACTAGCATCCAATTTTCAGAAGTGAAGTTGCACTATGTTTTCCTCTTTTCAGTTCAGGTTTCATAACTGAACAAGAAAGTTTCCTTTATCTTTGTAGGTAGGAAATTATTTAGTTAACACTGCCAGTGATTATGCTAAACATCTTTACAGGAGTCCTCAAAATGACAAACATCTGTCTAATTATTACCATAGAGGAACAGGTTTTCATTATGGAAGATAATAACAATGATGTTCTCTGCCTATCCTGAAAGGGATGGGAATAGTAAAAGAAACACATAATTGACATGGTAATATTTCAAGATCACTGTCTCTTAATAAGTCTGAGACTTTGAGAATGAAATTGAAGCATAAATCCCCAGAAGAGACTTTCATGAGAAATAACTGGTGATTATTAGGAAAGAAGTTTCAGCTTCAAATTTTAAGCCCCAGTCTTTAGGCAGCAGAATCACTCACCAGCTGGCTGACGACTGTTTCTGTTGGGGACCGTTGGCAAAGCAGATCTAGTTCTAAACCACAGATCTCACATACAGCCTTTGTTTTAAATTGCATTTCTCCCCCAACCACAATCTGATTCATTTTGCCCCAACTCCACAAGACTGAAAAGAGCTCAGCATGCTATGTAAAAATTACAGAAATTGCTGCTGCCAAACCCAGGGGAAAATGTTTTATAATTCCTCACTTTTACTATTACACTAAAGTGATTATGCCACAAATAGCAAGAGATCACTAGAGTGAGGAAAATAAGTGAAACAGATTTTCTGAGCTTGGGACACAGTAGCAGTGATTGACAAGAGATAGGACCCATTTCTAATTGCAGCAGCCTGTGTTTTCATCTTTTTCAATTTACTGGTGCATAAAGTTCATTACTGTTTAGCATTGTTAGGAAATCCAGGAGCTCTTGGGTTAGTATCTGTCTTCTCATTGATCTTCTTTCTCTTTGTGTTAGACCTTGCTTTCCAATATGCTCCTGCTAGAGTTTTGCTTTTAAACAAGGCCCTGATCCAAACCTGGTTAAACCCATTCCAGAGAGTTTATTTGACTTTGGAACAGGCTTTATAACTCTTTTACCCTATTTTTAGAATCAGAGATAACTAAGGTTATGTCAACATTTATGGCAGCATGTAGCGTATATACACTGCACATTCCCCTAGCATGCGTATGAATAGCAATGCAGATGGTGAAGCATAGCTTGGGCAAGTAGAGGAGAGGTATGCCAGAGCCGTAGGGTAGTACCCTATATGACTCTCTGTGGGTATGTCTACACTTGTTAAGTCGACGTAACAAGGTCGACTTTAAGTCAATTTAAAGTCGACCTTGTTAAGTCGACTTAACAGAGTGGCTACACTTTAAGTAGACTTAAGTCAACCTTGTTAAGTCGACTTAACAGTAGACATAGCCGTCCACACTGGCTTTAAGTCAACTTAATAAGGTCGATTTAGCGCTATTCCCCGTCCACGCTGGCTTGAAGTCGACTTAAGGCTTAAGTCGCCCTTCAGAGGTGGTGTTATTAAGTCGACTTAAGCTGTTAATAAGTCGACTTAAGGAAGTGCTTAAGTCGACTTAATAAAAGCCTAGTGTGGACGCGGCTTTGTGTAGGTCAACTTAAGTGTCCTTAAGTCGACCTAAGTTGCCAGTGTAGACCACCCTGTGTGCCCAAGCGGCACCTCCCTTCTCTACACAGCTATTTTTAGCAGTGTTGTATCTTGCTGCATCTCCCCTGTGGAGTCTTTCCCCACAGTAGGGTCAGCCATAGCCTTTTCCTGCTTCCTCCTGTTGCCAGAGTTTCCTGCTGTATGTAGAGTTGCACCATATTATGGACACAGCCTACTTTTCCCTGTGGTATGTGCTGCTGCCAGAGATGAGAAGGTCTCAGATATAACACAATACCAGTTTGTGGTAACTGCTGTTACTTGTTTGTTGTCCTATTAGCGGTGATTCTTTCTTCCACTCATGGTTAGAGATTGTAAGTAAATGGGTCTCAGCTCATTTACAGTTTTCTTTATCAGGTGCTGGGCCCTGTGCCTTTCCCTATTCCAACATGGAATTCCATGATATTCCCTCTCTTCGAATCTTGGCCTACCGGGCCCAAGGTGCCCTCAGTTCTGACCCTGATGGCCTGATGGATTTTGGAAACCTGTGCATTTTCTTTTCTGGTGTCTGTCACCAGTGGTGAATGCTGTGATCAAACAGCTTGACCAAATTACTCTTTATTTTACAGTCAGAACAAAGCATTTCAGCCTAGATTTTAAAAGGTATTTAGGACCTGTGCTCAGCTTTTCAAGGCCTATTTGATTTAGGACCCAAAATCTCATTTTCAAAAAAAAATAAGAGATTTAGGCATTTAACTATCTAAACTATATCAACAGTTGATGAGATAGAATTTAGGTGTCTAATTCCCTTTTGAAAAAGATTTAGGCTTATAAATTAGGTAGGCATGCACAGCAGTGCCTAAATACCTTTTTAAAAATCTACCCCTTAAAGAAAAAGGATTTTAAAACAACAAAAACTTGACATCCATGTCTATTTTACCTAAACACTTACCATCCCCTGATAAACAAGGAGTCCTGGGGCACTTTTTAAAAGACTAACAGATTTATTTATCGCCTGAGCTTTCATGGGAGAAAATCCCACTTTGTCAGATGCTTTCAAGATGGTGAATTTACAAGTGGGATTTTCTTGTTTTGCTGACCTAGACTAACATGGCTACCGTTTTGGATCTCATCCCCTGATAGTAACCTATGCAGGTCTAATTTCTTCAGCCACCGCCAGTGAGGTACTGATTGAGAGAGTGTTATTTTGTAAGCTAGCCACACTTTTCATCTCCTGGTGTATGCATCTTTTACTTTCCTGCCTTTGTTTCTTAACTCTCAAGTATTTGCTGAGAAGTAGTTTATCTTGAGCCATTCTTTCCCTTCTTGCTTATTTTTCCTTACAGCATCCTATTAAATTAAAAAATATAATCATACAGTAAACATTCCAAAAGGCAAATCAACATACAGTATTCACAAAATATTACAAGGGAATTCCAATCCCGCCACAATCTTATACACAACATTTTATTGCCTCTCTGTCTCATATTAGGGATTAATTTGTCTTTATGCATTTTTACATGGCTGTTGCTAAAGCCAACAGGTACAGGTGCTGATTTTTAAAAAGTACGGTGACTGACTTCATTGGAGTTACAACAGAGATGAGTATGACCGAGAAATTCTTAATGTTACATTTTTGTGTCGTCAGAACACAGCATCTGGTTCTTTTTGCCACATGTTTAAGGCATGAATTTTCTATTAACTGCTATCAGAGGAATTATTCGACTGCTTCAAGAGAAAATTTTCAGTGGGCCGTTGCCACTAGAGGCCTCCTAAATTAGACACACAGTAATGTATTTCCATGCATTTCCTTCAATAAATACAGAAATAATCATTTGTGCTTGTAAATGGATGCTTGCAAGTGGTTACCAATGCTATAGTTGTAAACAGGGAGTTTTGTTCATGCAGGGAGATAAGCATCCAAACACTATTGACTATTGACATTTAGTTTTAGATTCTTATTATTGGCTGCAGTGGGGCACATTTATGCTGCATTCTCTGGTCTAAAATACCTTTAAAGCCCATGTAGTCAACCATGGGAGGATCATCTAGAAGATTTCTCCAGTTCTGGTGTCCACAATTCAAGAAGGACATTGATAAACTGGAGAGAGTTCAGAGATGAGCCAAAATAATTATTTTAGCATTAGAAAACGTATCTTATCATGATAGACTTAAGGTGTTCACGATATTTAGCTTAAAAAGAGAAAGGTAAGGGGTGACCTAATTACAGTATGTAAGTAGCTACATGGGGAACAAATATTTGATAACGAGCTCTTCAGTCTTGCAAAGAAAAGAATAACATGATACAAATGGCTGGAAGTTGAAGTTAGTCTGGAAATAAATTATAAATGTTTTAACAATGAGAGTAATTAACCACTGGAACAATTTACCAAAGGTAATGGTGGATTTCCCATCACTGACAATTTTAAAAACAAAATAGGATGTTTTTCTAAAACTTATGCTCTAAAGGAATCACTTTGGGGAAGTTTTATGGCTTTTCTTATATAGGAAGTCAGATTATATATGATCACAGTGGATGCTTCTGGCCTTGGAATCTATGTAAAAATTAAATATTCATGTAGGTAGAAACTCCAGAGGCACAGTGCTAGCATAACTGCTCCAGTGCTGCCTTCCTTCCTGCTGTCATCTTATGGGGTGTGGCTGAGAAAAAGAGGCTTGGACAAGGGATCAGTGGGTACACAAAGTTCTTCCAGGAAGTACATCATCTACATTTCTGTCCTCTGTTACTATTGAGAACAGCCTAGCACCCTCCTCTTTGGAGCACCCCTTCAAGTAGTTGCATTATATGTGCATTAATAATATAATAATAATAGTAGTAGTAATTATTATTGCCAGGTTGGTAAAAGAGAATGTAGGCTCTAGAACTCATATGCAGGATTGAAGTGATTTCCATTATATAGGGTTTGCAGTTTGGTTCAATGACTCTCAACATCCCCACTATAGAAATTGTTCCAGCATCACTGAACGAGAAGGTAAAGTATCATAAACAACAATAGAAATCTCTGTAAACCAACCATTGTACTCTTAAGGGAAATAAAAAAACAAGGCCCAGAAAATATAATGGGCCAAATCATCCACTGGTGTAAATTGGTATAGCTCCATTGAGGTTAATGTAGTCAATTTACACCAGTGATTTGCACCTGCTGTAGATGTAGCTCAGTGTTTAGTCATTTTAATAATAGACAATATTGCTACCATTTGTAATATGGCAAATATATGAATTAATGAAACAAACACCATTATTAAATATGTATAATTACAGTGGACATCGTGGCAGCTATAATTTACCAACAGATATTATACTCTGATGTCATAGACACATTTTTCTCTGTGCACAGCACAGGAAATACATAGATAACTCAGATAGCACTATGTATTCATTGTAGGTGTTTGCTGAATTTTAATACAGCCCCCTATAGATACAATATAATAAATAATACCAGTTGCTTTAACTTACGTTTTGACAAATATAACAAGCACTTTTGCAGGTTTATTTGTTATCTGTAAAGACACATCCTGGATGATTAGTGATATGTACATGGATTGATCATAAACAGCTCATTTTGTTGGAATTCTTCAAATTAATGGCATTATAACAGAGTTACATGGTGAGTCACCTCTATATCTCATAACTTAGAGTTTCAGAAAGTATTTGATATCTTTAAAGATTATTGGCTGAAAACAGGAATGATGGTGAAAAGATGAAGCCCAGAAGTTGTTGGAGAAAGAACTGCCTTAGAAACTAGGTATGTGCCAAACTTTGATTTAAACATGCAATAGTTCAAATGCCTAGTCAAATGATCTCTTATTAAATTTACAAAAATCAGATGGAAACACACTTACTACGTTTTGATATCCCTACTTCCAATTCCTGGTGGATCCAGAAAGTGAAGTATGGGTGTTAAAATCATTATTCTTTTTAAAAGTTATCAAAACCTTAATAAACAAGTTTACCAAACCAACAAAATGTTCAATTCAATGGACATTCTATAAGGAAGAAGTCATTGCCCAGCTGCAGGGGTTCTCAAACTTTTTCTGCTGGGCTACCCTTTGAAAATGTTCTGGAATAAATTTGTGGACATTTAAGGAACATGTTTCAGGGGAAAAAATAGACAAGAGGATACAGTATGGGGATCTGGAAACCTTTTCCAATGATTGTGGCATTAATCATAACATTGTCCCAGGATAGTGGCTTTATACACAGCTACATACAAAGAAGTAGCTGGAAGCTGAATGTGAGGGGTGCAGTAGCTTTGAAGCACACAGTTTTTTCAATTCCTGCTCTAGGGAACTGAGGCAGACCCTTAAATTGTCCTCCACATTCAATTTCACCCAGTATTTATTCTTTAAGTAGGTCAAAAAAGATGAGGAACCAGATTCATATAAATTAGCGGTTGTGAGTGGGTGAAGCACTTTATTTGCTGGGGATCATATGCTTTGAGGGAAACCCAGAAGTTTCCCAGAGGCTGGGATTGGAATCATAGAGATTATTGGTTGTTGAATGGGTTACTTACCCTATTAAATCTCGTTAGGTCACAATCAGCAAAATATTTAAAAAACTGAGCTCAGTGTATAGTTTTATATCTCCAGTGGTGACATCATTGGATGAGACTTCCAGGAGATCATTCAACATAGAAAACATTTGAAAATTCTTGTTGTCAACTTGTGACTTCCAATGATCCTTTTTTTTTTTTTTTTTTTTTTTAGTGAAGGCATTAATTTTGTCATTGAGTTTGAGAATGTTTGCTTCCTTTCTTTTTAGTGACTCATTCAATGAACTTAAACAATCAAAAATATCTCTGAGATATGTGTGTGCACTGTGTTGCCAAACATTTGAAGTCACTGACGTGCTTCTTCAAGGTAAAATCCATTTCAGTCAGAAACAAATGCACCTCACCTTTCAATTCAGACGGTTTAGAACTTTTCCCTGCAACAGCCAGCTAATCTCTTTGTGCAGTAATAAGTGCTGATGCTCCAGTCCTATTTCACCACAGAGACTTGTAAAAAGTCCGCTATTCGTTGGCTTTGCTTTAATAAAATGAACGATGGCTATAGCTTGACTCAGAATTGATTTAAGATAAGGATCCATATTTCTATCAGCAAGAGCTTCCCTCTGAATCATGCAATGTGCCCGCTGGGCTTCTGGAGCAACTTCCTTAAGTCTGCTGGCAAGCCCACTCTTGGTACCGGACATAGCTTTCACAGCATTAATATAGATACCTACACAGCTGTTCCAATTAATGTGTAGGAAATGTATGTTGTTATATTAACTGAGTAGCTGGCCACGGGATTTAGAAATCAATCTTGTTACTGCAAGCTGGGACACTAAGGTGTAAAACAGGGGTGGGCAACATTTTTAGCCTGATGACCACATGCCACATATGGCCACTCATAACTGGCCACCGGTGGGGGGGAGGGGCTTGGAAGGGGAGTGGCCAGCCTCCCTTCCCCAGAAAAAGGGGTGGAGCTAGGTTCCACTACCCCTGAAGTGAAGCCCCGGTGTGAGCTGCTGATGCCACTCTCCCTCCCCCTCCCAGATCCAATTGTGGCTAATGCTGGGACCAGAGCGCAGCCGCTGCTCCCCCTCCATCCCAGCTTCAGAAGGAGTGGCCGCGGTGCTCTGGCCGCAATGCAAGCTGCTGTTGGACTTGGAAGGGGGAAGGAGAGCTGCAGCAGCAGCGCTCTAGCTGCAGCACAAGCCGCTGTTGGAGCCGGGGGTGGGGGAGAATGGCTCTGAGCTGGCAGGCCGGAGGACAGATGCTCGTGGGCTGGATCTGGCCCACAGGCTGGAGTTTGTCTGCCTCTGGTGTAACCAGAGAGCTTTGCTGAAAAGCACCAAGATACAACTAACAAAGGAAAGTTAAGTGAAAGCAGTTTACTGTTAAATGAGGGCTGTTTACTGTGATAGCTCTACCAGAAAGCCATTAATAAAAGGGGTCTTGCTCTGGTAAACAGGTTGATGGGGAGCAAGTTAACAGCGAGTGCAAAGGAACCTTGAGCATTTAATTGGTCAGAACTGTATTTGGTAGCCAAATAACTCATAAACAACAAACAGGGGCAGGTTAATTATATGCTGTATATTAAATATAATCTAATCATGTAACCTGCCTATTAAGGATAGTCCAACCATGCAGGGATTTAGGCAGAGTCTTGTTGTATTATGCATGCACCAAATGCATTACCTATATTGTATTTGTATGTTAGAAAGGTGTATATATAGCTTGTGAACCCTGTATTCTGTGCTTACTTCTATGGTTCCAGGCAAGGTGTGGCTACTCCCTGCTATATTGGATGTATAAGGAGGAAGAAGAACCTGATTCAAGACACCATCTACCCATTCCACTTCTGAGTGGGCCTGATCCTTTTTCTAACATAATGTTTCCTAATTATAAAGGCATCAAGGTGCTTTAAATATTTCTTCTCCCACAACATATGTTAGCAGTGCCTTGCAGAAGAGAGAGTTATTTTTTACTTTGTTTTTCTAAATGTATCAAAGATAGACCAGTGCTGAAGCATCAGTGGGATTCATTAATCTGTAAGGAAAAGAACTTGCTCTTTTTAACCCTTTCCACCACTTGCTCTCATATGTTATATAATCAGTACAATGACACACTAGATCATTTGACAGTGGAATAGAACTCAGCTAAACAGCAGTGTCTTTCCCAATCTAAATCTCACACATTTGTTAAGCTGCAGGAAGAATAAGAGATTCAGTGAGGATGTGAGACTTTGCTCTGGTGATTAAAAGTGAAACAGCATAAGATGCTTCCAGAGTTTTGGCTGTCGCCATTTCTGATTTACATGTAACAGTTTTTTGTTTCTCAAATTCATGAAGTTTTGTTTCAAAAAATTCCACTGATTTGTCCATGTATGTAGAGTGTTTGGTTTGTAAATATTGCTGGAGTTTGTTTGGTTTTAGGCTGTTATTGGCCAAAACTTCACTGCACAAAAACACATTGAGGGCTTGGATTGTCTTCTAAGGCAGTTTAAGTAAATCCAAATAGCAAATAATGACTGCAGTATTTTCTGGTTTGGGATTTTTTTTTAAATCCTCTTACAACTCCTGTTTTCTACCATCTGCCAGCTTCAGCGTCTCTCGTCATGCCTTTTACAACAAAAAGATTAATTGAATTTACAGAATTAATTAGTTTATTTCAGAAATTACAGTACTACATATTTTTTATTTTTGCTACCTATTCTTTTCTGCTGTCAGAGTTTGGGCAGACCATCTTCAACAATACTCTATGAAAAATGGAATTGCTTAAGGAAGTAATATAATCACTTTTAGCTGACCAGTAAAACACAGCAGGAGATCTGGTTTTATATTTCATCAATTGCTATTAAGGGTTAACCATTTAACTATTTAAGCACTATAATGAAATGCAAGGGATCTAAAGACTGTCAAAATATTTTTGTGATCTCGCAGCACGCCAGCAATAGCCTTGTGACCACCTTTTGGGTTGGGACCCAAGTTTGAGAAATGCTTCACTACCTAGTTTTATAGCAGAACCACAAAGATAACTCATGCTGTGTAGTTCCACAGGGGTAGCCATGTTAGTTTGTATTTAGCAAAAAGAATGAAAGTCCTATGGCCCCTTCAAGACTAACACATTTCTTTGGGCATAAGCTTTCATGGGTTGCAACCCATTTCGTCAGATGTGTGAAGTAGAAATTACAGTTAGGAGGTGTGTGTGTGTGTGTGTGTGTGTGTATATATATATATATATATATATATACTTGCAAGGGTGAAAAATAATACAAATGGGAAGGACAAGTGCTAACAAAACCATTCGGTTGATTAGAAGATGAGAATGTGGGAACAGGGACATTTAGTTTTTGTAATGAGATAACCTTCTAAGTCTATTTCCTGGACACTACAATACAAATAAGGGATGGTCACATTAACACCACCTTATATTGAAAACCAACTGACTGCAATAAATAGCTTCATGCCTCCAGCTTCCACCCTGGACACATTACACAATCCATCATCTACAGCCAAGCCCTAAGGTACAATCACATTCACATTTGCTCCAATCCCTCAGACAGAGACAAACACCTACAGGATCTCTATCAAACATTCTTAAAACTACAGTACCCACCTGGGAAAGTGAAGAAATAGCTTGACAGAGCCAGATTGGTACCCAGAAGTCACCTACTACAAGACAGACGCAACAAAGAAAACAAAACACCACTGGCCATCAGCTACAACCCCCAGCTAAAATCTCTCCAACACATCCTAGAAGATGATCTCTCACTCTCTCAAGCCTTGGGAGGCAGGCCAATCCTTGCTTACAGACAGCCCTCCAATCTGAAGCAAATATTCACCAGCAACCATACAACATCATACACCATACAACAAGAACACTAACCCAGGAAACTATCCCTGCATCAAACCCTGCTGCTAACTCTGCCCACACATCAACTCCAGTGACACCATCAGTGGTCCTAACCATATCAACCACACCATCAGGAGCTCATTCACCTGCACATCTATAATGTGATATATGGATCATGTGCCAGCAATGCCCCTTGGCCATGTACATTGGCCAAACTGGATTGTCCCTATGCAAAAGAATAAATGGACACAAATCCATAAACCAGTAGGAGAGCACTTCAGTCTTCCTGAACAGTCAGTAGCAGACTTGAAACTTGCCATACTTCAACAAAAGAACTTCAAAAATGGACTTCAGCAGAGCTGGAACTCACATGCAAACTTGACACAATCAAACTGGTTCTGACAAGGGGCTTGGAACTGTTATCTCATTACAAAAAGTAATTGTCCCTGTTCACACATTTTCACCTCTGAATCAACTGTAGTGAATGACCCTCATCTACCCTAACTGAATTGATTTTGTTAGCACTTGCCCTCCCCATTGTATTGTTTCTCACCTTGCAAGAGTATATATACCTCCTAACTGTAGTTTCCACTTCATGCATCTGATGAAGTGGCTTGCAGCCCATGAAAGCTTATGGCCAAAGAAATGTGTTAGTCTTTAAGGTGCCATGGGACTTCCATTGTTCATGTTGTATATTAGCTCTGACTGGGTTTTTAAGTGTCAGTTTTGAGTATCTGGCTTCAGATGTCTCCAAATGCCATTTAATTTAGTTTTTAGTTTAGGTCAAAGTTCAAACTGGTTCCTATTTTACCTGAACCAGTTCACTTGTCCCCCGCAAGAACTGGAAAAAATGAGTAATTGTATGTCCCGTTAGAAGGAAGATTATACCAGTGTTCCTTGACTCGCACTGGTAGCCAATCTATTTCCTGGTGAAGTTCTAGATTTTGGTTTTAACCCATAAAACTGTCTGTTTATCTAAGTGACTGTCTAGCTCTTCCTGGGGTATCCCAGTGGATATTCAAGGTGCTAGAATTATTGCTGAAAGTGTGGTTTTGGTAATGGGTCCTTAGCTATGAAATTTACTTCCTGCCTTAGGTAAGCAGAACCTTGTCTGAAAGACTGTTCCCATTATCTTAAGGTTTCATTCTTTAAGGTGAGACTCAGATGGGTTTGAATGATTATTGAGAGGAGATGCTGAAAATGTTCTGAATGGAGGTTGCAATGGATCATATGCTGGGAGGTGGGGATGGAAGGTTTCCTGAAGGGTTTTTTAAAAGATACATTTAATGTACTCTGTTGAAAATTATTGGGTCATATCCTCAGCCAGGATAAATTGGCATATCTCCGTTGAATCCAATAGATCCATGCCAATTTAAACCAGATTCTGGGTCTGTATTTTTAAAAAATACTTGTAATGCACTTATAGTATGAGAGAAATACAGAGTATTAGAGAGTATGAGAGAAAAAATCTAAATTAATAATCTGGTCAGACAGTTGTGGAAGACTTTGATGACCACTATTTTTTGTCAAGTGCTGTAGGAAAATGAAACATGAGTACTATATCCAGGTTTGGTGCTGAAGGATACAAATATTGGAGATTAAGAAAATACAATTTTACTTCATCTGGTAAACCTTTAGATAGTCAAGCTGAGATCTCATCAGCCACACATACTGTAACTAGCTTTTCTGCTCTTTTCTTGTTGGGAATAATTCTGCCCCAGGAACCTTTCTGGGTGATATCTTTTTGCGTGACTGATGTTTGCACTGATACTTCCCATGATAAGAGCAAAAGCAGACACCACATCAGATTAATATTCAATGAAAACTTAGAAACATGAATGGAAGTGGCACCAACCTGTCTTACTTTCCCTGCTATTTTCAGACAGTAATTTTGTGGCCCCAAGTACTGTTACAAATTAGTAATTGCTTTTACATTATTGCTGTAACATAAAAATGTAGTCTAATTCAGCATTAATGTCTGACAACCCAGCTGTCATCTTTCCAGAAGTACTTGCTGACAAACTACCATAGGTTTGCTTCTGCTTTGAACTAGAAAAGAAGATTCTGCTCAGGGGCATTTTGACATGGTGATATCCATTGGAGTGACAGATGTTTATGCTGGAACTGTCTGATGTTTTTAAGGCTTATGCACATGTTTCAATAAGTAAGTGTTAAATTACTTGCTGTGTCCTTAAAGGTTAGAAGTCTCTCAGGTAGAAATATGTCAACACCACAGAAAAATAAGAGCAGTATTTTCATGCCAGAATTTTCAAAGCAGAAGCCAGAGGGATCCAGCACCAGTGCTGATCTGATAGACATGGGGATTGCATTAAGTAGATAGAGTGATCCTTCTCTGATATTAATGTTTCATTTTCCCAGAGTATTGCTTCATTAGAGTGGGCAAATTGTTCCTAAAGACATATAAGGGATTTTATTACATGAAGTGATATGGTGATCCTCACTTACCCAGCCTTGATTTGCAAACTGATGGTAAAATTACTTTGGCCTTTGCTATAAACACAATTCATTTCTCTGGAAGAATGGTGGTGTGATGTCCTGAAATGTAATGCACTACAGTACAAAGAACCACCATAAGGACTATGTATAATTTATGCCTTTGATAGGTTTACATGGAACTTTAGCGGTACATATGACTCATTCTTGGCCCTGTATACAGGGTTGAATTTTGCCCTTGGAAATTCTTTCCCATCAGATTGACTCTTGACTGTTATGTGGTGCGTGAGTTTAATTCTTCATTCAGACAATAAGTAATGGGCCAAACAAAAAAGAGGAGGATGACATTGATTAAACAATGTTTCATATTCTTTGTTTAGAAAGTCTTGTTAACCTGTCATTGCTAAATGAATGAAGTGTTGTCTCTGTATGTACTCCAGGCTGTGCCATGTTTTAAGAAAGAGAAATTGGATAACTATTTGAGCTCCCAAACTATTTATTAGGAAAGATGTGTAGCAATATATATTTCTCTTGTTTTAATCTGGAAAACACTTATTGATTGAATAGATACAAAAAAGAGAGAGTGACACTATAAATAGGAGTACTCCCTCATTTCTTTTTATATTCAAAGCTAGCAACGGGAATTCAATTGTTCTTTCTAGTCCCACATAACTAATAAAACAGAAACTTGAGGCCCCAAGTCTGTGAGCTCTTACTCATACAAGCTCAACTGGACCACTTGTGTGAGTGAACCTCATTTACAGTCAGAAACACAACAGATCTGATCATACATAAGAGAAGTAAAGTCGGGAAATGTAAACAGAAAAGCAGGAGAGAGGGAAGAGTTTAAATAATGTACGAAGAAGAATATATTGGAATAGATACAATATATTGGAGTAAAACTATCCTGATCCTGCAAGTGGCTTTCCAAAAATAGATCTTGTGTCCATGCAGCACCCCCGGACTTCAGTGCAGCTCCTTGCTGACAAAATGTCCCTACAGTGCAACAGCTGATCTGGGCTCTGAGACTTGGTGCTGTCCCTGTGGCTTTTTTCATCTCATTGGACATACTGACAGTGACCTTCATATATCTCTCTGAGGGATGGCATATGTTTCCCCAGAGAAGGCATGGCATTTCCTTTCACATCCACTGATGGTCTTGATGCCCATCTTAAATATGTTTGTCTTCTTGGAAAATAAATGGGTGGTTATGTTTGTTTGTTTGTTTGTTTGTTTGTTTGTTTGTTTGTTTGTTTGTTTTAAAAAAATTTAACAAATACCTCATAACAATGATGAATCAAGTCACCTATCGTTGTTGCTTATAATACCCTGGAGAATCATGAATAATTTCTAAAAAGCCTATATTCACTCTAATAAATGCCATATTGTGCTTACAAATGAAATTGTATTAAGCTGGAGGTCAACTCTTTATCAAATTTGGGATAAAATATTATCTAAAAATGTCTGATAATTAATATGCCTTTAAGGGGCTCCATGATTTTATATGTTGTAATGCATAATTTGTCTATATTTAAAGTGGAGAGATAATATTGCCTCTTTATAAATCCATAGTGTGCCCACATCTTGAATACTGCATGCAGCTCTGGTTGCCCCATCTCAAAGATGTATTGGAATTGAAAAGGGGTAGAAAAGGGCAAGAAAAATATTTAGGGATCTGGAAAAGCTTCCATATGAGGAGAGATTAATAAAACCGGGACTTTTCATCTTGGAAAAGAGATGACTAATGGGGGAGAGTAATATGATAGAAGTTTATAAAATCACGACTGGTGTGAAGAAAATAAATAAGGAAGTGTTATTTTACTCCTCTTCATAATACAAGAACTATGGTCACCAAATGAAATGAATAGGTCACCAATGAAATGAATAAAATGAACAAAGGGAAGTATTTCTTCACACAGTACAGTCAACCTATTGAACTCTTGCCATAGAATGTTGTGATGGACAAGACTATAACATAGTTAAAAAAAAGAACTAGATAAGTTCATGGAGGATAGGTCCATCAATGGCTACTAGCCAAGATGAGCAGGGTTTCAAAACCATGCTCCAAAATGTCTCTGTCCTCAGTTTGCCAGGTAATCAAAGTGATCACTTCATGATTGCTTATTCTGATAATTCCATTTGAAGCACCTGACATTGGCCACTGTGAGAAAACATGATACTGATCATTGGTTTGACCTAGTATGACCGTTCTTATGTTCTTAGGTACAATCTTAGTTGAAACCTGTGGATACAACTGTAATAAAAATAATAACATTAACAATCTGAAGCACTGATATAATCTTGAAACTCAAGCAGTAATACCATTTTGAGAGAACAATAGCTTTTCAGTTTCTTTTAAGATGCTATAGTTAAGGGAGCTTGTTAAAGAATTTGGTATCGTGGTGATTTTCTGAAGTTGACCCTCCCCCTTTTTTTTTGTTGTTAAGGCAGAAATTGGAATGCACACACTTTAGTCTTGCAGAAATTCTAAATAGTCTAAGACAGGTCCACTCTCTTTTGACATTTTCTCTGACTTCAGTACAAAATACACTTTAAATGCCACCTTTTTTCTTTTCCTCATTCTTTGAGATTATTTATCTGCTTTACAGGTCATTTGAAGATCTTTGTTTTATGAGCTTTTCCAAGAATATTTACCTCTGAAACTACAATGTATAAGAGGAATGGCAGGTTGTTCGAAGGAAGAAAAAATATCAGACCAGATTCTCCATATAACATGGCTATTTGGAATTTGAGAAAAACAGATTGTGGGAGATTAAAACGTGCATTTCAAAGAGACATGTCAGTCACTATGGGTGCGTCTACACTTGTAAATTAAGTCGATTTAAGCTTGCTTAAGTAGACTTAATTTACCCTACGTCTACACTACAGTTTCCTTAAGTCGACTTAAGCAAGTTGCTTAAGTCAACTTATGGAAAATAGTCGATTTAATGAAAATTAAGTCGACTTTATTAAACCTACTTTTACTTTGACTTAAGCCTAAAGTCGACTTTTTAAAGTCGACTTAGGCCAGTGTAGAATCAAAGAATCACAGAATAATAGGGATGGAAGGGACCTCATGAGGTCATCTAGTCCAAAAAGCAGGACCACTCCCACTAAATCACCCCAGCCAGGGTTTCGTCTAACCAGGCCTTAAAAATCTCCAAAGATGGAGCTTCTACCACCTCCCTAGGTAACCCATTCCAATGCTTCACCACCCTCCTAGTGAGAAAGTTTTTCCTAATATCCAACCTCGACCTCCCCAGCTGTAATTTGAAACCATTGCTCCTTGTTCTGTCCTCTGTTACCATCGAGAACAGCCTAGCTCCCTCCTCTTTGGAGCACCCCTTCAAGTAGTTGAAGGTTGCTATCAAATCTCCCCTCAGCCTTCTCGTCAGTAGACTTAGGGCTACTGCAGGACTCCACCACTGCCCTCCCTGCCCGGGGGGGTGGGGTGGGGGAACAGGGGAGCCTGGCCAGGGTCCCTGTCCCTCTTTGCCCCATTGTACCCATGTACAATGGGACAAAGGCTGAGCCCCCTGGTACTGGGCAAGGGGTGCCCTTCCTGCCCCCTTGGACCTGGCCAAGGTCCCCCTATCCCCTAGAAGTTGACCTAGGCATCCAGTGTGGATGCTCTAGGTCAACTTTGTAAGTTCCCCCCGAAGTCGACTTTAAATTTAGGTGTGGACATTCTAAGTCAACTTAAAGTCGACCTAAATTTACAAGTGTAGACAATCTGCAATATTACTTAAGGAAAGATCCATGAGAAGTTCACCGGCCCAAGATGAAAAATTGAGCTTGATGCCCCGTTCTGATCCATACAGAGGTAGTGAAAGCCAATCTATATGTCTGAAGAAAAGTGAGCAACTCCATGTGATTTTTAGGCAAAAGACACTTTTCAGACAAAGTGAGAGTAAATTATGGTGAGTTCTGTTTGCAGTGGGGGATAGTTATAGTATAAAGAGGCTTGAGAAGCTAAATTGGATTAGATGAGTGATCTCCAACCTTTTGCCAGCAGATGGCACAATGCTCAGAGGTTTCAATGTCAACTACCCTTCAGAAGTAGATCACAATCTACTGGTTTGGGACCACTGGATTATATGATGAAGCTGAGTCTCCTCTCCTCTATTCTGGTGTAAATAAGAAGTGACACCACAGAAATCAATGAAGTTACAACAATGTGGAACCTGAATAAGAGAGAGGAGAATCAAGCCACAGTACAGTCCACTATCATGGCATTTCTTCACTGCAAATCAGAGCGTACATAGTCCTTTTTTGTTAGTGAAAGAATTAACTTCCAAAATGTACTTATATTGCCATGCTGCTTAATGCATATTTTCACTTTCCTTCTCCCTCACGTGTCAGAAAATGTTTCAGAATGAACATTCTCTGAAGGGAATGAGAGTGGCAGTAGCCTGATGATAATAATTCACAATTATTTCCCTACTTAAATAATTAATAACTAATAAATCTTATCTAATCAAGTGATATTTCAACTCAACATCCTTCTCTCAATTTACTGAGCTTTTGTGACAACACTTTTTCTTTCTCCCTCACTCCCTTGGGGACCCCCTTCCTTGAATTCTGGGAGGGGGAGATTAAGCTGACAGATGGTATCAGTAAAAGAGTGATTATGAGTTTTAAAAAGCTGATATTATGGTAAGTGCATTGGCTTAATGCAGATACTGAACAGGATATTAGCTTTCAATTAAGAATGCATGAAACTACATTCTGATGTGATAAATTACACTACAGTAATTTACTGTTCTACTGAAAACAATAAGCCTCAAATGAAAGGGATAAAATCATTTAAAAACAGAAAATTATAATTTTTTTATTTAAAAAATGCCAACGTGAAATGGTTTGAGAATTTTGTGGGGGGTGGGGGGGGAATCAAATATTTTAAGCAAAAATAATTGATGAGTACCAGTCTTTCCATCCAAACTGTTCTGGTTTCAATAAAACTGGCATTTTTGGACCAAAAATGTTATTTGGTCAAAATTTCCATACCAGCTGTAATCATAATTATGTAGATCGCTTTAAGATCGTTGGATAAGCATAAAATATAAATATCCTTTCTTTCTTTTCTTTCTTGTCATATTTATAAGACGTATACTAAACAAAAACAAGCAGGAAGTAGTACAAATTGCTGCACTGCTTCGTGAAAAATGTTCTTTTAGGTTATTTGGCTGAGCAATTGATCAACTACTCTCCTCCTCCAAAATAACAGCTTGCCTATGAAAAGAGGAAGGAGAAAATATATACAGACAACATTTGGATCACATTTTATTTTTATCCAAACCATTTTGCAAGGGAAAGAGCAATGGAAGGGGCTTATGATGCTAGTATTGCATGCAGATTATCCAAATCTCTTATGCTCAGAAGTATCTAAATCTCTTGCAAGGAATTCATCACATCTTTAATCCTATAGGCACCAATGGATAATGGCCAGGCTGCTTTCAGCAAATTTTTATTACCTCTCTTTAAGTTCATAAACATAAGATAAAAGCTGTAACCTTAGTTAAAGAACACATTTTGTCTGTCAATTGACCAAAAATTCTTAAACCTGAATTAAAATAACATTAAAAGGTCCTGGTCAAAAATAAAACACAAAGACAGTAGAACAGCAGAATTGTTGGGGGACTTTTAAATCTATTTGTTTTTGTATCATGCATGGATCATTAATAAAGTCATAATCTGTATCAGTCTTGCTCACCAGGCAAGTTTCTCAGGAACTCCTCTGAGCTGTAACAGCAGGAGTTATTCATTAGTGATTAGTCTATGATGTCAGGGCCTATTTACCAACTTTATAATCTGTGGGGGCATTGGCATAAAAGTTAATGGGAATGCTGATGCTTTTTGTTTTGTGGTTTTTTGCACCCAACCCTCCTAAAATTTTTAAAGAATGAAACAAGGTTTTATGCTGATCACACGTAGCAGACAAAGTCATAACTACAATGTAGCAGTTAAAGGCCCAGAAAAAAGTCAACAGCTGGAAGCTAAATCTAGGCAAATTCAGACGAGGAGTAAAGCACACATTTTTTAAAGTATGGGTAATTACATGAGGGTCTGGTAGACTCTCCATCACTTGAAGTCTCAAAATCAAAATTAGATGTCTTTCCAAACATTATGCTCTAGCTCAACCAGAAGCTAATTGTTGTGATGCAGGAACTGCTTGATGAAATGCTATGATGTGTGTGTAATGTAAGAGGTCAGACTGAATGACCACAATGGTCTCTTCTGGATTTAAAATCTAAGAATATAGAGTCATAGAAACTGAAGGGACCAAGGCCCTGCCATGATTGTAGGGGACTGGACTCGATGACCTTTCATGGTCCCTTCCCGTTTCTATGATTCTATGTTTTTGTTCGTTTGTGATGTGTATATTCAGCCAACTTAGATAATAGCCTGTGCAAGTGATTAATTGGGGTAACTTGTTAACACTTTAGAACTTGTCATAGCCCATCAAAATTGCCCACAGAAATATGGTTTGGTAGTGGGCACCCAGTTAGTTTCAAAATCAGGGCTGGATTAACGCGCAAGTGTGACAGGCTGCAGCCCCAGGCCCTGGGCTATGGAGGCCGTGCAGGCCTGCAAATATCCTGAGCATGCCTGGCCTGCCACTGGCCAGGACCATCCCCTGATCTGACCACCCTGCCTCCATACCACCAGATGACAGTGCTCCCAGAGATAGGGTGTCCCTGTCCCTAGAGTACTGTGCTGCTGGCCTGAATGTGGTGCATGCCACAGCGCCAGCTGCTCCACCCCATCCTTCCACTCTACCAGGCTGATTGATGCCCCGGAGGGAAACCTTGAGTTGCTCCTGGAGTTGGTGGGTGTGCCCCAGTAGATCCTCTGGGATCTGCTGGGCAGACCAGCCAGCCTGCCAGGGATCCCCCAGTATTGCACATGGCTAGCAAGTGTGCCAGCCTGGGCCCCAGCATGCTCAAGTGCTGCCCCACCCCCTGGCTGGCCACCACCATGGTGGGGAGGGGGTGTTCTGCGGTTCAAGGGGGGTCCATGAAAGTGGGTAGGCCAGGGCCCCTGGGCCTCTTAATCTGACCGTGTTTAAAATAGGCCACTGATGGCTTTTTCCGTTGATTCTTTGGTATATGCAAGGAGTACTTTGTTAATTCTTTTTGATAAGGTTACGGCTGTCCTTGTGTGGAGGCAGAGTACACGATACACTTAGGAATTAGAGTGTCTGATCATTAGTAGTGTCATCATTATGTTCCAGAGAGGTGTTAGGGTCAGGATAAATAACTTTTCAGTAGCAGGAATTATGTTTATGCAGAGGAACCTAGACAGCTCTACTATCAGCAAGTGGTTAATGAGTGAGTTCAGTACCAATGGAGGAAGGAGTAAAGCCTGACTGTTGTACTTGCCTGGCTCTCTTTTGCTTGAGTGAACCCTGAATAGCATGGGCACAGCCATGGAAGGGCGAAGCCATGACTCCACATCGTGCAGTTCTAAGCTGGCACACATGGCACCCATTTAAAATGAAGCAAGAATGTCACTGGAATGTGCAAAACTAGGGGTTTTGGGGATTTTGGCCTCAACAGCACAGTCCTACCCTCTTCTTCATCCCCAAACCAGCCTGTGCATTTAAGACACAATCTAAGTGATTTGCTTGTTCTTCGTAGTCTTGTCCTGAGTGAGGCTGCTTGTGATCTTGAAGTCAAGGACTGGCTAAGCACTTTGCTAGAATATTCCAGGGAGCTGAGACCCATATAAAATTGAAGTGTGGATGATGAAGGAAAGGCTTTTAAGGGTGCTCTTCTGACAGATGTGACCACCCATTTACCCAGCACTTTGTCAGAAAACTAAACCGAAGAGAGCTTACATCGGAGAATAATCAGACTAATGATGTGCAGAAATACCGACATTAATGTTATCACTGTATATTAAAAGAATACTTTCCCACTAAATGGTTTTTTTGTTCTCTTCATGACCACCTAAATGACTAAAGGGTGATAATAATATGCTCATTATTTTTGGAGCACATTTGCATCCCTAATGAAAGAGCTCCTAACGGGCACAAAAACCAGAGAGGCAAGTGTCTGAATTAATTAAAATGCTTTGGTTGATTAGATAAAAATGCAAACATAAACCATACATAAGTTAAGATTTTCTTATCTTCATTTTTTCTTAAAGTGACATACATTTTTGGGTCCCTCCCCCCTTTAGCAATGGAACTTGAGAACACACAATCATATCAGTATCATCTATGCTACAGTAAGTTCTGAAGAAAGCTACAGGATAGCTTCCTGGCCAACAACCTGATGAGAATAGTTTGTTTATGTATAGGTTTCATTAGCAAACCTCCAGTATTTCCTTTTGCAGTAAATAGTATCTGGCAAATAATGGGCAAGTCTATACTGATGGCGGCAAAGTCACTGCCATTAGTGTGATCTTCAGGGTTCAATTGAGGTGTCTGTGTAGACACACTCAATCGATAACGGAACCAGAGCTGGAACACCAGCTCCATAACCCCACTTACACTACTCCGACTGGATGCCATTTCCAGTCAGCTTAGTATAGTGTGTAGGGAAAATTTAAGAAGTCGGCAGGAGATACGTAAGGTATTTTACATACTTTGTGTATCTCCCATCGACTGCTGCCAAAAATGGTGGTAAGTGTAGACTGGGGCAATGACTGTGACTATCAACTGCCTAGTTTGCAAATATCTGTAGCTAATAGCAGCCTGGAAATAAGGGAGGGGCAGGTTACAAGATGAACTTATTCTAATTTCAACAAAAATTTTCACTGACATTTCAACAGCATAGGTAAAAGCATGTTTGAAGAATCTTTTCACATTTTTGATCACCTCTATTAGAAGTCGCCAACAGCTGTTGCATGATGTAATTCTAAGGAACATTGACTTCATCCTGCAAAGCGTATATAGTTTGATGAATCCTGTTAATGCACTCAGTAATGCAAAAAACATCATAGTTTCTTCCCAAAAGGGGTTTATAGTCTAAACTAGACAGACTGTCTTTGAAACACACACAATAAATTTGATCGCCAAAGATGGTCTAATCCCAAGGCAGTGCGATTGTATCTATTTCTTTATATATATTCACATGCACACACCCTTCTTAGCTCATTAATATTGTAAAATTTAATGAGAGGAGAGTGTTTTAAGATAGAATTTAAATTAACTGCGGTCTTTTACATGTTTTAAATGCTGGAATAAATTAATGACCAAATTCTGCTTTTGAATTCTTATGGAGAGCTTTCAGTGAAGTCAATAACATGGGTTTTCAAAAGTCTCTTGGAGGCCAAATTCTGCCTTCAAACACCCCTTATTTATATTGTCTTTTGGATGTAGTATTAATATAGAAAAGGAAGGGTGGGGATGGAACCTGAAGACCAATTTAACAGGCTGAAGAATGTTAAAATGTGCCAGCCTCTAAGATGCCCACAGCACCCCCCAGTGGACATCTGTTCATGTTCCGTGACAATAAGTACATGTACAATAACCCAATCTTGATTCACCACTGATTTAGGTATTTAGATATTCTTTTAGTAAATGAGTCAAATGTGGGCCAGCTTCATCATCTACATAGAACCAAATTTTTTAATCAGTAAATCAATATCTCACTGCTGCTCCTCTGGGCCAGGAAGCTGTTTGTTGTTTTATTTTATTTTGTTTGGGAAAAGGCAGAATTAAGTTTCATTTGTCTGAATTCTGGCTGCATGACATGGTCTGTATGGCTTAATGCTTTGGCCTGGCCAAGATGGTTCCATATGGTTCCATAAAGCCAAGATGTTTGGTGCCAAGAATCATTATATTGGCTACAGACATTGTGGAGGCTCCTTTACTATGTAATAATGCTATCAGAATTTGAATTCATATTGAGGTGTCTTGGACGCCCTTATTAGGAAGGTAATTCTGTGGGCTTGGTACAGAGAAAGGATGAACAGAGACAGACTTGCTTTGAATCTTTGTGTGTTTCTGTCCACATATTGTTACGTTAGTAAGTCATAACACAATTAGCTGAGGACAATTTGGCTACTGTGGCAGTACTGGCTATGTGCATGGGCCACTTTAGATGCCAAGGTACTGCAAGGGAGCGGTGTAGAGAAAAACTGCATGCATTTAGCTGCCAGAACATATGCAATATCAACCATGGCATTGGAAAATGTTTTCTGAGTGGGAGGATTAAAAATATATATTGTGTATCCAGATTTTGATTTAGGCTACATTTTAAATTAAAACACCAAAAGGCAACCTGCCATGTCATCTCGGAAAGTGTCAATTAAAGCCAGCTACTCTCATGTTGTTTTGGATTAAGCCATGCAAGTTCTTTTTAATGGAATCCCTGGTGTCATTTGTCAGTATTCTAAAGTATGTGAGGATGAATGTTCAGTGAGCCCTATCACTCAGAGGGCTGAATGTTCTGCATATATATTTCCCCCAAAGGCCTGTGCAATGGAAGGGCCATGATCAAGGGCACTGTGAGCTGGAGAATAATTGTTTGAAGATGAACAAAATCTCCTGATCCATAGTCCCTTGCTCTGTTCACTGACTCATGCTGCTACAGCCAATCCTGCTTGCCTTTCCTCTGACCCAGACCCCCCTTTCTGTCTTTGTGGTTTCTCCATCTTTCCAGCTGCTGGTTCCTTCTCTCTGTTATTACCAGCCAAGGTCAGAGATAAGTTCAACATATGGCCACTTAAAAGTTGTCTAAATCTCCCCTTGTAATACATTTATTAGCCTTCCATCCAATGCTGTGTCAGCCAAAGCCTGATGTTGAGAGTGTGATCTTTGCCTGTTTCCATCAAATGAAGTGTGTCATCCATATTCATTTAGGAAACGAGTATTTTTTTTCCCACTGAATGATAGACTCTGTGCATTTGTCACTTTACAGATGAAAAGCTCCCACCTGGCAATGAAAAGTGAGTGGATAGATGTCAGGCTTGATTATTTATTATATTTATATTTCAGTCTGTTTTAAGAAAAAATGCAGCCAGCCAGAGCTCTTGGTGCATAGGTATTTAGTCCTTTATGATGACTATTTATTCAGCACCTACAACATGACTGGTGTGTCCGTGGAAAAATTAGCCTAAAAATATCAATAGAAACATTAAAATAAATAGTATTTCTTTTATCCATTTTACAACGTAATTAGTCTTGAGTATTTTTTTAATCTAATCTGTTTTTGAAATTTAATTTCAAAGTATTATTTGAAGTATTTAGTCATGTTTAGCATTAGTCATAATTCTGTGGCCATGACAAGAAATGTAGCCAGCATTTTACAAAGCATACATGAAGGTATGGGTCTATGTGATCTTCTAATTATAGTTCATCTTTGGGTATCACTATGTGTAGAATGGATTGTCTCTAGCTATGTGCAAATATGGTAAATGGGAGTAGTATTTTTTGGGGGTGGGAAGTCTTGTGCCCAGCTGCAATGGGCCTTTCAAATTAAAAACAGATTATATGCTTTGGGGTGCCTGTGTATAGCATCAACAAAACAAACAAGGAGTCTTGTGGCACTTTTAAAGACTAACACATTTATTTATCTCATGAGCTTTCATGGCAGAAAATCCCACTTTGGAACTCATGTATAGCTTCATGTACCTACTTGATTAAAAAGGGACAGAAGAAACACTGAGAGCAATCAGTATACAAAAGAGTTCTTCCTCACTCCTAAAGTCAGTGTGTGGAAAGTTTTATCCTTCCAAAGGATTTACTTTTAAAATGCTGTATGTACATAGAATGAGAATTATCTACACCCTTTTTTGCATTGCTTACTTAGAGAAGTTGTAGGGTAATAAACATCATGATGTTGACTTCAATACGAATGCAAAGATTTCATCTCCTTCCGGGAGATACTTGGCAGCTTACAGAATTAGGCTGTTCCTCAGTGAATGGATTAGAGAACCTATTACCTCTGGACAGCTAAGTCAGCGGTGTACAGAGGGTGTCCAACACCCAAGGGTCAAATCCACATTTGCACACACCCCGGCGCAGAGCAATAGGGGTCCTGGGCCCACCCCCCAGCTACCAGGGTGGAGGGTTGGGCTGTACAGGGGAGGCGTGAGGCTGGGAGGGGTCACAAATACTCCTCTTCACTTTCCCAGCATGCAGCACTGGCCTCTCTGGGGCAGCAGCCCCGAGGCTGGCTCCAGCTGGGCGACAGTCTCACACACATACCCCCCCCCCCAATATGGGAGCAGGGAGAGAGGGGCTGGGTAATGTCGGACCTTCATGACACGCTTAGGGGAGGCTCTCAGTGCCTCCTGTGCCCCTCACCCCACCCCCAAATAGGGCCGACCTAGCCTGGTGCACCCTGCCTCACAGCTGCAGCTCTAGCCTGCAGCCAGGCACTGGCTTGGATGGGGGGTTGAGCCAGCCCTTCAGACACGGGGAGGAGTGCCTCCTGTGTTCCCCACCCCCTGTGAAGGGTTGGGCTGGCTTTGTGTCTCCCCCCCCCCCAAGTACTTACCCAAGCTGGTGCCAGGCTGGAGCAGTGGCAGACAGGAGAGCCTCATCACCTCCACCTTGAGGGAAGTGAGGGGCACCAGGCTGGACCTTCATGAGGCAGGAGTGGTGCAGGAGACTCTGCCCTCCTCAAAACCTCCTGCACCCTCCACCTCCTATGCCTTGTGAAGGGCCAGCCCAGCACCGGTCCACTTCTCCACCCCCTTCTGCAGCCCGGCAGTCAGGGGCCTAGCCTCCCTGGTCCCTTCTGTACACCACTCACCGACATCCGTTCAAATAAAACAAAACTTCTTTTTAATTTAGCCCCAAATCAGTCAATCTATATTGCCTCCATTTCTGTAACTAGGCACCCTTTGTCTGGTAAACAGCCATTTGGCCTCATCACAAAGCCATTAGGAAGCCATTTCACAAATGGCCTAATTATAGCATGATGGGCAGTTTCCACTGGAAAAAAGGGCTATTTCTGGACTACTGTAGCAAGGAAAGGTAGATATTTTGTTGCTATGTATTGAGATGCCTGCGGAGGATCATTCCATCTGTATCAAGCAATTACTATTAGTTCTTTTCTTGAATGAACTCAAAATTTCACCCAAAAATAAAATAAGGGGAATGAATACATTTACTATGCCCTGTATTTGCAAATATCTCACCTGATGTGTATATATGTATGTGAGAGAGAGAGAAACTATAGAGTTACAGGAGTTAACGTAAGAAATGGAAAGGTAATTTAATATTAAAAGCAATTCCTTATTGTGGGAACTGTATTGGAGGTATCTCTGGAGCTGTTGAGCTCAGACTTGAAACGAATTCTACCCCTGGCAAGGGATCAGAGTGTGCATGTGAATTTTAGGGTAGTTTGAAACACTGGCTCTTAAACAAGGAGCCTCACTTTCAGAACAAGACTTCTAAAATGGAGCCCCTGCAGAAGGCAGGAAGACAATAATTAATAATTGCATAATTAGACATTGTGGCTAAAAAAGGGGTTTGTGATAATGAAGAAAAAACAATATGGTCTTGATAAATATGATTACGTAGAAAATCTAATTGAAATTCATTCAGTAATGAAAGTCATAATATACACAATAACTGTATTTCAGTTCTGGTTAATGACTTAAGATTTCTATTAAAGCAAAACTAGTAAACAAAACAGACCCATTGGCTAATACATTTACAGAAATATCTTTTAATCAAACATGATAACAAAATGTGATATCCCAAACTTGCATACATTTGCATTAAAAAAATTAAAACAAAACAAAAATATAAGTGTTTAAACTATTTGTCAAGAAGGCTTCAGATCTCAAGCATGACATCATAGAAATTTACAACAGAGAGAATTGTATTTGGTGTGTTTCCTTACTTCCTGTAGCATAATTAAAAAGCATATTGGTTTGTCATACATGAGTATCAAATTAACTTCTGGTCCTTTCTGGAATCTGATGTACTCATCAAACTTGTCAACATGGTAAATGTCTAAAATACAACTTGTTTAGTGCAGTTATTTTAATAAGGTGTTCTCATTTTGTACAGTTCTGCTTTCCTAGGTTATCAAAATCTGCTCAAATTAAATTTTTAGAAGGAAAAGTAAATTCAAAGAAACTCCGAGTACAATTTCTATGCTATGAAGAGTCATTTGCGTTAGCTTAATTTGGTAAATAAGCATGCACATGCTGAATAACTAGTTATTTAATTGCCAACTAATTAAACATGTTAGAATTAACCAGTAGTCTAATTTCCAAATAACTAAACATCTGCTACACTGTATTACCACAAAGAAGATGATAATCACTGTGGGATATTGTTTCTCTTATCTTCTGAATAGATCAGATCTTTGGTCGTTTGCCTGGCTTCCATTCTGTATTCAAGACTATTACCTATTACCCCTATCCCCAGGCTCCATTTTTTACACATGCTGTCTGGTCACTCTATCAAGATGTAGTTGTATTTCAGTGGTGGGTGAAATAATTCCTCTATGCGTATCTCTTGTCAGTAGTTGTGAGATCATTTGAGATGAAAGGCACTATTAAAATGCAGAATTGTCATTACAGTAGGGCTGAACAGCCAATATGAAATACACAAAAGAAATTGTGAAGCAATACAGGAGAGAGAGTGGTATAGAGGATTATTTGATCAGGATCAGAGAGATGATATACTAGTCCCATACAAGTTCCAGAGAGGTAGCTGTGTTAGTCTATATATAGCAAAAACAACAGAAGTCCTGTGGCACCTTAAAGACTGACATATTTCTTCGAGCATAAGCTTTTGTGGGCTGCAACCACTTCGTCAGATGCAACTGACAAAGTGGGTTGCAGCCCATGAAAGCTTGTGCCCGAAGAAATGTGTTTGTCTTTAAGGTGCCACAGGACTTCCGTTTTTCTTTCTATATATAGACTAATATGGCTACCCCTCTGGAATTTATCACCATGGAAGGCACTGAATTTAGCCATAGTCCCATACAAGTACAAACAAGGTCTGAAATCATATCCCTATTAAACTCAGTGACAAAACTCCCATTGACTTCAATGGAGGACAGGATTTCATCCAAGGAGCATAGGAATTTACTTAAATAATAGGCACTAAGGCTATGTCTACACTGGCAAATTAGTTCGAATTAAGGAAGCTTAATTCGAACTAACTAAAGCCATGGCTACACTAGGCTTTAATCAGTTCGAATTAAGGGCTTTCTTAATAGCCTATTCGAACTACAGGTTAATTTGAACTAGTTAGTTCGAATTAACCAACAGTAGTTAATCTCAATTTAGCAAAGCATTTCAGTGTAATTTGAAAATTGACTTCAATGAGACTTTAAAATGTGTTTAAGGAATAGTTGGCCACCCTCCCATAGTAAAAAGAGAAATAAAACTAATCCTGTTCCACTGAAAATACACAGGAAAGCTCCTGCTGTATCCCCAGCAGGAGAAAAACTCCTTCCACTATTTGATTGCTATAGCTTTCCTTCCTTGATGCTTTTATATTTCTGTCTTTTAAAGTTCCATGAAATCAGTTGAAATATGTCCTTTTCTTAAACAAGAAGAATGAGAAACTGGAAACAATTAACATTTTTTATTGAATATCTCATTTTCATTGTGGCTTATGATCCATAATGATCCTTGTTTTTGTCTTCATTCCCTGGCTTCTGAAAGATAGACATTTTACCATGTCCTATGATGGCTTCATGCTGTTTGTAACATTTTATAGTACAGCACAGACTGTGTTTTCTTTGTGATCAAACTCCACCATTGTTTTGCGTTTGTCTCTTTTAGCACAGATATATTCTTTAATAAGAGTCCGTACTAAAGTTAGTAACAGGAGTTACCATATATTGTAATAGACTGGCTTGTGTGTACATTATACCAGTGACATCTGCAAGATGGACTTAACTGCGGAAAGCCTGCTTTCAATACGGCTAAAACTGACTCGGTTTCCCTTTTGATAAACTGTGGGTAATACTTATTCAGTCCTATTGCATAGAACTGTTGTAAAGATTAATTGTATAAGAGCTTTTAAGTGCTTTCAGTATGAAAAGTACTACTATTCTGTGAGTGCTCATTATTATTGCAGTTGATCATCTTCTAAACAGTTGTCAATATCTAGGGCTTTGCAGGTTGGGTTCCCAATGGGGGAGAAATCTGTGACATAGATTCTGGGTATGTGCTAACTGGAACTTGTTTTATTTAGCCTTAAACAACCCTAAAACAGAGACGGTCAAACACCATGCAGGGCAATCCCTTCTTCCAGGAATTCTAGCCTGTGATAATGCCTGGTTCCCAAAGAGAACTTTGCTTCAAGAATTGGCTCTAATTAGAGACCAAAACAAGAGCAAAAAAATATTTTACGATTCACACAGCTCCCTGTGCCCAGAACCTTGCATAACAAAACTAACAACGTACAGTGTGTCTTCCAGAAACCGAACCTTTGCTTACACACAAAGAAAAAGAACTTGGAAGACAGTGCCACCAGGTGATGCCTGACATAATTATTTTTGGATTTGATTCAAAGTCCACTGAAGCCAGTGGAACGAACAAGGAGTCGGGTGGCACTTCTAAAGACTAACAAATTTATTTATCGCATGAGCTTTCGTGGGAGAAAACCCCACTTCATCTGTTTTCCTATCTGTGATAGGAGTTTGATAAAAAATATTAACTAGCTCACGTGGTGGTTGCATGGACCACTTAGTTGATGTTTTGTAGAATGCTTTAAAGAAGGGAAATGCTAAGCAAACACAAAAGGACAAATTCTGCTCTAGATTAATGGTGTTACTTCAGATTTACTCAGGTATAACTCAAATCAAAACTGGGGCCTAAACAGTTTTATATTGTTCTTTAACTAAATCTTGCAGTACTGTGTCACAGCTCTCTTTAGTTGAAGCCCCATCCATACATCAAAGGGAAGAGTTGGCTCCTATGCTGTCAAGAATAAAACAGATGATTGTTATACCCCAGATGCTGTACAATACGTACTACTTGAACAAGTGCAGTTTAGACTTCTGAAAAAATGTTGTACTGGAATCAATAGTTTTGGAATCCACTTCAGATTTCTTCTCTCCTCCTTTAAAATTATGGTATCATTATGCTAAATTCTCTCTGGCACCTGGAAAACTAAAATCTTTTTACAAGTCTATTGGCTGCTTTTTAACACCGCAGCCCTGTGTTTGCATCTAGTCTCATCCCACTGCAAAAAGCTCCTTGGAGAAGTAGAGAGTTTCCAAAAGCTGGTGAGAAAAGTGATTAGAAGCAAAAAAAAAAAAAAAAAGGCTTCTGTATGAAGAGAGATGAGAAAGATTGGGACTGTTTAGTTTGAGAGAATGAAAAAGAGGGCAAATGTTAAAGGTCTACAAGTTAACGAATGGCGCAGAGAAGATAAGCCAGATTGTTCTATTTACCTTCTCTCCGAATACAAAAACTAGGAAATAAAATTGAAAGGCAACAAATTTAGGGCCTCAAATCAAAAGGGATTGTTTTATTGTCTATCAATGGGCTTTAGATGTGGCCTTAAAAGACTGTAGAAGGAAATATATTTTCATACGGAGTAATTAACTAGTGAAACAAGCTACCATTTCGGCTAACAGAGTAAATAGATTAGATCTTCATAAGAATATAGATAGCATCTGCACTTAATATGGATAACTTAAAAATATCATTTAAATCCATGTGTTTCAGGTTAAAAGGCAACTGCTAACTAATGGGAGTTAGCAAGCAATTGCCACAAGAGGCACGTCCTTCCTTAACTATCTTTTACTGGGATTCTTGCACGTTCTCTTGAAACAACTGGTGCTGGCCTCTGTCAGCTAGGATACTGGACTAGGGGGACCCTTGTCTGCTCTAGTCTAGTAAATTCTTTCTTCCTGTTTGTTACAAATTGCTCTTCCCCAAAGAGCAATTCAGTTAAGTTAGAGCAAGACCAGGTGTAGTTTCACCATTTATTAAAAACTACAATGCAGCTCAAATATGTGATCTTGGGCTCCCGTACTCCAAGTAAGGTAAAGGATCTCACTACCGCTGGGTGGTCTGGTGAAGCATACTCATTACAGGCAGACAAACCTTCCTTTCTCTCCAGTGTCTGTCACCACTCTACCACATGCCACACAGACAAGCTCTTAATACTTCCTATATAGCCCAAGTCATGGCCATGCCCTGTGATAGGTGCATGCACAGCAGATCCAGGCGTGCTCAACCATGGCTCCCCCTACTCCCCTAGAATGTGAAAAGTGAGATTAAGAAGATTAACCGTAACCCAAGAAGCACCCTAGGAACACAAGAGTGTCTACGAGTGCAGTCTGTAGGAGGGCTTTTCGGTCCCATAACATGTTGAACAGAGAGACTATTCCAGTGATGCTGGTTGTCAATATAAAGGTCCTGGAAATCAGGTAGTTCATTCATTTTAGAAAATTTAATCACAGTTTATCCTTCTGCAGTGAAGAACTAAAAAAAGAGTTGTTAATAATGAATAATAAGAGTAGATGATAATGGCTGGTTTATTAGGATATCAGTTATTAACAGTGACTTACCATTTATGGCCAAGTGTTGCTGCCGTTTCTGTTCCAGATTGCAAGGCATAATTTACATGATAATTGTATAGGCAACAGTACCAATTACAGCATGGTTTCCATAAGAGAGAACAAGTGATGACTATTGGGTTTGTTAGCTTTTTAATTTTATCCAGTGTTAGTGTGCATAGTAAACAGTGCCGTGAAAGGAATAGAGCGGGGGAGGAGAGGTTCTCTGCTATTCTCTATTACCAGGCTTAGAGGGTGTCACTACTTATCCCACAGGCAATCATACAGTATTTGGGGAGATTATCAGGGTTGGGGGGCACTGGAAATCATCCCTCAACCACTGGGTGGAGCCAGGTCCATACACTGGAAGTGCCAAGGCTGAGGGAGAAGAAGGAGAATAGGAGGCCACCAATCCCACCAGAAAATACCAGGCAGGTGTGGAGAGGAGCTTATGGGGGTAAGAAGGTTATATAATTTAATGGGGTGCTACATAGCTTCAAATAATTTGGATTAGCATATAAATTCTGATCCTTTGGAAGTCCCATCATCAGCAGATATAATATTTGGGCTATATAGAGGATAATTTGCAGCATGCTTTTGCATACTGTTTCTTTTAATGCTGTGGTTTGTGTATATTTAAATTTAATTCCCATCTGGTCGCAGTTCAGATGTCTCGAAAGAGACAGTAATGCTTAGTGATTGAGGGTAGCCTGCAGGGAAGAATTCCTGAGTGTGCCTTCCTGGGTTCTCAAAAGGAGTTTTATATTTGGGTAGTGGCAGCAATATCAATCCAAGGCCAGGGAATCAGTAGCCTTGGAGAGTTTTAAGACAAGGCTTTAGGGCCAGTAGTTTGAAAGTCTTTTGCAGGTCCCACCTTCTGCATTTGAAGTGACAGAGTGGGGAAACAGCCTTGACAGATGCCTTAAATTGAAACCGTAGCAACTCATACTTTTAACTATGAAGATTCTGGATTTACATCCCACTGATGATCCAGGCCTATAGAAGAACTCAAAACAAACAAACAAAAACCCTATACACAAACAGTAAAAACATGAACAGTCCACTTGCAATCACTTTATTTAAAATTAAAAGGAAAAGGAGAAACTGATTTAAAGGCTCCAACTGATGTAGAATATACCACATTCATTGTTAAACTGTACCAATGATTAATTGCCCTCACTATTAAAGATGTGCAATAAATATCACAAGGAGGAATATTTCTGATAAATGTTTTAAATATAATAATTTCCATGAATTAGATTATGTGTATATGGAAAATAGAGAAAGGAGAACCCACTTAAAAAAAATTCTGATTTCCCCCTTGATTATTTTAGGAAACACAAACCCATTTTTGGAAACAAAAAACCCTAAAAACATTCTACAATCTTTCCAGAACCTGCCACTTTGATATTAATTTATCAGTATCTTCAGAACTGTTATGGTTGAACTTGAATGACACACAGATGAAAAGTCATTTACAACAGAAAAATTAGAACTGGACAATATGTGGATCCCTTTGGGGGGTGCCATGACCCATTAGCAGACAAAAGAAGACCTTTGCTGAATAATAATTGGGACTTATTACTAAGATAATTATAAAACCAATTCGCTGCCAGAAGGCTTAGACCTTAGCTCCTCAATTTAAAAAGCACATCTCTTGATCTGAGAAGAAAAAGTGCTCAGGGTTCATAAACATCCTAACCTCAACATCTGCCTGTCCTCTAAAGATAATGATTTGGTATTAATTAATTTTAGCAGTACAGCCACTGTAGGGTTAGACTGCATCAGAAATTGCACTTAACATCACTTGGCTCATTGTGTTAGTTACCATTCAGCTCAAGCTAATGCTCAGAAATATTTCAAGGTAAGTTGCTGAGACCAGAGCAAGTCACATCACTGGGAGGAACTTATTTAATTCTGCTTCTTGTAGCACATCTTTAGTTTAAGAAAGATTATGATTATAACTCTGTGATGATTATGTTGTACAGTACTTGTAAACATCATACTATAATGAGTGCTCTTAGACTGCTGTATTTCATCAGTTTGCATAACATCAACATGTGTAGGCACGTTTGTCACACTTCTTTAAATGGGGACAATTTGATACTGTGACAGTCTGCTCCCCAGTCTGGTCTAGAGTGCCACTGTAACCCCCAAACTCTACTCCCAAACCTTGACTTACTCTGCCTTGCCAGGTGACTACTTACTCCTGAGTCAGTCCACACCAGCCTACAGCGTGTAATCAGTCCCGGGCAGTGTGGGTGCACCCACTAAGCACCTGTGTGACTATGCCCAAGCGAGCACCCCCAGCCCCAGATCTCACACTAGGAGCCTCTGTCTTACAGGGATTGGGACCCACCCCCAATCACCATAGTCTCAAATCTGTCCATTTAACAAAGAAATGGATTATGACCAGCCTTTTGCATTCTCCCCCTCTACAGTCCACACAGCTTTAGATAAAACAAATACTAGTTTGTTGATCAGAGTACGATTTTATGTGAGAAAATGGCCAATCAAGGCATAATCATAAAATAAATTACTCAGGAGTGACCACAGAGAAATAAAAGGCATAAAAACACATACTAACCTAATATCTCTACCTAAACTGACCTCATAGTCCAAGTTTATGCTGAACAAGGTGTTCAGCTCTGCCTATTACAAGGCAGGGCCCAGATCTTGCTTAAAGTTGAAGAATGTTGCAAGATGGATTCTTCCAGGTAAAAGCCTGCAACTTCTCCCTCAAATGGTCTGTGTCTTTGTCTTTCAAACTCCTGACAGTCCCTTCCCCTCTGTGCTGATGTATGAGTCCCTTTATCTCACCTAAGTTAAGCAGATCAATTTACATTGCCTCTGTTATGAAACTCTCCCACTTCCAGGATGTAGCCCTAAAGGTCTGAACCCTGTAACATGCTTCACATCTATACACACATGTTGCTGTAGGAAACATGGCACCATGAGCATTCACAAGGAAACCTTGTATGGCATATTTGGCATCAAATCACACTATTACATTGCAAAAAGGAACAGAAAAGTTATGTAGATCATACCCTAGGGGTGCACAGATGTGCATCCCGTGAGAGATGTAGACATCTCAATGGGGAATTACAAGTAGTAGCAGTGTCAGATGCTGCCAGTGCAACTGAGGTGAAATCTTGGTCTTAGTGAGATCAAAACTCCCATTATTTTTCATGGGGCCAGGATTTAATTTGTGGTGTCAACTACCTTTTGATTCCAGGAGGGCTGCTGGAGTATGATATGTTACTGGTGTGGTTTCCAATATTAAATGTTAAGTCCGGATTTTTTAGAAAGTGGTCTAAGAACTTGGGCGCCCTCAGTTTTGGGTGCCAGATTTCAGACACCTTGGACTTGATATTCAAAGTGGTGAGTACCCAATACCTCCAGCTGGTATCAGTGGAAACTGCAGAGGTTCAACACTCCCAACGTCCAAAGCAGCCCCCTAGAATCTCAGGTAGGGCCTCTAAAACCTGAGGCATACAAAATTACTTGCCATTTCTGAAAATTTTGACCTTCAACTGTTACTAGTAATGTTGGCATGAGTGGCTGGAGTGATATATGTTTTCAGATAAATTGTGGAAGAGGTACTAAAATTGACAAGAAGATTGTTCCAAATGACAGGTGTTGTAATGAAGAAGACCCTTGGACCAAGAATCGCTAGATTGTGGGACAGGGCAGTAGGCCTGGCAGAGAAGAGTCAAGGTATGTCTGTAATGGAAGACAAGGACCATGAGATAGGATTAGAACAAATCCATAGAGATTTTTTAAAATAATTATACTCCCTCCTCCCCCTATCTCCATGAACATCCAGTCTCTCATGGGTTCAGTGATGCAGACGCTCTTTGACTCCCATGCTGCACCCGGGTCTCTAAGCTTATCAGGTATGACCCACAAAAGGATGGAGTTGGCCTGGGAAGGGTGAGATCAAGCTGGCCACATGTGTTGATTCAATTAAAATTTCTCCCTGCTGGAGGTGTCTCTGTAGAAATATACAGGTAGTGTTGCCCTTCACACAATAGGGCAGCTTCTCCTTATTTCTTCTGGGAGAGATGGAATCTGAAGGGAATGTTGGCCCCCAACAGGATGGTTATAAACAGGCTCGTGAAATGAACAGTGACCAGGGAGTGCTATTTGAAGATGAAATTGGTGCATGGGAGTAGACAAGTAGTTGTATTCTTCATTTATTCCAGTCTGAAGAACTAAGAGCAATTCTTTTCCAGCCAGTCATGACAACTGAATCAGGAATGACCTGTGACAGCAGAGTTTGTACAAAAATGCCTCGATAACATACTGTACTGATCAAACTGCAGTTTCAGTAATTTATTACAGGACTTACTGCGCTGCTTATTTTTTCCCCCATGGTTTGATAAATGTTAAAAATTGAGAAACTGAAGAACAGGGAATAAGAAAAATACTGAACAAAGATGGCTTTTGGGAAAAGACTTACCAGCAATAAGAAATGGAAATAAGATAAATACCAAGTGAAAAAGAGAGTGAAGCAAAACGAATAGTGTGGGAAAGAGCAAATTTTTAAATAAGACATAGAACAGGAATAAAAAATAATGCTGGTAGTAAGAGCTGAAGAAGATAAATATAGGAAGAAATACCAAGTAAGAGTGGGGATTAGGCCAACGCTGGTATAATAGAAGCTCTAATGTACACTGTTATGTCACCTGTGTTGCTTGATGATTATCTGTTCTGTTCATTCCCATTGGTACATCTGTCATTGTCCACTCTTGGAAGACAGGATACTGGGCTAGATCAAATATGTCCATTTTTGTTGACCCTTATAGTGTGACATAAATTCTTCATTCAAGTCCGCTTGCCACATGTTTTAGATGCAACTTACTAAGCAGTTAATACCCCGCCACTAACTCCCCTGGAATGCCCAGAATGAAGCCATTCTAGTGCAATTTGGATGCTTGACAGATGGTCTCGCAGAGGAGTATGATTGTTCTTGATCATAGATCTACTGAGGATCCTTGAAAGTCCATGCATAGATGAAATTTACAGATGCAACCATACAGTAGATTATCGTGATGAACTCTGCCATTTTGAAGGGCATCATGAGCACAGGGTGACTGTATCTCTTAGATGAGAGTGATATGCAGGCCATAGCTCTGGTACCACTCCTCTCTCCTCCATCACCTCATTCCATCAGAAAGCTCCTTTCCACAGTCTGTTTACTTGGCCTCTGCTCAGGGGAGAGAATTTCCATCTGAGGATGGAACGTATATGGCTAGTGACATTCCGATTCCAGTGCTGCAGGGACCAACACAATTGGATGTCACTGCCATCCTTGACCATGTTCCTGGCACTAATCAACAGATAAAAATCACACATTCAACTAGATTTGTGCAAATATAGTATGTGACAGTTCAGCAAACAGTAAAGAGAGCTGCTTTGCATTCTTAAAGGTTAGTGATGCTACCTGGCAAGGAATAAAAGTTTTCTTCCAACCCTGAAAGAAAGGCAGTTTGATATGTATGCCAATGCAATATGCCAATAGCGTAAAAGAAATAATTGAGACGTAGAGTTTAAGGCCAGAAGGGATCATTAAATCATCTACTCTAACCTACTGCCATTAAGTCATTTAAATTTCATTCAGTTATCCCTGTATTGAGCCAATAACTTGTTTGGCTAAAGAACATTTTCCAGAAAGGCATCTAGCCTTGATTTAAAGAAATCAAGAAATGTAGAATCCATCACTTCCCTTGGCTGTTTGTTCCAAAATTTAATCACTCACTGTTCAAATTAGATTTAAGGCACAAATTTTTAATTGGGCTGGCTTCAGCTTTCAGCTGTTGGTTCTTCTTGTACCTTTTTCTGTTGGATCAGAAGACTTCCAGTACTTAGCAGGGGATTGGGTGGGGGGATTGATGGAAGTGCAGTTGGCAATCGCAGAACTATGTGAAGGGAGCAGGTCTGGCCTCCCAGGGGCTCTTGCTGGGGCTCCAAGTCCAGATGTCTGTCACCTCCTCACTCCACTTGGACAGCCAGAACCCAAGTTGTGCAGCTGTAAGAATCTTGACCCAAGAACTTCTGCTCTCCAGAAACTCCTGCAATGTGCAGGGTAGGTGGAGCCAGCCTGACTCCCCTCTTTTGGTACCCCTAAAAGGCCATGAGGCTATGATTCCTGGAGCTGGGAAGCTCTGGGGCTGATGGGCCCCATGGTGACTGCCAGGCTTAGGCTCTTGGGGGAAACCCTCTCTCACGTTCTGGGCTTGGATGTGCCAAAGGGCTTTCACTTTCAGGGATGGCAGAACTGGTGGGGACTAGAGCCTCTGCAATGGAGAACCATTGAGGACCTGATCTGTGTTTCCATTCCTGCGTGGGGAGGAAATGAGCACAGGACCAAAGGGACTGGTGCAAGCTCCACAGAGCCCAGAAATCCATAGGAGTATTGGACTTTCTGTTTCTTAAATTCATGTTGCCCACTGGTATATGCTGTTTTCTCTCCATGAAGGTACTAAGACACTGTAATCAAGTCAACCCTCAGTCTCATTTTTGATAAGTTAACAAGAGAGCGCTCTTTAGGTCTCTCACTGTAAAGCATCATCTCTAACCCACAAATTGTTTTTGTGGCTCTTTTCCTCAGCCTCGGCAATTTTTCCAATATTCTTTTAAAATCGTGACACCAGAACTATATATTCCAGGATCTGTCTCACCAGTGCCGTACGTGGAGGTAGAATCACCTCCCTCCCTCTTTTTCTCCTCCCCTCCCTGTTTGTACCTCCAAATCTTAGGTGAAATCGGGGCCCCACTGAAATCCATTGAAACTTTCGATACTGACTCCATGGAGCCCAGGATTCACCCATTGTGTGTTAACATATGTGTGACAGGGTGCTGAGAGCAGCCAGACTGATTTAGCTCCCTGCCACTGGTGTCCTAATTGGAAGGAATGGGAAGAGACTGAGTAAACCCTGCACGGGATGGGTTAACAGGAAGCAGCTGCTGGGTTTGTAAGGCTAGGCTCTATAAAGACTCCCAGGAAGGAAGTGGGGGAGGGAGGGCAAACAGTTAGCAGAGGGAGAAGCTGTAGCAGAGGGTGAGCTTCCTTTGAGCCATGGCTGGAGCAGTGAGGCCAAGGTGTCTGTGAGGCCGGAGCATATGTTACTAGATGGCGGTGAGATAAGTTGGCAAATAAAGAGCATTAGTGGGAACATGAAGCTGATGACTATGTGTGGTTTGTGGGCACAGAGGACATGATCAGTGGGGGGTATGGTAGTGTGAATCTGCTACAATATGTAATAAGGGAAGCAAAGAGAGTGAGTCAGCACTGCATTGCTGGGTCACCAGGGCCATCCCTAGGAGGGGCGAACGGGGCGATTGCCCCGGGCCCCGCGGTTACGTGAGCCCCGCACTGTCCCGCTCCCAGCGGGGCAATGCGGGCCCCACGCATGCCACAGCCCCTCCTCCCACAGCTGCCCCACTGCCTTCAGCAGCGAGTCGAAGGCAGTCGGGCGGGGCAGGCCGCCAGGGCTATGCCCGGCCCCTGGGCTGGCCCTCCCCACCCCCAGGGTGGAGCAGGCAGGCCCAAGAGTGGAGCACATGGGGCCCAGCCTTTGGGCCGGCCTGCCCCAAACGGCCGGCTCCACTCCGCAGGAGGCCTCGGCTTCCCGGTCCAGCTCCCGCCCGCAGGCGGCCTCAGCCTCCATGGCTGGAGCTGGCTTCCCCGCCCTCCCCCCCCCAATGGGGACAGGGCCCCGCTTCGGCCAATTGGCCCTGGGCTCCGCTCTTCCCATGGGACCGCCCTGCTGGTCGCCTAATCCAGATCCTATCATGGAATAGGTTGAACTGGAAAAATTGGACCAGTGTGCTTTCTCCCCAACATTAGATGGATTCCATGGCTGATGATATATCCGGTCTCCAATTAAAATTGAAAATGGATTTCTTCACTGCAATCTGCTGTCCTTAGTCACCTATTTTGCTTGTGTAAGCACTTGCCCCTGCATCTCCAGTTATATGTCTGGGCCCACATTTGTAGATTTTATGACTGTAGCTTAGGCTTCTACTAGATGTCAGAACAGCTGGAAGCCGCTAAAGTTGGGGGATGGCATGCCTAGCAACACATGAGTTACTGTCTGAAATATACATTTTCATTTTAAAGTAATAAAATTATTTTCAGAAATAAGAGTGCAGAAAAATGTGTAGCTGAAAGGGCAGTTGCAACCTAGGCAACGTCAGGTTACAGGGTGTAGATTTAATTCCATTATATCTTAAAATATTCAATAAAAAACATAATCACCATGCCAACCCTAGGGCAACTGCCTCTTGTCATTCACACGGTCCTTTGGAGAAAGGTAGTGCTTCCTTGAAGAAACAGCAACCTTATAGATCATTTGAATTTTTATGCCATTACAGTGTTCAAATACTGAAACACTGATTTAGAGTATTTGTTTGCACAGCAACCTGAGGGTTTTGTAATCAGTCTTTTCTGGGGAAACAAATGACAGTTCTCCCTAGGGGACATATTACATTTCACATTCCTAAAACAATCTGTACTGAAATCCTGCTTATGTGCGAATAGTTGTGAATGAAATTTTCACACTCTCTATTCTGATTTGTACATAGACATTATCTCTTCACTCTGACATTCGGAGGGGTTGGGGAGTAAAACCGTATCAGCAAATCCCTTAAGACCATTCTCCACATTACATTGGTTTCAAAAGACCTTAACATTTTTCTAAAGTATTACAAGGACTAACTGGCAGAAGTTCCAGCAGGGGAAGCTGAGAGAACCATTTCACATATACTAACCATACACCTGAAAAATCTGTTTTTTCAACAGTACCATTAGAAGGCAACTTACAGCTACCACACTTCATTGCTATCTTTTATATCTGTAATGATTCGATTACTACGATATCCAGAGATCTGGGACTAAATCTTTCCTGTCGTAGTGAACCCCTGAAAGAACTCCTCTATATGCCAGCTCTTCCCGGCTGCCAATGGTCAGTGAAATGTGCAACTGCAACTAACATAAGAAAAAGGTGCGTCCAAGGGACTGTACAACATTTGCACATAGCCAGAGAGCCATATGTGCCCCCTTTCCAATTTTCCACACTCCAAATGTGCTTCCTTTGTAACACCTCAATGGTGGTTTGATTTTGTAGCTTGCCTGTGATTAATCACATTGTGATAACCAGACCAATTGGATTTCTTTTGGGTTGTATTAAACATGTTTTGAAGGGTGCCTCGTGCTGACCGACTTATGGAATGATTTTTTTTCCAATGGCAGCCACTTCTGCAGCTTCTGGATATGAAATCAAAGATGATAGCCAAAATAAAATCAATTTATTATGAAGACCCTTGTAACAACCCTCTCCCTTCATAGCCTACTGCTAAAATTAATCCAGCAATAAGTTAAACACTTGACGGAACTCGTAGGTTGTGTGCTGGCTCTTCAAACTCTGATTCTGGCATATCACGAGCAAGAGTGCGTCCCAGAGGTAGGGGTAGATCACTGAAAGAGCTCTGCTACTGAACCTGGAGTGTTCTTCTCCAGGAACCAACAAGAAATATGACCCTGTTGATAGAAAACTATCAGGAAGGCACATGTGGTTAAAGGAAAGCTCTCAGATGTTCCTCGTTGCTAGGAAACAGTTGACATTTACAGATTGGAAGCAATTTGTTTTAAGTATAATACTCAAGTTGTAAGTAAATATAGAGAATTGAAGTGTGCTAACAACTTGCAAATAGAAGATGTCAGTACTTTAACAGTGACCATTTTGGATTATTTGTAATTGGTATGGCTTAGTATGGCCAAAATGATAGCCTAGCTAATTATCCTGCAGTGTGAAAACAATATTAACTCTTGTTAAGGAATTTGATGTCAGACCAGTTCCCCCATTGACTTAATTGAATCTAGGCCCACTGAGAATCTGGCCCATAATTTTCAATAAGCTCTAGCATGCACGATGACTAGAGTGGAAGCACAATTCATGTTAACCTCAGAAACACCCAGGTAAGTCATAGTCTGCGTAGGCTCTTGAAAATGTTTAATTTGTATCAATTACAAACTCAGGACTGACCGTCTAGGCAGGGTTACAGTGGAGAAGAAGATGGATATGAGGCAATATTGTGCCCTTTTGGCCAAGAAGACTAATGGCATATTGGGCTGCATTAGCAGAAGCATTGCCAGTAGATTGAGTAGATCTATTGAGCACTGACGAGGCCTCATTTGTAGTATTGTATCTAGTTAGCACCCCCTCTCCCCCACCCCATGAACGGTTGGGGACAAATTATAAAGAGTCAAGCAGAGTGCAACAGAGATGATTACAGGGCTAAGGCATGTGACTTATGAGGAGAGGCTGCAGAAGAAAACAGTACAGGAGTATTTTATAGCACCCTTAGACTACCTAAAGGGGAGTTCCAAAGGGGATAGAGCGAGGCTGTTTTCAGTGGTAGCAGATGACAGAATAAGGAGCAATAATCTAAAATTGCAGTGGGGAAGGTCTAGGTTGAATATAAGAGAAAAAAATTCACTAGGAGGATGGTGAAGCACTGGAATGGGCCCTTGGGAGGAGGTGGAATCTCCATCCTTAGAGGTTTTTAAGGTGCAGCTTGATAAAACCCTGGCTGGGATGATTTAGTTGGGGTTGATCCTGTTTTGAGCAGGGGGTTGGATTAGATGACCACCTGGGGTTCCTTCCACCCTTAATCTTCTATGATTCTATGTGGCAGTAGGGCGTATTTGAACACTATAAACTGTAGAGTTAATGTATCATATTGGGTCATAAATATATCAAGGTAGTGTATGAATATGAAGGCTTTCCTGTTTTTATACAAATAATGAGAGCTTGTTCTTTTGTATTTCTCTTCTTTTCTGAACTGAATGTGGTATGTTTACTTTTACATGAATAATTCAGTATAGTAAAATTGATGGCACAGTTCTTTTGTTAAAGCAGTTATGAAATGGGAAAATAAAATCTACAAGGAAAAGTTATGAAAAAAAAACATTTCTCTAACAATAAAAAGATGAAGTTTTCTGTCCATTTACATTTGTCTCCTGAATATTAGCTCAGATTTTTTTTTAATTCATTGATTCTTCCATAGGGCAACTCATTTTTGATAAGTTGTGGGAGAACAGTTATCGATCTATCGATATATTGATCAGTCAAGCTGTTGATCAGTCCATCAATCTAACTAATCAATCTGGTATGTCTGAGGTAGCTGCCTACCAGTTAGCTCACGTGTGTGTGTATTTAGCATTCAAGTTACTCTCTATTTTTTGTTTTAGAACATGAGTAATGAGGAATACCTTTCTCTGTTGGAAGGAGCAATAAAATTATTATCATAATTGGCCTTGTGGGCATATGTAAAGAATAAAACAGATTCCTTCATTGTTATTTAAGAGAAGTGTTCAGGTAGGGTATAGCTTTCAATGTTTCTAACCTTCCTGGTTTTCTACAGTTAGACATTTTCACTGTGCTGCATATATGTCATTAATCATAAAGTATCATTGAGATGCTGTAATAACACAAGCAAAAAAAGTCCTGTGGCACTTTTAAAAACTAACAAATTTATTTTGTACATGAGCTTTCGTTGGCTTTCGTAGCTTTGTCAGATGCTAGAAAATGGAAAAATCTTACAGTAAGGGAGGGAAGATAAATCCTATGATTACATTTCACTGCATCAGATCAGATTACTTCAGCAAATCAAACAAGTTGTATAGGTTCAAATAGGGTGCCACAGGACTCCTTGCTTATTTTACTGATCTAGACTAACACGGCTACTCCTTTGGAATTTGTAATAATGCAGTATTCAGTGTTTGCTGGTAAAGTTCTTAATAGTGTTATTATTTATTATTAGATGTGTGGACATGCCTAGGAGCCCAACCATAGGCTGGACCCCATGCTGATAGGCAAACAGAGAAGAAAGAGAGGGTCTGTACTGTAAATAACACACAATGTAAAGTGTCATCTATGTTCTAAGCTAGTTTGGGGCAAATTGTATGCAACCCTGTGTATTCACGCGCAGCCCACAGTACCATAGTTCTTCATTTCTGCTGCATGGGTTGTTTGTCAGAGACAGTGGAGATCTTTCCTAGAGGCACACCTTTCTCATCTCCATTCCTAAGCTCATGGGAGAGAGACTGGAATGAACAGGTTGGAGGTGTGCCTGAGATATGGCGAGTGAATGCACTATGTGGGCCTATGGGAAAAACCAGCAGGCTGCAGACATTACTCAATTAATTTCCTATATATACTAAAGCATTTGAAACTGTCACTGTGCCTTGCTTAAAAAAATGACTTGGGTAAGAATCAACTGGGAAAGGGCTAAAAGAATATTAACAAATGATGAGCCAGTTATGTTCCTACAGAATCTGCATGCCTCAAGGCCTTCGCAAACAGAAAGCATGCATAGCTCTCTTATCATGCTTTTCATCTGTTGATCTCAATGTGCCTTTTTAAAAAAAGAGATCAGTATCATTATTGTCATTTTACAGCTGGAGAGACGGAGACACAGAGAGTGAAGAGTTTTGCTTAAGGAAGGAAATGATTCATTCTAATTGGCCAGAACCACAGCTGGAGTAAACTAGTGTAGCTCCATTGATATCAAGCTGTTTTTGATGTCCATGTTCTGTCCACTAATATCCAAGATAAAAGAGAGATGCACATACAAACTACCCAGTTCATTGCTAAGTGGCTAGACAAGTCCGCTTGAAGTTTGGATCTTCATTGTACTGATACATGGCGCTCTGTTGTACTCTGGATCTTCTATCTGATGTAGGTTGTAAACATTTTGGATCAGGACCTATATCTTCCTCTGTATTTATAAAGTACCATCCCCTCCAGTGGTACTTTGTTTTTAATAATAATTCATCTCTGAAGAAAGTTTAAAGCTTGAAATAAATATGTAATATTCTATGACAAGAAATAAGATGCAACTACACTATAAGAGATAGATTTTAAACTATTTTATTCTATATAAAAACCTCACCCATCACCACAGCATCTGAGCGACTTCCAGAGGTACATGAGGTAACAAAGTTACCATTTGTCACCTGTGATTTGTTCTCTCTCATATCCTCTCCTCTGGGGGTTAAGAGCGTGTGCAGTGTAATGTCTTTTTTTTGGTAGTGTTTTGTTTTTAATATATGCGCTGCTCTGTCTTTATGTTAGAGAAGGCAGGTTGAAGAAGTGCACCTTCTATTTACAGGAAGGTAAATTTTGGGATGGTCCTTATTTGGCGGGGGAGTTTATTCCATGGTCTCAAGCTGGCCCTCAAGTCTTCTGTCCAGATGAGATTTATCCTTATGGTAGAAAGTTCCATTGCTCCTGAAGAGCACTGCTGTCCATCACAGCCCATGCTTGTTGGTGAGCAGTATGTTAGTTTCATGCTGCTTTTCAAAAGAAGGGAGGGAAAAAAGACACCTTGTTTATTATTTTAGAAATATAACCAACCTATAGGTGAAAAATGTAAGCCAGATGCAATATTCCTTCATTCCCTCTGGTGTGTTAGTCATAAGGACATAGATTCAGTAAATCGATGGCTGGCAAAATAAATAATACTAATATTGAAAGTGGGGTTCAAATTATTAAAAATAGTTATCTGGATCTCTATACCAAACTACAGTGCCATTACATTTTACTGGAATATGCCACCACAAATGTTTCTGCTGCCCCAATCTAACATAGAGTTTGTATCTCAATAAGTTAATATATGCATTGATTAAATGTGAAGCATGTATGTATATTGACAGTACTTGTGCCATCTTACTTAAGCAAAAGTGGCTGTGACATAGAAAGGTGATTCTTAACCATGTACAGGAAATAAAACACCTGAATGTTTTATGGTATCCAAAAAAACTTTTCATTTCCTGGTAGCCCTACCCTATCACACCAAAAGGAATACTGCTGGCCAAATTTGATATCGACTACAAATGGTCTCTGTGAAAATGGTTGGATAGGAAGGAAAGCCAAAATGTTATCTGGGGTTTTTTCAAGCCAAAGCTCTTGGCATCCTTACTCTGTGTGAGGCAGTTTCAGGAAATAAATCAATGGTGATATGGCCATCTGGCTGATAGAGGGACTGGCATAAAGAGTATAACACAAGAGTTCTCACTTACAAGCTACACTTTATTTAATATCAAGAATTTACACATGCCCACAACAGGTTAGTAAAGCACCACTACCTCTCAATAATTAGCAAAGTTTCTTTGGCTATTGAAAGGTACAGTGGCAGTCTTCTGATTGACCCACCTTTTAGCTGCCATTGAGGGCTATGTCTACACTAGAAAAGTTGTCGAATTTGTTAAGTCGACTTTAATAAGGTCAACTTTAAGTCAACTTAAAGTCGACCTTATTAAAATCAACTTAACAAAGTGGACTAAGTTGACATAGCTTGAAGTCGACTTTAAGTCGACTTAGTCCACTTTAAGTCGACTTAACCACCCTTAAGTCAACTTAATAAAGTCTACCTCAGCGTTACTCCACATCCACACTGTCCTTAAGTCAACTTAAGGAGTCAACTTAAGGCATGGTAGTAACTAAGTCAACTTAAGCTTTCATTAAGTCGACTTAAGGAATTTATTAAGTCAACTTAATGAAAGCCTAGTGTGGATGTGGCTTAATTTAAGTCTACTTAAGCCTCCTTAAGTCGACTTAAACTGCCAGTGTAGACGTAGCCGAGGAACTCCAAACTGTGTCCAAGAAGAGATCCCTTCTTATTTATCCTTGTTAGTAGAAAATGACATGTCAGTCAAAAACAAAACAAAACAAAAAAAAACCCCAAAAAACCCTGTTAGGCAAGCAGTTTCAAAAGCAAGACAAGAGGTCTCTTTAGAGTCCTAATTATGTTCCTGCAGAATCTGCATGCCTTGAAGCCTTAACAAACAAAAAGCAAGCATAGATGAGCTGCTTGCTTTTCTCCTGAAACAGAAATCTCAGTGCATCCACTAAAGATTTCCTTAGAGGGGCATACAGTCATTTAAAGGTTAAGCTAAGAGACACCCCTCCACCTTCCTGGCATAGTCATGCTAATCCTAAACTGGCCTTCAAAAAGGCCTTCCAATTTTGGCTGCTATTATCAACAAGTATGATAATCGATATTACACTATCAAGTTGTCTCTTGCCCTTTTATTGGTCCTTCAAAATCTCCCAGTTCAAAAGTTCAGTGAAGATAACCGGGGAATTCACAGAATGAATGAGCATTCACTTTACACCACTTAAGTGGTAAAGCAAATCTCGGCTAGTATTTTAGAACAACATTAAGAAAAATGCAATGGGGCACATAAATCCAAGGGAAAAAAAAACTATATTCTCTCCTGAGAGAATTCTCATACCAGCATAGAACTGCATTGACAGGAAGGGTGAAAGAGGTCTAAAAGTGTGAGCACACTTGTATTAACCTATTAACTTGCAACCCCTTGAGGGCTTATTCATCATGGTGTCTATCAAAGTGTCAGTCTTTTCTATTACCTCTTTGCACAGAAGATGTCTGTCCATCATTGTCACACTTTTCTACTGAGATTATCCATCATTTTGGGTGAAGCCAAACCATTCATTTTCATGACTGTCTATGTTAGTGAACCAAAAAAGGGTGTTTTATTCAATAAAAGAAAAATGATTGAATTGCCCTCTTAATCATTTTCTTTTATTACTTAATCCAAAAGGCTGGGATGAGGCTTTGCATTTTATTACAGCAGCAGACCGGAGTGGTATTGTACTTCAGGAAACTACACTCAGTGTGATCTTGGTAGAGAGGCTAAGAAGTCAACGGGCATGTAGTCTGAACCAGTGCTTTTTTTCTAAAAAAAAAAAGGTACCGGAACTCCTATTGATGTCCGTCGTGTCATAAAGAAATAACACTGAAAATAGTGCAGTAAACAGTAAATTTTTGAATATATCAAAGAAATAAAAATACAAGGTAAAAACTGTTAAGTTTTATTAACTATGCAGGCCGCTAATATACTGAAAGACAACCTGTGAGGTCTTACAGCAGGGGTCCTCAAACTTTTTAAATAGGGGGCCAGTTCACGGTCCCTCAGACTGTTGGGGGGCCGTATTATAATTAGAAAAAAACGTGAATGCGTAGCTATCACGTCTGCTGCTGGCCTGTGTTTCTGGGTACTGGGTGGCAGGCAGTAATGCATCCACACACTTTTTGTTGGTGCTGTGGGCTCCGGCCAGGCCCAGAGTGTGGGACTGACCGATGTTAGCCTGCTGGCCTGCTGTTGTGTACGCAACTAGTAGCCAATGTTCCCTCTAGGTTTGGTGGCTTGTGTGCAAAATTTTCAAGCCGTGTGAAAAACTTTTTCAGAATAAATTTTTGGGGAAAACTCACAAGACAGAAATTATAGGCATTAATTGAAGATAAAGTGACTGTAAATAGAATTAATTAATTAATTGTGTTTAATTAATTTAATTGGAATGAATTTGGAATTGAAATCTAATTTTAAGAAAGGTTTTTATTTAAAATTAATTTTTAAAAAGTTTTAAAAAAGAAGGGAGAGAAAGAAAAAAGAGAAGGAAGGAGGAGACAAAGAAAAAAAGAAAGAAAGGAAGGAAGCAAAGACAGAAAGAGCAGGAAGGAAGGAAGACAAAGAAGAGAAAGAAAAAAAGGAAAGGAAGAAAGAAGAGAAAGGAAGGCAGGGAAGAGGAAGACAAAGAAGAGAAAAAGAAAAAAAGGAAAGGAAGAAAGAAGAGAAAGGAAGGAAAGGAAGAGGAAGAGAAAGGAAGGCAGGGAAGAGGAAGGAAGGCAGGGGAGAGGAAGACAAAGAAGAGGGGAAAAAAAGGAAAGGAAGGAAAGGAAGAGGAAGAGAAAGAAGAGAAAGGAAGCAGCCCCGGGGGTCTGGAGGGGGCGGTGGGGGCTGCTGGCCTGCGCGGGGGTCCCTCCTTGTCCCCACCCCCACCCCTCTAACCCGGGCCGTCTCCTTGTCCCCGTCCCCACCCCTCTAACCCGGGCCGTCTCCTTGTCCCCGCCACCCCTCTAACCCAGCCACTCTCCTTGTCCCCACCCCCACCCCTCTAACCCGGGCCGTCTCCTTGTCCCCCCACCCCTCTCCAGGCCTCCCTCCAGCCCCCTTACCTGGCCGGAGGCTGGGAACTACAGGGATGGCCGGCAGAGCTGCTTGTCGGCCAGTCCGCTCCCGCCCTGAGCACGCTGTAACTGCGCATGCTCAGGGTGGGAGATTTGAATCTCCCCAGCCCGGCCGCAGCCTGCACAGCTGGGAGGGAGCACCGGCGGGGACCGAACGCGGCCCCGGCAGGGCAGACAGACCCCGGCAACGGAGCCTGATCCTGGCCCCGTGCCGGGAGGCCGACGCTGTCGGGAGAGCGGGGCGGGGTCAGCTCTGGGCCAGTAAGTCATGGCGGCCGGTGGGTGGGAGAAGGAAAAAAAGGTGCCGGAACGCCGTTCCGGTGCGTTCTGCCAGAAAAAAAGCACTGGTCTGAACTGCACTTTTACTTCTTCCGCGAAACCAGTAGATCCAACTGCTAAGGCCCATTAGCTAAATAATGCGGGAAAGCTGTGGATATAGTTGTAACATATTATTTCTCAATATAACAGAGATACTCTGTGACCAAAGAACATTCACTGTTAATACCTAACCTGTAAACACACTGTATCAGGGATAGTGCTTCCTATTCTGAGTAGACAACGAAGCTATTTATGATGCATTATGCTTGATAAGGTTTACAGGATTGATCTGAAAAAGACAAACAAAGGAAGATGATACACATTGAGATTTCAGGAAAAGGGAATAATGATTAAAAATAACTCTGTGTGATGAGGTGATTTTCATATTTGGCTTGTTTGGTTTTTGGTTTTATGAATACAAAAGACCAATCCAAAGCCCATTGAAATAAATGGAAAGACTTCCAATGACTTCAGTGAGAAATATAGCAGGCCACAAAGTCCAAAAATATTGATTTAGTCATATTCAGATGTACAGAATTTTTTTAAATGACTAGTTTACTGTGGTTTAGTTTTCTTTATCATTAAAAAATACTTTGAAATATTAAAATGAATTGACATGGAATTAATTAAATGAAAGGTAGTGCAAACTAGTTTTTCTTCTTTTGAAAAGGTAATATTAAAAGTGCAGAGATTGCACTTGGAAAAGTTTCTACAGTCACACTTTCCTATTAATAAGAATTTGTCCTACTCACTTTATGGTCCAGTCCTACCAAGCACTTTATACATAACCCTGGCTTTCTATTTAGCCCCAATCTTACAACTACATCTGTGACAGTAGACACCTGTGTCTGAGTGGAGCCCATCCAGATGTCACGGTACTGTGTGTACTCTAAGTAGATTCACTGATTTTAATGGGAATACTCATGGAAGAGAGCTAGGTAGTAATTATTTTACATCCTGATCCTTCAAAGACTTATGCACAGACTTAATTTAAGCACACTGGCTATGTCTACACTTACCAAAGTTAGTTCGAATTAGTTAATTCGAACTAACTATTTCGAACTAATTTTAGTTAGTTCGAATTAACTTAATTTGAACTAGCATGGCCTCACTGGAATTTTAGTTCGAACTAAGCAAGTGCCATGCATTAAGCTCAATGTGCCGGTTAGTTCAAAGTAAGCAGTTAGTTCGAACTAACGTGGCCACATTGACTTAATTTGAGCTAACTAGTTCGAATCAAGGGTTAGTTCGAAAGGTATAATTGAATTTATTAGTTCGAATTAAGGAAGCCCTTAATTCGAACTAATGAAAGTCTAGTGTGGCCAAGGCTTAAGTTAGTTCGAATTAAGCTTCCTTAATTCGAACTAACTTGCCAGTGTAGACATAGCCACAAAGAGTCTCACGGAGTCTAATTATGATGTGTATGAGTATGTTGTATAGCTTGGAATAGAAGAAAGGGCTTTGGGAATTGAAAGGGACAGGGAAAAGAACGCTTATGTTAAGAGGAGCTAGAGAGAATAATGGAACATATAGAAAGAAAAGGAGACACCAAAAGCTTTAGTTAAGCTTTGGATCAGGTTAGGGACTTATCTTAGCTAAACTGTCAAAGATTTTGAGGTTCCTCCATCACTAATACCCAGAAGTGAAAATAAAAGAGTTTTGAAAAGTCTTTGAATAGTTGTTATTGGAAGATTCACTGTATTTTAGCTACTGGTATGAAAATGTTCAGAACAATACATTTAATAATAATAATTACATGCAATTTCCTGCCAAAGGATAATAAGTGACTGATCTTTCATTTCACTGCTGGAAGCCAAACAGATCAGATCTTTAGCCTTCACATCAGCTTCAACAATGTGAAACCAGACAGTAAAGTGCATGCAGCAATTTTATATGGATTTTTTCAGAGTTTGGACATAAAGTAGTTGATTTTGAATCTTTTCTGTTCTAAGTTATTAATACTTCCCATATCTTCCATATACAAATAATATAGCTCACAAGAATTTCCGTAATTCTTTTGTCAAATGTAAAAAATCCCATTATAATTGTGCATCAGTGAAACAATTACTAGTTCTGGACAAATGATAAAGAAAAACGGGAAAGGGCGTATCCCTGAAGTCCGTATTTTAAGATTCAAACTTTAATATGGGGTAAAGATCCAATGGCAGGAGGTTGAAGTTAAATGTAATCAGACTGGAATTCAAATGAAATATTATAACAGTGAGAATAATTATTTTTTGGAACATCTTACCTTGAACGGGTAAACTCACTATTTAGAGATTTTATTTGGCAATTCAAAGTCTTTCTAAAAGACGTGCTCTATTATTTGGGCAAATGCTCTTTCAGAATATCGTCCACAGGGTCTGATCCAAATCCCATTCAAATCAATCGGCATCTGTGAGGCTTTGGTATTTAACCCAGGCGAGTAAGTGACAAGCAAACCAAAGTAAAAATATACTTCTAAGACTAAAATTAGATTTAGCAAACTAGAGTCTCTGGTTCAAAGAAGGGTTTCTTACCAAGTCTCTTTTGCAGCATGGCTGACCAGACTCTCCAGCCAAGACCCTCCATCTGAGGAGAGAAAAGAACCAAACACTTCAAGCTCTGTTAACCCCAGATAAGCTAATAAACTGCTTGGTTCTGTCTCTTGAAGGAAGGAGCATGCTTAACCTGTGTAAGTGCTCAGCAAGAGGGCTGGATGCTACAGGGCAGACACAGATGGTTTGGGGAAATTCAGGGCTAGGAGGCTGTTGGGGTCACCCTACAAAAAGTAACTGAGTGGTGGAGGCCAGAGTGTGACCTATGTTTGTGTGCTGGCTATTGGGATCAGTGCAGTAAACCACAGCAGCATAGTATTTAGGGCATCCAAAGGTGTAGGGTAGGCAATGACACAACCCTTTACTGTGTGGTGAACTGCAAAATATCAAGCGCCTTTCCAATGACTTAATGGACTTTAATTCAGGCTTGTCGTAGTTGACATCATTGAACATGAAAGGCCAAGGCACACTTCACTACAAATAGAAAATATGAATTCAGAACTGCAAAATCCCTAAATATGAATAGAGCTCTAGAGTTCAAGAAATAATTACATGATTAATTTGGGCTAGCCTTGGCAAATGATGTCTTTGTATTTTACAATGCCAGTTGTCCAATAAGTGCTGAAGAAGATCCTTCAGAAGTGTTGAGTGCCCTCTCACAATCATACTTCCAAGACCTTTTATTTGTCAGTGATGTCTCTCAAGAGGTTTCAGTATAATTGTGCTAACCTAATAATAGAGTAAGTCAAATGCCGAAGAAATCTTGAATAACAATTGGATTTTTTTTTTAAAATGCAAAATGAGGCTCTTTATGCAGATACTTCTTACTTTACATTTTAAAGGGTTTTGTTGAAAAGCTTGAACATTCAATAACAACCTATTGTTCCTTTTAAGGCAATTAAATATCAATAATGATGCTAATGATGACAAAAGTTACCTTTTTTTAGCCCTGCAAAATTCTTTCAATTTGACATGAAGGAAGCACCTTTTTAACCAGTGGGAACCAACCTGTACCTTTTATCTAATCCTACTGAGTATCACAAATTCTCTCTTGGTGAATATAAGGAATTTTCCAAAGGAACGGCCTTTCTTTCTTTCTTTCTTTCTTTCTTTCTTTCTTTCTTTCTTTCTTCTCCTGCTGTAAGAATTGCACATTCTCATTGTAAGTGGAGACATGGAATATGATCACACTAGCTTGGATCAGCTCCTAGTTAGCGTTCCTCTCCAGAACATTATATGGTCTTTCAGTATGAATTTAGTTGCTCTTCATTGTCAGTGAGTAGCCATTCTCCCAACCCTTCCCTCCGCCCCACCTCAAAAATAAAAGGAATCAAATCACTTTCTTCTTCCCTATTCAGGAATCCAGATTCTGAAGTGGACTAGATTCTCCATGATCTCCCTGTAGCTCCCAGTTACTTGATTTCTTTTAGGCAAACTGCTGAACCAAATGTCTCCAATTTCAGGATCCTTCGGCATACCCTAAAGGTGCAGGCCTTCTCTCAGGCACTCTCCTCTGAGTGTTGGAACCCACTGTCAGCTTCCTAGTCCCTCTTAGCGGATAGTTTGATAGGACAGGCTAGTTCGGCAATTGACTGATTTTTGACTACTGGTGATGGGTATGTCAACAGTCTGAGATGGGCTGTTGGATGGAGTGGATTCTAAGTTATTAAGGAGAATTCTTTCTTGGGTGTATGGCTGGTGAGTCTTGTCCACATCCTCAGAATTTAACTGATCCCCATATTTGGGGCAGATTGGTAAGGCTCTGGGAGGTTTTCATCTTCATCTGTAATATGGGGCACAGCTCACTTGCTGGTGGATTCTCTGTACCTTAAAAGTCTTTAAATCATGATTTGAGTACTTTAATAAATCAGTTATAGGTGAGAGGTTTATTACAGAAGTGGGTGGGTGCGGTCTGTGGCCTGTATTGTTCAGGAGGTCAGACTAGATGATCATATTGGTCCCTTCTGACCTTAGAGTTATGAGTCTGTGAGATGTGGCATATCCCTGCTAACTCATGATAAATCCACATACACATAGGCCTTCCTTGACAAAGAAATCTTATGATACAGTTCCATGACACACAACTGTAGAAATCATTCACAATTCAGAAGTGGTACAGATAGACACCCCCCCCCCCCTCCATTGTCCCATGTACAGACATCTGAAATAGGAACTAATAGTCAGGGCTGGATTTAGGGGCAGGCAACCCAGGTGACTGCCTGGGGTGCCAGGTTTGGGGGCACAGGGTTTGGGGTGCTGTTTTTGTTGTTAGCAACAAAAGGGAAAATAGAATATTTGAAGTGAAATGTTTCAGGTATATGAATTCATTTTTCACTAACCTCCTAGAATGTTCTGGAACTTTGTAGAATCTCATGGAAACATCCAGACTTTCTGAGAACTACATTTTAGAAAGAGTCCAGCGGAGGGCAACAAAAATGATTAGGGGGCTGGGGCACATGACTTATGAGGAGAGACTGAAGGAACTAGGCTTATTTAGTCTACAGAACAGAAGACTGAGGGGAGATTTGATAGCAACCTTCAACTACTTGAAGGGGTGCTCCAAAGAGGAGGGAGCTAGGCTGTTCTCGAGGGTAACAGAGGACAGAACAAGGAGCAATGGTTTCAAATTACAGCTGGGGAGGTCAAGGTTGGATATTAGGAAAAACTTTCTCACTAGGAGGGTGGTGAAGCATTGGAATGGGCAGGGAGGTGGTAGAATCTTCATCTTTGGAGATTTTTAAGGCTCAGTTAGACAAAACCCTGGCTGGGATAATTTAGGGGGAGTGATCCTGCTTTTTAGCAGGGGGTTGGACTAGATGACCTCGTGAGGTCCCTTCCAACCCTATTATTCTATGATTCTATGATTTTTCCTCAAGCATCCTGGAATATTGTCAGTCATGCCTTCAGGGGCATCAGGAGCAGGGTGTTGCCAGTCAGTCAGTGACCTGTAAGAATGAACTGAAGTTAGAGCCCAACTGCATTATTGTGAATCTTGTTTCATTGTGTAATTGTGAAAGTGTACTTGTGGTTTAAGACTTAAAGAGTGTATGTAGTGACTAATAAAGGACATATTTAATAATGTGCCAAATGTATCTATCGATCCCTTGTCTATCCATATATATACAACGATGTGAAAGAAATACTGTTTGTGAGGGCAAAAGTAAGAAAATAGACTTTTTGAACTAAAGGACATGGATTAACATTCTAAGGCTGTCACCTACCATAATACTATTAAATACTGTTCCACCCAGTGTTGGTACACAGTTCAATTTCTTGGTTAGTACATTTCAGTTATTCTTAAAATTAAAGAGTTTCTATAAGCTTAGAGGAAACAAATTTTTATTTGCTTATATATGGCATTTATAAATACAGATTTTCAGATCCTAGCATGCAAATTTACCATTTTATGTGACAGGGACAAATCATGCAGGCAAATTATGCATAAAAATCGTGAAATGGGATACAAATGCCATAAAAAAATAAGGTACTCAAAAGTTTAAAAAATGGAGGGAGCATGTAGTGTCAACGATGCTTCTTGCCTGGTGCTTCATTTGGTCTAGGACTGACCCTGTTAAGAATTATTTGTCACTCAAGCCTCCATCATTGCCTTTTCCAGAGCTATGATCCTTTTAATGAATGGAAGTCTGGAGGGGGCGTGGAAGAAGCAGAGATGGAAGAAAGCAGCTGGATATATTTTCAAAGAGAACTCAAATTTTTCAAGTTGCTCCATCACAAGATTGATTTGCTATGTTGGCACTGTTTTGCTGCATGCTTTTATGCATAACTTTCCATTGCTGAACCTGGTTTGCTAAACTGCTGAATCTGGCCCCAAAATGACATATATATGTTGTAACACTGATTTTTCTTTTCCTTCTGTCTGTTAAATATTTGAAGCCCATTCATTTTCTTAATGATGTTATCAATTTAATACAAAGACATCAAAATTTTATATATGAATGGATCTGCTGAAGTTAGTGTCCAGCACCCAATGAATGAGAACAGATGAGGCAGTTACAACCAAATATGAAATACTTTGGACATTTAGCATAGGTTTATTTTTATATTATGGGTAATAACAGAAATAAAAGAAACAAAAAGAAGGATTAGAAGGAAAAAGTGTAATAATAATAACAACAATATATTATAACGGTAATAATAATAATAATTTCATATTAATTATAAAATAATAATACAGTTAATAATTTTCAAGACTGATCTAGCAGCTCTTGTAGCCCAGAAAAGATTTCCATAGCCATAGATTCCAAGGCCAGAAGGGTCCACTGTGATTATTAGTTTGACCTCCATGCCTTAGAATTTCTACAAAATAATTAAAAGAACATATCTTTTCAAAAAACACCCAATCTTGATTAAAAAGTTGTCAGTGATGGAGAATCTGCCATGCCCCTCAATGAATTGTTCCATTGGTTACATACGCTCACTGTTAAAATTGTATAAACTCATGAATACTCTCAGTATTGCCTAATCCCCTAAAGAAAACCAGTATCTTTTGACTAGTGCTCATAAAAGATGAGAGGCTAAAATGCATTCATTAATCACTGAAGTCAATGGATTTACACTAGAGATGAATTTAACCTGAGGTATCTAATTTAAATTTCAGTAAACACAAAAAGGAAAAAACAAACCATAAGACCTACTTAATTATTTTAATTTAGGACACCCTTTATACAAAGAGTAAATTTTAAGTAAAGTTCATTAACAGTAGATGACCTAACAAGCAAGTAAACACATTTAATCATATGCACAAGATCAATGCCTCTATGTCAGACACTTGATTATAATCTTGGGTACTAAACATCAAAGGAAGAACATTTTTTCTCCTTGTTTTGTGACTGATGTTAATGAAGGGAGCAAAATTTGTCTGTTTTCTAGTGTTGCCTAAACTGAGTTGACTCCTAGAATTCATATTATGGGCCTAATCCAAAGCCCATTGAAGTCAACAAACACAGGGTTAGGCTGAAAACTAAAATCAATCAGTTACCTGAGAACCACACTTTCCCCTTTTGGCTATTCAGTGAGCCTGTTCATGCTATTGAACCTTTACCCACATTGCTCCCAAGGACTATGTCTACACTAGAAAATTTAGGTTGACTTTGTTAAGTCGACTTAATAAGGTCGACTTAAAGTTGACCTTATTAAAGTCAACTTAACAAAGTGGACTAAGTCAACAGCTTTAAGTTGACTTAGTCCACTTTGTTAAGTCGTCTTAATAAAGTTGACTTAAGGATTACTTCACGTCCACACCGTCCGTAAGTCGACTTAAGGCTTAAGTCGACCTAATGAGTGGTAGTTATAAAGTCAGCTTAAGCGTTCATTAAGTCTACTTAAGGAATTTCTTAAGTCGACTTAATGAAAACCAAGTGTGGACGCAGCTTTGTTTAAGTCGACTTAAGCCTCCTTAAGTCGACTGAAAATGCCAGTGTAGACATAGCCAAGGAGTCTAAGCATGAGTATCACTAATTCTGACTGCTTCCTATATAGATATGCTAGGGAAAGTGAAAGATTTTCTTCTTCTTTTGTAACATTTCCTCTCAATTTACACATCATGGAGTGGCAGTCAGAATCTAACTCCAATACAGGTAAAAATAGCTGGCATTCCTGTAAAAGTAGGAATGATTACAGAATGGGTTGTTACCTCTCTATAAAAGCACAATCAAGCTAGTTAAATGCTTTGGTCAGGCACTCAGGATACAGTATCTCTCTGCAGAATTTGTTATCCCTACATATCTGAGCAACCATTCATTCAAATTTAGTAACTTTTCTCTGTCTGTTACCAACAGTGACATCTGAATTAATCATTGTGACTGTTGGTGACAACAGAAAATTATGTGTGGGGGAACATGACCTTTTTGAATTGAATGTGAAAAAAAGATATATAAAAGTTACAGGGAACAAAAACTACACAGTCTTTCCAAAGTCTTTGAAATCAATGAATGTTCCTTTTACTGCAGTGTAGATGTACCACAAGAACACCCATAGCTGGCCTGGGTCTGTTGACTCACATGTCAAGTATGCAACTGTCGAGCTCAGTCTGGAGCCCCGGTTCTGAAACCCCAGAGCCCAGGCTCCAGCCCAAGCCCAGACGGATATACTTGAAGTTAGCCCCATAAGTCCAAGTCAGCTGACCTGGGCTGGCCACCTTTCAGGTGTTATGTTGCAGTGTAGGCCTACCCTTGTTGACTTCAAGAGGCTCTGCATCATGGTCTTAGATTCCAGTGTTACCCTTTGTGCTAGTCTCAGAATGCGTATAACTTTTCAAAGTAGGTTATATTTTTTTATTTGACCAACTTCTTTTGAGGAGAGAGACAAGCTTTCGAGATTAATTTTTGCCAGACCAGAAGGAGAGCTGTGTGTAATCTCGAAAGCTAGTCTCAATCTCCAACATAAATTAGTCCAATAAAAGATATTACCTCACCTCCTACACAGCTGAATAATTAGTGCTAGGGATAATTTAATTCTTGGCCTGAGTTAATGTGAAAGAAATAATACACTTTACCACGAATACAAGAAAATATTTCTCATAGGAAACAAAGGTTTGCTAGATTATGACCTGCCACAAAATGTGTCAGCTGTATTAAGAGCTTTATCTTTATCTCAAACTACGTAAGATGATGCTACTTTCTCTTTTCACTTGCTTGTTGGTTTTTTTGTTTGTTTGTTTGTTTTTTGCTTTACTGAATCCAAAGCAGTTTGCAATAAAGAGAAAACGATACAGTAAACAACCTCACAACTTGCCATTTCTCTGGACAGCTTTTTGTTATTTGTGCCTTTTGCCCGCAGAGGAGCAGAAAATATTAAAGAATATCAGACCTTTTACAAATCATCTGCCCTGAATATAAGTATGATTTACAGCTAAGAACATAGTCCAAGCTGTCTGATTTCAACCTAGGAGCTATTTTCTACCACTGAGAATTTTACCTGCTGAGCTTTTCAGGGGACCACTAAAAGAAGATGGGAGAGGAGCTAAGACAGGTCATTACCCTTGCACAAAAAGTTACTTTCATCATCGCAATAGGGTCCAACCGTAGGAGGTATTTTTTCTCTTTCACTCTAGCAGCTGGTGCCTCATTGTAGCTAAAAATTGTGTTTGTTTGTATCAGTGCTCCCCCAAAATTGCCCTGTTTGAGTGACAACTGATCAACAACAATCAGGACACCGGAAATGGCATGCTAATATTGACAAATAAGCTGGTGCTGCACCTGTTGTGTGGTGGCAAAGCAATCTGTAAGGCAAGGGGCACGATAAATGCAAATCTGAGTGGTGAGCTAAGATAGGCCTGCAGCATGTGATTTCCTAGTTGAGAGACAGGACCATTAGCACAACAGAAGCAAGAGCAGGAACTAACCACAGAATAACTGAAGAATCTCCAGATCCTGCCCCTTGCTTCAGAGCCCTAACACACAGAGGAGGGCAGGTTTTGCCAATTCACCCAAATGGGGTGGACTGTGATACCTTTACTCATGTTCAGTAGGGCTTCCCACCCTGCCAATTATCACTGAAGTTAATGGGACTCCACTTGGAGCAAGATACTATGCACCACGAAGCTGAGTATCGCCATCAGGCACCATGCATCAGATAAGCATTGCAAGGATGCACCACAGCCAAGGAATGAATCACAAAGAATTGCACTGGGAATGTTAAAAATCAAAGTCGAGGCCTTATGCCTTGAATAAACGATCCAGATAAAAACAAGATATTTTATTCCAGATAATAAATGACCTGATGCCTTCATTAACCTTTATTCTTTTTTATTAACAGTCTTGGCACTGTGACGCTGAGCTGAGCCCAGCAGGCCGCCCATGCAATGACATTTCAGAGATTGGCAAAGCATTGCTCTCTAGGTCAGCATAACGCTAACTTGAGTTTTTGTCATTCACAGTGGGAGGAAAGCTGGACAGTTCCTTTTTTCCTTTTGAAAGTAAGCTTAAAGGGAGGAAAAGAGACAGAGCAGCAAGAACTTTATTAACTGGTAGGAAACAGACTGAATGAATATGCCCAAAATGTAATTGACATTTTTATAATAGGGGAGGTGGACACAGCCATTCAGGTAAAATAGTGCAAAAGTAGAGAAGAGGAAAGGATCTATAAGAAATCTAATCAATATCTAAAATGGGAACTGAAAACACAGGCAACCATCTTTTGAGAATTCTTGAAATGATTAATCTTTCCCCTTTATAAAGAACATAAGAAGGGGCTTTGGCTTGGATTGGCCCTTAGATAGCTGCTTATTTACTGGATGGAGGGTTCTTACCTGTGGACCTACCATAAGAAATATTCCAATGAGGTCTAAACATACATGCTAATTTACTGGGATTTCAGTATTCGACAAAGCCAAAATGAGACATGGAAAATAAAAATCCAGGAGAATTTTGTGCTATCCATTTTTAAAAAAGAATTATTTATAAATTCACTTCTATGATTTGGCACTTCTGAGGATAATGTTGGTATTAAATTTATTTTTCAGTAACACCAAGATTGTGGATCTATTGTTCTACACTCTTCAGAGATATCACAAGAGATCATTCTTGCCTCTGTGAGCTTACAGTCAAGACAAGACAAAGTAAGTGTGGAAGAAAGGAAATAGTATTATATCCATTTTATAGTTGGAGAACTGAGGCATAAAGAGACCAAGTAAATTGCTGAGTGTCACACAGAACGCCTGTGGCAGAGTCAAGAACTGAAGTCAAATCTCTCTGAGTCCCAATCCTTCCTGCCTAAAAGCGACTATAGCTATCTGTTTGTTTGTTTGTAGGGGGATGTCCTGTATAACAAGAGAGGCAGAGCTATTACAATTTCACACCTTCTGCAGTACTTATTGACACATGTGTGTCAAGAGAGTTTACAGTGCAGGCAGACACGTGGATCGGAAGTCAAAGGGGTCAATTGCCCAGGGGGGCAGTGATTTTAAAATCACTGCCCCCCTGGGCAATTGACCCCTTTGACATGGGCAGTGGAGTGAAAGCTTCCCCTCTGTGATGCTAGCTCCCCATCCTGCCTCTTCTGCCCATGGCTGCTGCCAACAGTCCACCCCCACTCTGTTTCAGACCTTGCCCCCCATCCTGTTTGTTGCTGCATTCCTTCCCACCAGCCCACCTCCTCGTTTAGCCCCCCTCTTCTCTTCCCATGCCCCCCACCCCGCCCTGGCCTCCTGCAGCCATATCCCTCCTCCTCACTCAACCACCCTGCCATCGGTCACCACAGGTTTCCCTCCTCTCCTCCTTTGCTAGCCCCCTGCCACCACTTGACACATCCCTCCTCCTCCCCACTGTCATTTGAAGCATGCATTCTCATCTCCTCCCACTTCCCCTAACCCCCCCAGCTGCTGCTCGCTACATCCCTCCTGTCTTGGGCTATGTCTACACTTGTTATTTTAAGTTGACTTAGCATGTCCCCACTCAAAAATTAAGTTGACTTAGAGGGGACCCTGCCAAATCAACTTAGAGCATCCGCACTGGATGCCTAGGTCGACTTCTAGGGGCTAGGTGGACCTGGGACAGGTCCATGGTGGCAGGGGGCACCCCTTGCTACAATGGGGGCTGAGGGGGACAGGGATCCTGGCAGGGCATAGGAGCAGGCTGGGCAGGGCTCTGTCCTGCCTTGTGGGGGGGCATGCCAGGCTGTGGCTGTGCCAGACACCCTGGCAAGGAGGGCAGTGGGGAAGCCCTGAAGCCCCCTAAATCGACTTAAAGTGGACTTAGGGCTACTCTGTGTCCACACTGGCTAAATTGACTTTCTAAAGTCGATTTAGGCAGAAAAGTCGACTTAAAACTAAGTTTAGTAAAGTCGACTTTAATTTTCCTTAAGTCGACTTAAGCAGCTGCTTAAGTCAATTTAAGGAAAATGTAGTGTGGACTCAGATTAAATTAAGTCGATTTAAGCAAGCTTAAGTCGATTTAATTTGTAAGTGTAGACACACACCCTTGCTCTCCACTGAGCCCCTCCAGATGTGTTTGCTGCCTGGTGGAAAGAGAGGAGGGAGATTGAGCAATGAGGGAGGAGGGCTGTGGTGATGAGTGGTGCGAGCAGGGTTTGGAGCAGATTGCGGGTGGCACCATGGGTGGAAAGGTGGGGGACATGGGCAGAAGTGGAGAGGTGGAACTGTTCTGTTCTGGGGCCTGGAATTCCTGTAGGTGGGCCTTAGAACAGGCTCCTACCAGTACATTGCCTTGACACAGCTCTCTTAACATTCTTTAGTAATTTTCCATTCTGTCCTGCAGGATGGAGCCAATGCCCATTCGTGTCTGGAAAAGAGACAGTTGCTTTATTCAGATCCAATGATCTATTAAAAATATTCCTTTCCCTTAAGGTTCATGATGACTGGAAAACCAAAACAAAAAACAAGCAAATATCTGTTGAAAAACCACAAAACAGAGGAAATTATCAAGTGAGAAAGCATGTGCAGAAAATATAGTATCAGGAATCTGTGACGAATTTAGATAATTATTTATTCATACAGAAATGGACAAACATGAAAGACTGAATTTAAAGTCATTCACCTAGCATATCAAAACTGGTGAATTGAGGGAACGTAAATACATCTTAATATAACCCATCAAACTCAACAGCTCTATCTTCAGTGCAAAGTAAGTGATTGCTTTTAATAGAATTAATTGTGTTCCACTGCATGTTTTTATTTTAATTGATAGGCCAATAATGTTTCTGCTTTCCTCCTTTCTCATAATAGGATTGCTTAAGCAGACACAAGTTATGCTCTGTTCTCTCGATTAGCAAAAGACATTGCCTCTAGCATTAATTAATTGCTTCCTTGTAAAGTTGAGAGGAACTGTTTTTTTATGTAAATATTCTAGTTTAGTTACTTCATGTTGTAAGTGAATTTTTTAGGCTTGTTTGTCAGAAGATGCTAAAGAAATTAGTTGTTCTCTAGCCTCATGTTTCAGGAATATTTTTGAAGGTCTGTATTTAAGGAGATTCCATATAGCTTTAATTATGTTTCCCACCTATGTGAAGCTATTATGTGAATACCAGGTAGTGAGTCCATTCAGGACAGTGGATGTAGTAAGGAAAGAATAGAAAGTTTAGGCCAACATTTTCAAGCATGGATAAAAAAGGTTAAGCACCAAAAATCCATATTCATGCATCTAGATAAGTGTCTTGATTTTTTTTTTCAGAGACTCATTGATTTGAGTGACTTCTGAGTAATGATCCCCATTGGAAAGGCACACAGATGACAATTCCTTAGCTATGGTGGTAGTGAATACTATTCAGAGCCTTGAGAAAAGGAGAGAGATGTGTTGTATTGTCTTAATATGAGTTGACAGAGCCTGACTGGTGTATAACCTTAATTTGTTTACATTTAATACACTGGGCATGAAAAGGGATGAAATTAAAATATTCTCAATCCATATCACACTCTATTTTATGTAATCTTGACCCTGAAAGATTTTCCTTGCTGGGCATCAAACAAATTTAGGATTATGCAAAGAGATTTGGATCAGATTAGCAGTCCTGTTATACCTATTTGTTCTAAATCATGTTCTATCAAGATCTCTGTTGAAAGATCAGAGTTAAAATGCTGTCCCCATATGACTCTGTTTACCAGGGGATCTGCCACTCTTTGTTTGGTGTGAGAAAAGGGATGGAAAAGCAGAAAGATTACTTGCGCCCCCTTCTAATAAAGACGTAAATGCCCACCTGCTCTAGTTCCATGCCAACCAAATCTTGTTAGGCCCTAAATGCAGGACTTAGTACTTTGTACTTTGTCATATTAAATTGCATCCCATTTCTATTTATCCTAGTTTTCAAGGTTCTCCAGATCTTATTGTATGATCTTCTGGTGCTTCTCTATTTTTCAGTACCTTCCAATTTTGTGTTATTTCATTAGCACACTCATACTTTTTATGTCAAGGTTATTAATTAAAATGTTAAATAAGGTTGGTACAAGACTGAACCCTGAAGTACTCCATTGTCATCTCCTCCAGCCTGACAGTTCACCTGTCAGCATGAACCATTGTAGTCTCCCCTTCAACCAGTTCCTTATCCATCTTTCAGTTCTCATACTAATCCCCTTCTTCTCCAGTTTAACTTCTAATTTCCTACATGGAACTGTATGAGATGCCTTCTTAAAATGTAGCTAGATTAAATCTACTGCATTTCCTATGCCTAAAATATCAGTTATCTTCTCAAAGAAAGATATCAAGTTGGTCTGGCATGATGTACCTTTTGTAAAACCATTCTGTATTTTATCCTAATTACCATTGACACCTATGTCCTTACTATTTTCTTTTTCAAAATTTGTTCTAAGATCTTGCATGCAATTGACGCCAAACTATCAGGCCCATAGTTTCCCTGATCACCCCCCCTTCCTTAAAAATATGTACTATATTAGCAACATATATGACCTCTAGTCATAATGTCATAAGGTAGGACCTCCAAGTTTACAAATTCATTAAAAATCCTGTCAATTAGCCTTGCAATTTCATGTGCCAGTTCTTTTAATATTCCTGGATGAAGATTATCCAGGACCTTCATTTAGTCCCATTACATTGTTTGAATTTGATTTCTATCTCACATGTGGTAATTTCTACTTCCATATTTTCATTTCCATTGGTCCCCCACTTCCATCAGCCCTAAATTCCACATTACTCTTATTGAAAACGGAGGCAAAGTATTTGTTTAGGTGTTAGACCAGGTCTACAGTCTCTTTAATCTCTACCCCATCCTCATTGCGTAGTGGTCCAACTTTTTCTTTCCTTGTTTTCTTTTTATTTAAATGGCTATACAACCTGTTGCTACCGGTTTTAATTTCCTTTGCAAGATCTAACTCTGCTTTGCGTTTGACAGTCCTCATTCTTTCCTGACACTTTCTGACTTCCAAGAGGTAGCTTTCTTTGCTGATCCATTATATCTTCCATTCCTTGTAGGCTTTGAGCTTCCTCTTAATCACCTTGAAATGAGATGCTTGCTCATCTGCAACCCTTTCTTATTATTCTTTCCCCCTTTACTTGGGATGCAAACTTCAGATAGTTTCTGCAAAATAAAGTAATTCCAAGCTTTCTCCACATTCCAATCCTTGAATTCTTAAGTCCAGTTCATTTCCCTAACCTCTTGTAACCTCAATGACTACTTGATAAAGAAACCAGAAATCTATCATTTCCTGAAAAACCTGAGCCCCATTACCATTAGTGCACCTGTCCTACACTCTAGATCTGGGAACTTGAAGTCTCCCATACTCCTGACCTAGGACCACATTATATATTGTCTTTCAAGCAGCAATAACAAACAAACAAACAAACTCAACCCTGTTGTATGTATGGAACTCATTTAAATCATTAAATGGATCTTTAAATAGCCAGAAACCTCTGCTGAGTTGCTAAAGACAAAGGAAAATAACATCAATGGAAGTTCTTATGTCTTGTTAGACGCACAAAGCAACCATCTTTTTACAGTCAGAATGACCTTAATTTTATATGAAGAGAAAAAGAAAAGAAAGAAGGAAGGAAAGTACTGGTAAACAAGGATGGAATGAAAAAGAAAGGAAGGGTGGAATGAAGAGCAAAAGAAAGGAAGGATGGAATAAAACACATACTGTGCTGTACAGAAAAGCACAGTATGCGTTTACCCTCTGTGGTAGGCTGCATCTGAGTATACAATAACATCTGCCACTGTTGCGGGGAGGAGTGTTTCTGTCCATTTAAATCGGCAATACACAGAACACAAGTCATAAGAGACCGAAACTGTATCACACACATGATCCAGCATGCAAAACAAATGCAGAGCACACAGTAGATGTTCAAACTGTTGATGAGGAAGCAAACATGCAGTTTGGAAAAGAGATTTATCTGCTAATAATTTCTTTTTCCAAATGACTTTTTGACTGAGCAGGCACAGAATTGCATGAGCTAAGCAGGCTTTTTCTTATATTCTCTCCAGAATTTACTAGCTTAAAAAAAAAAAGTTTGATACTAAAATCTGGAGAAAAAGATGTTTTGGTTGCTTTCATTTCTCTTGTTTTCTAGACATGGTCTAAATATTTTATAGCTGTGCTCGAAAAGGCCTTTGGCCAACCTCCAGGCTTAGGTTTGTCTGTAAGAATTCTGTGCATTCCTACACAAGGTAGTCCATATAAGGAAAATGCTAATGCCAAAACGTCTGTGGTATGGTTTCCTAAAATAAAGATAAATTTGTCCAATCCCTTGTGACGAGAAAGCCAGAGACCAGCTGCACTACTTTTTTGAAGACATCTGCTTATCTATGAGTTATTTTAGTTGTGTATGGGTAAGAAATCTTCCCATGTTAAAACAGGTTGTGTTAATTCCTTCCACCAACTTTTTGTGAAGTTTGAGGTGTTAAGTCCTATAAACTTTGTTTTGCTATTTGTAAATTCTCTTTATAATGCTCAGTCTGCAGTAAGTTTGAAATGTTAGCTGTCTTCATCTTGTGTGGGATACTCTCCAAGCTGACAGGCTGTGCTGCCTTATCCATCTGCTCTGTCGACAACTCCTGAGAGGACATTGCGTGGATGAAGTACTTCAGCCGGTTGAACATCTAGTGACTGGCTGCACTGATTTATTTACTGCTTTCAGCAAATAAAAAGTTTGAAATGAGTTTAGGATTTCTCAGAATACTATTCTATGGAAATAATGGAGAGTAGCACCAGCAATGGATATGAAGATATGTAACAATCTCTGGGGAGTGTTCATAATCTGCTAGATGTGTCATCAGGCACTCACAGTTTACTACTATGTGACCTACTCCCTTCTCCACAAATGATGCATGAACTTCTGCAGTGCACATTACACTGGTCTCTTTATGGGCAAATAAATAAGGGATTTCTCTGCATCTTCAAACTTGGCCAAAGGCCACTGACTTATTTCCTCAAAGATCCATATGTAACAAATGATTGATTTTGCAGAGAGAAGTATCAATTGATACAAAAACCTCGGCTCCTGGAAAGTACCCATTGAAAAAGTTATAAAATCTTTCTACAAAAAATGTGTTTTCATGGAACCTTCCCTATGTATTGAGAAATATATCTAGTCCTTCAGCATAACAGAACAATATTGATTAATTCACGTGCACATTTGCACATATTCTGAAGTTGGGATTTTCTGAAGTGCCTAAATTGTCTTCTAAATTTTCTAAAGTTCCAATTATCTTCAAAAAATCAATGATATTTCAATGGTACATGTGTCCATAATTCAGATACATGTTTGTGAAAATCCCATTGTTAATGTGTTGTTTCCTAACAGGCAATATAGTTTGCAAAACTCTATCTTGAAAACCCCAAATTCAGCAATCAAGTTAAGTGACAATTGGTGGATATGAGAATCCAGTGCTAACATTTAATTAAATGGGCAGCCGAGGGGGGGGGGGGGGAAGGAGGGTAGGAGATGGGAGAGTGAAGGGAGAAAACCACTGTGACACTTATGAATGTTAAATGTGATAAAATAGTCATTATTTGTACATTTGCACTTACTATTTTTTAAAAAATATTACCATATATTTACCCCATATTTACTACTACTTGTTCCCTTTAGGGATTCCAGTAATTGAGTTTTTCCTGTGAAATACACTTTTAATTTTGTGCTAACTCAGAAATAAGTGAATGAGTGACAGAGGAATATGCCTTTGCTTGAAGAATGCAATATTGTTAATTTCCCCAAAGCACCTGTCTACAAAGCGAGAGACAGCTAAATAATGAAGATGAAAAGATGGAGAATGCTCACACCTGTTGTAACTAATTTACCAACTAGGCTTCATTTATGAAAAACTGATTTCTCGGGGAAAAGAGCACCCACTACAAAAACAGTTTATTTTTCTAATTTCAATTAAAATATTCAGGAAAATCATTTTATTTAGCTCCATGTACAATATTTTAGGAGTACATGAAATGCAGCTGTGTTCAGAATGTATTCAGTAAGGAGATAAAACTGTAATGTTCAATAAACATCTCACTTATTGTGACATCTAAAACAGTCTTCTCCAAAAGATTCCACCCAACAAAGGCACATACAAGAAAATACTAACTTCTCCAAAGCTATTGTTAATGCACTACTGTGACAAATACTCAAGCATAGACAGCTGCATTTTAAAATATCATTATAATACTATAAATACTTTTTATTTATAATTTATCATGAGATTTCTAATGTGCTTTATACTCTATCTATAGCTCTATAGCTGTTGTAACTAGAGATGGAGATCACTTTAATCACTTCTGTGGAAGTCTTCCTGCCTCTCCTCTCCTCCTCCACCAACCTAATGGAATGCAACATCTATTTAACAGAGCACAGGAAGACAACAAAACAGTTTAGGACAGGAAGTGGTGCATCATGCGTGAAATAGTTCAAGAGACCTGGCCCATAGGGAACAATGAGGACATCAGGCTGCCAACTTATCATTCCCAAGAGGCAATGTGTCACAAAGAGAAACTTCAGTATAACATGTAAATGACTCAAAATGAAATGGTTTAGGCCATTTCAAGAAACTGAAACAAACCTTTGGATGTCATGAATATCTACACGCTTTGCTTTGGTCCATAATGACAAAAATGAAACATCTCACCATTTCCACATCTTTTTGGGGGGGGAGGGAAAGGGGGATCCATTCTGTGGAGATTTTCAAAATTTAACCTTTTCATCCAAATTTGGGACAAATATTGAATTTCCTGGACAAAATTTCTCAATGGACAAAAATTTCCAAATATCACTCAGTTCTACTTTAGATATTTGTTTAAGGAGTTGAGAGTGCTGGGAACCTGTAACTTGCATTGTAAATATTGTGGGGCCAACTGACTGATATAGTAAAGTTGCTTTGCATGGCACCAGTGATGGAAGAAATCCCTAACGCCAGCAACTGAGGTTTATCCCTGCATAGGGAGATCCTTGAGTGTTATAGAGAAACAATGGCTACACCTACATTTGGAGATACGAGTGAGATTCCCAGGTCACCTAGACTCTCACTACCTATCATTGAGCTGGTGTGCTGAAAATAATAGAGTTCCCATGATAGCATAGGCCAGGGGTTGGCAACCTTTGCCAGCGCCATCCTTCAACCCTCAGCAGGTGCCAGGGGTGGGGCCAGCAGGGGCCAGGAGCTGTAGCGCGTGTGCAGCCCCAGGACCCACCTGGGGGCAGGGCCATCGGGGGGCACAGCCATGGCGCCACAGGGCCAGGGTGAGCCCTGCATGCGCTGTGAATGGTCACGCATGCCATCTTTGGCACGTGTGCCAGGGGTTGCCAACCCCTGGCATAGGTAGTGACAAGCTGTGACATGGACTAACTGTCCCAAGTATGTATGCACAGGGTTCAGATGGGTTTGTACTCTGGGCAGCAAGCCTGTGCTACCACTTGCCATTGCCCGTAGCTGCCTGTACAGGCTGGGTATTATATCCTGAGCTCCAAATGTAGAAGCAACCAAAAGATGAAAAGATGAAGCCTAGTTGGTAAATTAGTTACAACAGGTGTGAGGATTCTACCCTGCTACTAACCTTTGGTGCAGGGAACAGAGTCAAGGCATCTCTACCTTGGTGATTCCTGATTGCAAGAATGATCTCTAAGGCTTTCAACAGCAAGTACAAGATAAAGCAGTCTTCAAAGTATTCTACTGTAAGCCTACATGCCCAGCACCCAGAGAGATTGAGGATCAGGTTTGTGCAGATCTGCATTAAAGACGAACTTTCTATCTCCAACCAAGTGCTGTTTGGCTGCATCTCTGGATCTGGTCCTAGGAGTGGCCAGCACTTGGTGTCTCATGGTGTCCAACACATCTGGCCAGTTTTGCTTTCAATTACATCTATGCACAATTTCATTAGGGTAGCACATATGCACATGAAGGCAGCATTTTGTTTTGTTATTAAATAGATTCCACAAAATGTACAGGTATGTCATATATCTGAGTTATTTAACTCGTGGAACCGGGTGACTTTTATTTAAGCTTTGTATTAACAATATTGAATTCTGGTTTTATACCAGTCTTAACTTTAAATCTTTTTCACAAACTATATAGTCAAATAATACACTCTAATAATATAAAATTAGTTAAAATAATTCTGCAAGTGTAAAGTCAGAGGTCTAGATCTTACTGAGGTTTAAGGATCTGAGTAGCAAATCTTATTTAATTAGATTCAATAACTCTAACTTCCTTACACTACTGCCTCCACATCAGTATTTTTAGCATAGTGATGATTTTACAATCTAAGCTATCATCTAAGATGTGAGGAATCTCAAAAATGGTACATTTTGATAGATTTTGACATTACTGCATATTGTTCTTATAAAATCACCTAGGAAGATATTTTATAGCTTTTTAAAAAAATATTAAATCTCCAGAGGAGTCAATAGAGGTGTATCTCATGTAATTTATTCACTAACAAGTTTCATGGGTTTTATGAGTCTATTCACCTTCCTAGTTAATAGAAAATCTGTACTTACCATGGCAACCTGTGTATCAGATGGTACTACAATAGAATTCTTGAAATATACCACAGATATATTCAGTCTTCATAATCAGTCTGGCCATCAATGCCACAATAACTTGTCATTAAACTTTCCCCTGTAGCATCTCAACATTTGTTTGATCTTTCCTGTTTGTCAAGCTTCTCTTCCACACACATCTTCCCTGTTGCAGTTTTGGGTCTGTATGCTATATTTTCTCAATCTACCACCTGTAAGATATATAAATCCTGAGTGATACGGCATATGGAATGAATGATCTAATAGCATCAGGCAGCTTTACACACACACTGCTAATAGTAGTAGTAATCATTTTAAATGAATGTTGAGGACCAGCTGAAAGTCAGGTGAAAAAAAAGAAGTAAAGTCCTGAGGTTTAACAGCAGGATACATTTTCTGACTTCTCTGAACGACTCTGTGGCACCAAGGGTAAATGGTGCCTGACCAACCTGATTGCCTTCTATGATGAGGTGACTGAATTTGTGGATGCGGGAATAGCCGTCGACATGATATAACTTGACTTTAGCAAAGCTTTTGATACGGTTTCCCACAGCATTCTCATCGGCAAGTTAAGGAAGTATGGGTTGGATGAGTGGACCGTAAGGTGGATAGAAAACTGGTAGATCAACGGGCTCAGCGGGTAGGAATCAATGGTTCAATGTCTAGTTGGCAACCAGTAACGAGTGGAGTGCCCCAGGGGTCGTTCCTGGGGCCTGTTCTGTTCAACATCTTCATTAATGATCTGGATGATGGGATCGATTGCACACTTAGTAAGTTCGTGGATGACACCAAGCTGGGGGGTATGGTAGACACACTGGAGGGCAGGGACAGGATTCAGGGAGACTTAGACATATTGGAACACTGGGCCAAAAGAAATCTCACCAGGTTCAACAAGGACAAGTGCAAGTTCCTGCACTTAGGATGGAAAAATCCCATGTACTGCTACAGGCTGAGGACTGATCAGCTGCAGCACTGTAGAAAAGGACCTGGGGGTTATGGTGGATGGGAAGCTGGATATTAGCCAACAGTGTGCCCTTGATGCCAAAAAGGCCAATGATATATTAGGCTGCATCAGTAGGAGTAGTGCCAGAAGATCGAGGGATGTGATTATTCCCCTATTCAGCCCTGGTGAGGCTACATCTGGAATACTGTTTCCAGTTTTGGGCTCCCCACTACAGAAAGGATGTGGACAAATTAGAAAGAGTCCAGCGAAGGGCAACGAAAATGATTAGGGGGCTGAGGCACATTACTGGAGAGACTGAAGGAACTAGGCTTATTTAGTCTGCAGAAGGGAAGACTGAGGGGGGATTGGATAGCAACCTTCACCTACTTGAAGGGGTGCTCCAAAGAGGAGGGAGCTAGGCTGTTCTTGGTAGTAACAGAGGACAGAACAAGGAGCAATGTTTTCAAGTTACAGCTGGGGAGGTCGAGGTTGGATATTAGGAAACATTTTCTCACTAGGAGGGTGGTGAAGCATTGGAATGGGTTGCCTAGGGAGGTGGTGGAATCTCTGTCTTTGGAGATATTTAAGATCCAGTTAGACAAAAACCTGGCTGGGATGTTTTAGTGGGTGTGGTCCTGCTTTTAGCAGGGGGTTCGCCTAGCCCTAGATTCTATGATTTCCCTTAAGTTGGTTCGTTTAGAGAGAGAATAGCCACAGACTGAGAGCAAAAGTGAAAGTCTTTGATGCCAAGAATCTCAAAAGAATGTCCTGTGAATAAATTAATTAACAATATCATTTTGTTCTGGCCTTCAGAGTCCAGAGTGAGGGATGCCCTGACTGTCACTAGCGTGTTATGGGCTTGGTTTTCACTGCCTTGTACCTTGTGCAGTCACCCACACCTGTGCATAAAGGAGGTAAAAGGATAGCAAATTAAAATGAGTAACATTCTCTGCCTGCTTTGCAGACATGAAAATGCCAACACAAAATATTTAGGGTAGAGGAGAACCAGGCCCTTAGTACTAGCACATGTCGTAACAGCATTCTCAGTGCGCTGGAAGAAGCAATGGATGCCCAGCTGGAGGTGACATTTTTCTACTTATCCAATGATGAGGGTGGAAAGTTAAGTCAATACAAAAGGGGAGGGCAATAACATTTGGGATGATTTGGATGTACTAGGAGCAGCCCAATGAATGGTTTATGCAATTCAATAAAGGGAAAATGTAAGGTAATGAGGCTGGGGCAAAACACATGAAAAAGGAATATGCTCTTTATGACTGTAATATGTTGCAAAACAATGAGCAGAAGGATTGGGAGGTTATGGAGGATAACACTCTAAAACCTTCAGCACAGTTTGTAACAGCAATAAAATAAAGATCTCATCTGCATAGCTAGGGGTATTGAGTGAAAGTCAAAGGAAAGTATTTTGGCAAACTGGGAGACTACATTTGAAAACGGCACATTTCTCATCATGAAAAGATGCACGTTTGAGTTACAAGAATGAGCTGAAGTTCCATGGGCCTTTTTATTCAAAATGTTTTAGACTGATCGAGCCTGAATCTCTTCTACATTAGTCCAGTTTTACACCAGCATGATGCCACTGATTGCAGTGGAGTTAGACCAGAGTCAAACGAGTCGAGAATCATGCCTAGGGTTTGCATGGTTTATAAAAAGTGCCGAACACAGGCCGGCTGTGCAGCAGAACTGTTTTGACACTGTTGATAGGAGACTTGAAAAGGACCTTTTTAAAATATTCAAAATTCTAAAAGTGATTAAGGAAATACAGCTACATGATTATGATTAAAATTCACCCTAGGTGGAGGGCTAGTACAGAGGCTGATGAATTTCCTCTAGTATCAAATCTAAGGACAAGGAGTATTAGCTGCAACAATAGATGTCTTGGCAACAAAAGTAATTTAGACAGAATTTTTTTGAATGGGTCAAATCACTGTTATTGAAAAGTCCATTATCTGAATGAATTCCAGGGAGTAAAACCCCTTCATCTGAGGTACCACCTTACTCCTAGCATTTTGGCAGATGTTTATGTTCCTTAGAAATGCTGACTTATTCAGGAACCCTATACTACTGAGCTATATAGTAGTAGTGTCTTTTGTACTGATCTTTGGAGGGCAGCTATGCTCTAGACCACCTCGGGGAAGCTGGTTGGTTCTGTATAAACAGAGGCGACAGAACAGCAGGCTTTGAGGTCTGCATTCACGATCTGCTGACCTATATCATATATTTCAAACTCAGCTGGTCTCATTCAGCCTGGATAATCGTAGACCCTTCTGCTGAAACTGCCAAGGAGTGCATCTACACTTAGAAATTAAGTCGACTTAAGCTTGCTTAAATTGACTTAATTTAATCCTCGTCTACACTACATTTTCCTTAAGTCGACTTAAGCAAGCTGCTTAAGTCGACTTAAGGAAAATAAAGTCGACTTAATGAAAATTAAGTTGACTTTATTAAACCTCCTTTTAATTCGACTTTAGGCTTAAGTCGACTTCCTAAAGTCAACTTCGGGCTCTCCAGGTCTCCCCCACTGCCCTCCCTGCTGGGGGGGAGGGGGCACAGGGTGAGCCTGGTATGCTCCCCCACAGGGCAGCGCAGAACCCTGCCCACCCTGTCCCTATGCCCTGCCAGGGTCCCTGTCCCCCTTTGCCCCTTTGTACCCAGGTACAATGGGGCAAAGACTGAGCCTCCTGGCACTGGGCAAGGGGTGCCCTCCTGCCACCATGGACCTGCCCAAGGTCCCCCTAGCCCCTACAAGTCGACCTAGGCATCCAGTGTGGACGCTCTAGGTCGACTTGTAAGTTCCCCCCTAAGTCAACTTTAAATTTAAGTGTAGACATGCTAAGTCGACTTAACTAATCGACTTTAAGTCGACTTAGTTAAGTCAACTTGGCTGAAGTCGACTTAAATTTACAAGTTTAAACATAGCCAAGAAGAATAGTAGTTTTTCTTCATGTGGACACTTATGCACTGAAAGCAGGCCATAAACTCTTATCATATGGACCACTGATCATCTTTCAGAGGGTAAGGGCTTTGGGTTACTTGAGCCTTGATGAATCAGTGACCTAGACATTAATGTCAGTTTGTGTGTTTAAAACAAATAATCAAATATTGAGAAGGATCCGGTGCAACTTCCACAATTAAAAATCATAAAATGTTTTAATCATTAAAAAGCATAACATTTTTAATCATTAAAAAGAACAAAGTTCTGAGCTGTAAAAGATTTTATTTCTGCTTCAATCTTGCAATAAAATTGCTTCTTGTACAGTAAAAATAATAATGATTAGTCCAGCTGTGTGAGCCATTCACTCAGTGGGTCAAATTACAAAAGTTGCTATTTATAAATAATAACACAGTTTAACTATCATTTAATAGCTTCAAATTCAGCATGATAGTTCTGAAAATCTTTAGAATTTAGACAAGTAATTTTGATGTCTGTGTTATGTTTAATCATTTTAAGTGCTGATGACTGGTTTATTTTATTTATTTTGTTTTTAATTGTTGGAAATTTTTAATCCCTGGTTTAAACAACTTCTTTCACACTTTGAGATTAATTAGTGATTGCTTGGGAAACAATTGACATTCATCTGGATATTGATGTGAAGAGTGATTCAGTATAATATACTTGCAAAGAAAATTTTATTTCTACTTAGCTAAAAAATGTGACTTTAAACATTCCCATTTCAAAGTACCATTATAATAAGAAATGTGCCTATATAAATGACTTTGTGTGTTCTTTATTTAGTGTATAAGACCATTGCCTACTGTGACTGGATCTTTTTTGTTAGAACCATAGCATGTGAGCCCCAGAACTAGTAGGCTTTAAGGAATGCAATGCTCTGATTCCCTCAATAGGAGAAATGGGAAAGTCTAGCTGCTGGCAGGTTCATTTACATAATCAAGAATTTTTCTTACCAGTATTTCCATTGAGCACTTTTTGTTTAACGTTATTTGGAGTGAGTTTTGTGGTCTTTTTTTTGGAAATGATATTGAATGGTACATGTTAATGTATTTATAGACGTGAGACGAAATAGTGTAAGGCCTGAGAAAGGCAAGTCACCCTCAGTTTAAAAGTAATACATTCTGGTTAGGTAGGGAATTTTGATTGGGGAGGGACAGTCTTGGGAAGAAATTAGAATCTCTATCCATGGGGTTCTGCTTTGCTCTTGGTTTCTCATCCAGAGCTTCTGAACCCTCCATAGAGATGACTATAGGACTGGATAAGCATGAGGTAAGCCAGACTGCTGCTGATGACTTTCTGGGACCAGATCAGGCAAGTGAAACCTTCCAAGACCATAGTGATAGTAGCAGAAAGAACTTTTTGAGACCAGACTGGGCTGAAGCTAAGGTTATTGAGCTGAATTTGCAGAACTGAACCAGGAGGAAGCTGCAGGTCCAAACATTGATCTAGCCACAGAAGTTTTACTGGACTGGAGCTAATAGGTGAAGGAGAGCCACCCACTGACACTCATGTGATCAGCACTAAGTCTGTTTGGATTTGTGAGTGAGATTTCTGGTGGGTGAAATTTGTCTTGTGAATAAGAACTCTGGGCTTCAGAAAGTCAGACAATTATTAACTGAGACTGTGGGGCTGACCATTCACTCTAATATGCAGTTTGGGGTTTGCTCATCTTTACTTGAATGTAAATTACAGCTATTGTGTTCTGCCAAAGAATATGTAATTTATAGTTTTATATTTCTGCATGCTGGGGAGTCCAGTGCATCCTCACCCTTTCCTGGTCTGTGCCTACCACACATAATCTACCCCAGACACCAGGTGCACTGAAAGCTAGCCCTGTGCTTTCTCTAGCCACAGTATCTCGCCACTGCCCTTTTATTTCCCTCTATCAGGAATCAGGGCCTGCAGCAGAGCCAGTCTTGGCGCAACCTGACAAGTGCAGCTGGCCTGTAATAGGCGGTTTGATTGGCTATACTGCTTAATTGGCCGAAAGTTTCAGCAGACTGCAGAAGTAGCTGCAGGTCTGTGGCAACTCAAAGCAGTAGTGTCTTCCTTGGACCGAGCCAGGCCTCACTCCAGTTAATCTATTCCTGACCTGTCCCTCTGATTCTGGCTCTGACATCTGGCTTTTGACTCTGGCTCTGTCCGGACTCTGATTCCTGACTCCTACTTCCAACCACTAAGCCTGACTCATGCTCCAGCCAGTAGGTTTGAGCACCCACATCCCCGTCACTGACACCCCTGAGTAGGAAAAAAGAGATTTCCTGAATAATAATGTTTAAGCTATAAAGATTTTCAAATAACCCTAATCCTGGCCTTGGGCACAGTTAATACGCATTTCTACTTCAGTGATTGCAAGGCCATTCCAGTCTTTATTTTGATACTAACATCTCTCTCTATTTCTCTCTCTCTCTCTCATGTATGTGTATAGATATAGATGCTAAGATTTTTAAATCACCCCTTATGAATATCAAGCTATTAGGCTCATTCAGCAAGGCCCATAGACTCACGTTTCCCCTTCTTGGGTGCTTCGGTGCTACCATTAAACAGTGTTCAGCTGCATAAGCACAGTATCTTTTCAAACCTTGCCAGAACCAATAGCAGGGTTAGTGAGGGAGTCCAAGTCAGTGGAAACCTATTCTTGTTGAATAACTGAACATAGGCTTCTTTAGTAAGTTCTTCTCCAAAGACATCTATGCATGTAAACATGTCTGGGGACATCCATGCCCTTACTCACTTTGCTGGAACATGACAGCTATATAAAGAATAAGTACTTAATGTTCTATAATGTTCTGTAATAATACATTAATAATATAATACATAACACACAGCTACATTGATTCTGATTCTCCTCCCCTTCTCTATGGTTATACATTGGTGAAACCCACTGTTTCTAATGATTTGCTCTGATTATGCCATCACGTAACATGTCAGAATTTGGCAAGTGGGCCTGTCCATGATGTAAATCAGCATAGAATTTGATCCTCATTTTCATCTTCTTTATATCAACTTAAATCAAGTAAAACTCCATTCAAGTCAATAGACTCTGTACCGCATTAATTCTGTTTATTGTAATGGATTAGTTGCAGAGTCACACCATTGTAATGTCAAGCAAAATCTAGCCCAGTTTTGTCTGTGTTTGTACTGGATTGTAAATGTTTTGGGGCACTTACTGTATCTTTGTATGCTGTAAGTGTGTAAAGCACCAAGCAAGCTGTTGGAGCTTGATATATAACAGTGTCTAAAAGGAGGAATATACATGCAAGAAATTGTATTACGCAGAGAAAAACCTGTCACCTTCGCAATGCAAGATTGTCTGCATTCTTGATAAGTAAAGACTGGTGCAGCTGACAATGTGAACAAAAAGGAGATAATCTAAAGTAGAGAAGGAGAATTCTGCATTTCAAGAGAGTTCCTGATTTGGAAGGTCTCTGAACTTTGTCTGCTGAAGAGGAGTATTTCAGTCTTAAAACATGATTCAGTGAAGAGCCAAAAGAGAGAAAAGAAGCTAAAAGAAGGTACATTTTTATGGTCTTTTTCTCAAAGTGAAAGTATGTTTTTCAAGAGTTTTTGTAAAGCTGTCTCTGAATTGTATTCAGTCTCCATGTGATTGGGTTATCCTAAGTCAGGGGTGTCAAACTCATTTGCTATGGTGAGCCAGATTTGACTTAACGGTACTTCAAGTGGGCCATACGTACCATAAATCAAAATACTACGGCACTCTGGCAGCATTGCGGAGTGCTTTGTATGCGAAACTGCGCTCTGCGATACCTCTTGCTCTCTCTCTCTCTGATAGGGAGAGAGTGGTCTCATGGAGTGCAGTCTCATATGCCCAGTGCTCTGTAATGTCACAAGACCTGACACACTTGCGGCATCGTAGCGTGCTGGGTATGCAAGACTACACTCTCTCCCTGTTAGGGAGAGTGTGATCCTGTGGAGTGCAGTCACGGGCCAGATGGAAGAGGTTTGAGGGCCACATTTGGCCAGTGGGCTGCATGTTTGACACCCCTCTCCTACGTCAATGCCTAGCCTTTATTTTTTGCTACTTGACTTTCATGTTGCTTTATAAAATTATGGATTGCCCTCCAACTTATTGAATGCAAATGTGTTTCTGGAGACACTGTTCTAAGTGAACTACTTACAGTTACTCAATGTTCATTGCTGTACACAACTAAAAGTAATGCCAGAGAGAATTCAGATCTACAGATGCTGTTGCCAGCCAGACCAAAAGGATGAAACTGAGCAGAATTGAAGTCATTCCTGAGGCCTCCCTGAAATCACTGGGGATTTCAACTCCCTTTCCTCCAAACCACAAGCATGTAACTCTCCAAAATGGTAACATTTGGCTAGTTCTTTATGATTGTACTGCTGTTATTCTTACTCATGTACAACATTTTTAGCTGCCCTACATACACACGCATCCCCTTCCAGCCTGTGAGTTCAATGGCGTGGAATTAGATAATTCAAGACTCAGGAACATTTGTTACATGGACATCAACTCTTCTTTCATCTCTGTAATCAGTTTCACTCCAGGATACAGGATGACTGGCTTGATTAAACTAATGACTTTTTTTTTTCTTTTCCCCTTTGCACTTAATTTTAGAATAAGGACATGTGCTGGCCCTTAAATTATTTATTGGATGGGGGAAGGAGGATAGCAATCAGTGCCTGTACTCCAGACAGATTATGCCAGACCTCTGCTGAGGTCTGATGTGCAGCATATATGATTTCTTGACTGCTGCTGGCTGGTGTTTTTCAAGTCTGATTCTGAAAAACTCATGTAAAGACTCAATATCCTAGCAATAGTTGATAAGGAATAATAGATGAACTTTAGGAGTGAGGGAGGGAGCAAGTCATCACAGCTTTTTTCTTACAATGGTAAAATATAGCTCCAAAATAGAAATAACAAGGTTAGCAAGGACTTGAGTGAGATTCTGTTCTTCAAGTAAAGCTGTATCAACCCTCTAATATATGATAGGAGAATAATGTTATAAAGCCATCTTAGAGGTTAAAAGTAGTTCTGGTCAGAAAATGAGTTTACTGTTCCATGGGAAAAAAAATTTTGAAAAATCAAAAACTGAAAACTTTTGGCTGAAAACTGAAAATTTCCATTCAGAAATGGCTCTAGTATGCCTCATGGAAATTATGGTTATGCCCCTATTGTCCTTTATTGGCTGACCTTCCTGATAGTCCTACATTTCCCATTATGCACCACAGTATTCCCTCTTGCTAAGCCACTGTGGTACATCTTCACCCAGCCTGGAGAAGAGAATGGGGGCCTGAGGCACCCAAGCTACAACTCCCATAATGCGTCACAGCAGCATTCCAAATCAAAACTTTTTGACTTGAGGATATTCAATTTTTCAACAAATCAAATTTCTCTGTGGAAAGTACACATTTTATTTGGCAAATTTTGTTTGTTGAAAACCCAATTTTTCTCTGAAAAATAGTATAGATGGAAAATTTTTGACTAACCCATGTTGAAAAGTTATTTAAACCATTGCTATACTGATTTACATTCATAAATAATAATGGCCACTGTTTTAGTAATCTAAGAGAAGAAGGGAGCTTGAGACACTCAGGAGAGCTGGATTCAGTTCTAAATTCTGTCAGAATCTTTTATACTTGCCTTTCCATCTATCAAAGTATAACATTTTAGTTAATTTAAACCAAAAAGGCTTTCACTGGTTAGTTGGTGGTGGTGGTGGTTGTTTTTTGGTTTGTTTTGTTTTTTAAGACCTAAATTGAAACAAACTATTTCAAAATTATCTGATCCAAAATTTCTTTTGGCACATGAATTTGCAAAAATATTTGAAATTTCAAATATTCATTCCAAGTCAGGACTGGAAAAAATGTCACAATTTAAAAACTCTCATAGGATGGGAAAATTGTTTCTAACCCAGCTCTACTGAAGAATTTCAAGAGGACTCACATATAAGTTTGATTCAATAGAATCATATTCTGGGTAGTGTGTTATATCTGCCAAAGGGGAAAAAGGGGGCGGGGGAAGCAGCTTGGCACTGACTGATGAGCTGAGAAAATAATTTTAAATTAAAATGACATTTCAGTAATTAAATAATATTTTAAAATTTTAATTTTAGTATTACTTTTGGTGGAACTGTCACAATCAATCCCATAACATCTGATTGATATAAAGTTTGATTGGCAAACTGAAATTGCATAAACCAATGTGTATCTACTTTAATGTTCTCACATACTAGTTTTAATTAGACATGATTTCTCTGGATGTAAGGCATCATTGGAGTCCAACTCCATTAAAATGCATTAAAGAAATGTGTTAGTTAGAATATCTAATTCTATTGGAAATTTCCATATTTGGGCTAAGGTTTCTAGTGGTGTAATCTACTGGTGAGGCTGTTCAATCTGCAGATGATAGGAGTCTGTTACAGTCCCAACTAAAAGAGGCTTTGATCTTCAAAACAAGTTGTAGCAAGTCATACTTTTATCTTTGTAGGTCTCTAGTTCAATTCCCAATATTTTGGCCAAGATGTCACCCATCACAGTGACATCTATAGTTGTGAATGCAGAGGCTAGAAGGCAGAGTATTCCTACATTTTTAAAAAGACAGGGCCAGATCCCTCGCTGGCGTAAACTGATGTAGTTCCATTGAAGTCAATTGATACCACAAGAGGAACTGACCAAAAAGCTGTATATTTTGCGTAGATTATCAAGACGTCAGATAACTTGGTTCAATCAGTTTCTTAATCAAGAATAAATCAGCACCAACAAAAATTCATTCATTACCAGTCTCTGGGCAACAGTCTTGCAGTAATTCAGTCTGTCCTAAAGCGTGGTCCCAAATATGATCTTATTTTGACTTATATTCATATCCACTTGATTAAGCAAGCAATCATATGCAGTAATGTTCTAGATGTTAGTAGACCATAGAATACAAGTAGCATTAGACCACATGGACATGAATCATGTTGTACGAATGGGACCTAACACATAGGCTATGTCTACACTTAAAAAGTTAAGTCGACTCTCTTCCCCCGCGCTTCAGCTGACAGGGGATCCCCTTGCTTGGATGAGGTATTGCTGGCCACACAAGGCCTGGACTAAGAACTTCTTTTCACAAAATTCCCTTTGTTCTTCCTCTGCTGCAAAGGGAGACCATGTTTTATGGGACTCCCTGGCCTAGGAGCTTCATGGGTGATGTAGTCTATGTAGTCCAGCCTGGGAGCCTCATTCATAAAGGAGAGAGAAGACATGAGGCAACTTAAGGACCATGATTAACAACTTTTAAATCAAAATTGGGTATTTTTTTTCCTTAAGAGGTTTGCTTTAGGAATTATTTTGGAGAAGTTCTATGACTTGTATTACACAGGAGGTCAGACTAGCTGGTCAGTGTGGTCCTTTCTGGCCTTGGTATCTATGAACTATAAGTACCATGATGTATCACAGCAGCATATCCAAATCGAGATTTTTTGGTGTTTGGACTAAATATTTTTGTTTTTTATGAAAAAAAACAAACAAACAAAAACTATGGAAACTAGGCAGTTTTTCAATTTTATTTATTTATTACAGAATAGGGTAGTGAAAAATACCATCTTTCCATTACAAAGGATTCAACAGAAATTTTTCAGTTAGCACTTCACCCTGTGCAACTGCTAAATAGGGTAGGTTTATGCGGCAGGCGGATGAGTCCTTTCCAACCCAGTTAGATATGCACATGATAATTTTGATGGAGTTTAAAAAAAGCAGTATAGCTGTGGCAGTGTGGACCATAACACGGGTTACCCACCCACTAAAATCCATAGGTAAGATTTGCTAGGAAATTACTCATGCAGATGCAGTGTAGACATATCCACAGATGTTTCTCTGGACCTCTGTAACCCAGAAGTTGATTATGGATACTGCGAGAAGGCCATGTTCTCTGTAGAGGGGTGAATTTCACTCCAAATAATAAAATGTTAGTATTTTATCCACTGTGTCAGCTACCTAATAACAACAATCTTCTATCTCATGAATGTGGGAAAACAACAAAAGCAAATAATAGAAAATAGATTATTTCGGTAATGATTCTATGTATATATCAGATACTTCTGACACAACAATGCAATGTTAAATTACATTTAAGTAACATGAACAAATGCTTGCATCTGTCTTGGGAAACATTGGAAAATAGCACCAGTGTTCTAAAAATAGATATGTGTTTGGCACACCTTTCTTCTGAAGAATTTAATTGGTCTAACCTATGAAGTAGTGAAGAATGTCATTTAAAAAAAATAAGAATGAATGGTTCTGTTTCCACGTCTAATTATAGATATTGAAGGGTAAAGATAAAATCTGTAATATGAGTATATTAATCACCTGCTAGTTATCCAACTTAAAATGAATTAAACTGATAAATGCTTACTGGAAAAGAAATTCACCCTACTTGCTGGGAAAGCTCTATGCTCTTATTATGCAATCTTAATAAATAATTATATAAATACATACATTAATTAATTAAATAAAGATGCCCTCACAGTTTAGGTTTGAAACCAATTCTGCAAAGATGGCAGGGGGGACGATCCTCATACTTGCCAAAACACTGCTGAGCACTGCTGAGATGGATGGTTCAAAGATAAGTTTAAGCCATTTTTATACTCCACTGATCCTAGGACCAATTTGTGCCAACAGTTGCCCCTGCTGTAAATCAGAGCAGCCTCAGGGCTACTATACATTGCACTAGATGCCTGCACCAGCCAGAGATTGCCTGGGAACAGAGTGATCCAGCCACGTCCCCCCAGTAGGGATAGGGAGCAGGAAGTGAAGCAGGAACCAAGTCAGCAGCTTAGAAAACAAGAAGGGTTCCCACAGACAGAAAGAAAGAAAAGATACTAGTTCTTTTTTTTCCCAGAATCTTTTGTAAGTAAATTTGATGCTCATGGTAGAAACAGTTGCAGACGATGAAATGAGATGTATAAGCAGGGGAATATTGAGTCGGAGTAGGAAGTTGGTGTTAGTGCTATCTGTGTCATTAATGAGACCATTCCTAGAATGTTTAACACAGTTCTGGTACAAACTGGAAATGTTTCAGGAAAGGAGCCACAGAATGATTCAAGATCTGGAAAAGCTGCCTTACAATGGGAAACTAAGGAAGCTCAATCTATTTAATTTAAGAGGTGACGTGGTAACAGGAGTATTTACCTGGAGAGATTTCTGATAGGTGAAGACTTTTTAATCTAGCAAAGATCAGCATAATAAGATGCAGTGGGTGAAAACTGAAGCTTGACAAATTCTGACTAGAAATCAGGCAACCATTTTAGAGAGGGTAATTAACCATTGGAACAACTTACCTAGACAAGTCTCTGTCATTAGATGCTTTTCTAAAAGTGAGGCTTTAATGCAGCCAGAAGTTGTTGACTTGATGCAAGAACCATTTGGTGAAATTCTGTGGTCTCAGTTATTTGGGAGGTCACCGGTTTTTAAATCCATGAAATCCTTTATAGCCACAATGGCTGTACACGAGTAGAACCTCTGCAATCTATTTTATGCTGCTCTGAGCTTTCCTGGGAGTACCAGCATGGGTTCTGTTGAGTGCCCGTTGCAATGATAGTGTTTGTGCTGCAGGGGATTACGCACTGAGCATCAAGTCACCAGACATGATGGTGATCAAGTGATGTTATCGTCTTCTTTTACTGATGTAACCTATGACTGAGAATGGAGACCTGAAACAGTGCAAGGGAGGGAGAGGGAGGAAATAGAAAAGGAACCGAAACAGGTGCACCAGGCCAAACTCTGCTCTCACTGTAAATCCAGACTCAATTGACTTGGATGGAGTTGCTTTGGATATCTGTCAACGTTACAGAGAGCAGAATTTACAGAAAACAAGGCCTGCACCCATTTTCTTTAATTAAAAGTAGTCATGTTTTCTTCGATAAACATGATTATTTTGCTAGCCAGTGCTATTTCCATAACCTGCTCATGGAGGGTAAAATAAAAAAAGAATCCCCTTTAAAAGTTTTGAAATTCCCAAGGGCCTTCTGGCTTACTAGTGGTCTGATTTATTAAAAATGTTATGCACCATTTAAGTGCAATGTTCACATATCTCATCACTTGTAAAACTGCACAGTACAGCTCTGGAGGAAGTTTGAGGTTAGCAGCTGTGGGAGATACTTGGACTCATGAACCAGCCTTCCAAATTTTAACTGTTTAGCACTGTCTTTTGCCCAGTGGGTTTCACATCAGTGACTTCAGTTTTCAAACATCTCAAAGCCTGCAGCAGTGGCCATCGGAGGAGCTAATAGCTGGAAGTTAATACATGAGATCTTTAAAGTCATGATTTCTCTCTGAAAGTAATTTGTTTGTATCTCTGTGTGTGACCCAAATCATGGGCATTCGCAAGACTAAGGTATCTAGTTCCACTTCAAAGACTGAATGAAGTCCTAGATGTGCATCCCTTACACATGGGAAAACACAAGGCAGTATAGAATGCATTGAAAATTGAACCAGAATGGCAATAATTGTACTGTGGGAAGAGAATGGCAACTTGCACCAAGTACCATAAAAGCATTTCAAAGTGCTGCTTTTTCCAAAAGCATCTGATAGATTTAGAAGAAAGGGAGGGGTGTATGGAAGAGAATGAGCACAGAGGGATCCTCTGTTTACAACACAAACCCAGAAATCATAAAAAATTGATCATTTCTTCAGAGTCTGACTTCATCATATGCAAATGCCACAAATTTAAGTACTTAATCATTTTCTCTGTTGACTCAGTTCAGGCTGGCAAACACAGTCACGCATGCCAGGTGGATTGTTCCCTACATTTACTTTTCAAATGCATTCTAGTGAGCAAGTAGGAGAGGAGGGGTTTTCACCACTATCAACGGTGGTACAATCATCTGGGGAAGGTGCAAAGTATTGTCTGAAAATGAAACCCAAGACTAGACACTGGTGGTTGTAAAAAGATCCCTTTTTACAAGAGTTAACTATGATCTTGCCCGACTGAAATTCAAGTAATAACTGGAACTGTGCAAATCTTTCACTAAGGGCTAGGCTACACTGTTGGTGGTACCTCAGACAGTGTATCGTCAACTGTGTGGGTTTGATGGAGAGCCTGGAAAGATGTGTTGAATCAGCGCTTTGGGGACCCTGCAATGAGTAAGTGGTAGGCAGTCGGAAGGACATACACAAGGTATTTTCAGTACTTTCAATTGCCACCGAAATCCCCCCGCAGTGTAGACCAGCCCTAAGAAAATAAATGTATATAACACTCATCTCATTTGGGATCCCCAATGTTTGGTTTATGTGTACCACATGTTAAGATCCTTTAATGTTGAAGGGAAACAATTTTCTGTATCCTGATTAAAGATGGAGTTTCCAAGTAAGCTGATGAATGAATCCATGAGTTCTGCTCACCAAATCCTATGCAAACCCACATTGGCAATGTTCTCACAGCTCCACTAATTGTATTCTTCCCTCCTAAATGGCATCTCCATGTTTGATTGAGTATGAGGTTGTCTTTGTTTCTTGCTCTAGCATGCTTTGTAATGATGTTGTGCCCTGTTAGCCCATTGCCATTTTGGAGCCCAGAGGTGACTATATATAAGGCTCTATTATTATTATTTATTTAAACCACTGTTGAATAATTTATTTCAATGGCATCTACAAGAGTAAATGTCAACCATAATACAGCACATTTTGCTGCAAAATTTTTCAGCTGTGGCTGTACTACAAACCTTGGGGTTGTAATATGGTGTTTCTGTTCAGTATTCCTGGAAGCAAGTCATAAAAGAATGCTCTGTAGTTCCTTGCACCACACGTTACTACCCAGTTAATAAAAACAGAAGTTATTCTGACAATGAGCTGGCTAAACAAAAGATACAGTAGCTCATTATCTAGTGGAAGTCTTCTGTCACATTTGATGATATTTTTGCACATACTTCAAACATGTCTGGATAATGACTGGTGGCACAACAATTGTGGCTTGCTTTTACAAGGGACAGTCAAGGACCCAAGTAAAGCACCAGGATGAATTTGCTTTGATGTGTTGTCAGGGTAGAAGAAACTGAGACTATGTCTGGGTAACAAAAAAGCGTGCAATTATCCTAGGGGATTTTACTCAAGATTGGAGGGAAGACATGTAATTAGATTTTTTGCTATGCCTGGGTACACTTCCAGAACTCTTCAAATGAGGTCTGATTATCTGATGATTAACAACATTTCAAATTTCATCTCTTATCATCTTGCATTTTTAGCAGGCCAAGACTGTCAAAAGAACTTCTATGCGAGAAGGGCACACACAGGTACAATACACTTGTCATGGAAAGCATGGGTCAAAATGTTGTCAGAAACAATCATAATTATTGTGGTTCACAATCACATAGATAACACTGTCAATTAGCAGGGCTAGTGGAACTCCTTACCTGAGGAGGTTGTGAAGGCTGGGACTATAACAATATTTAAAAGGGAACTGGATAAGTTCATGGTGGCTAAGTCCATAAATGGCTATTAGCCAGAAAGGGGTTAAGAATGGTGTCCCTAGCCTCTGTTTATCAGAGGATGGAGACGGATGGCAGGAGAGTGATCACTTGATCATTGCCTGTTAGGTTCACTCCCTCTGGGGCACCGGGCACTGGCCACTGTCGGTAGACAGATACTGGGCTAGATGGACCTCTGGTCTGACCCAGTACGGCCTTTCTTATGTTCTTATGTTCTTATGTTAGTGTCCTTGGGGGACCAAGATAGCTTTTCCCCAGTCTTCTGAAGTGGGGCTGCTCTGATGGGATGGTGGGGGATTCCCCCCTAGATATGGTGATCCCTGGGCAATACAGAGCTGTCAGTAACTTCTCCAGCACATGTGCACACCTTGCCCCTCACATAGGTTCATATTCAAGGAAAGAGAGGATGTTCAGGAAATGCCGGCACCTTGAGGAGCTTTAACTCCTTCTGGAGGCGACTGGTGTTGTTTACATCTGCTTTTCATGGTGTTCAGATCTGTGCCAGGAGACTAGCCCAGTGCTAAAATAGCTTGTATTGGAAGGCTAATCCCTCATTATAAAGCCAAGCACTGAACAGAACCGTGAGGGTGTGGTTCTTCCTACAGATCATTATTTTGGCAAAATGATTGCAAATGTTTACAAAATTGGGTCAGGCTGTGGTGGCCTGCCTGGAGTGCGCATGGTAGGGACGGCACAGGAGTCAGGTCCTAGTCTTTACAGTCTCCTGAGTTCGAGCATGAGCCGAAGTCCATTAAAGTCAATGGGAATCTTTCAGGCCTTAAATGAGGCTATCGCAGATGACACGAAGTCCCTTCATTCAGCAGAAGTCAGAGAAGTGGCCAGCCAAAGAGAAGTGGATGCTGTGCCGGTGGCATAGCAACTGAAATCCCCCTGAACCCAGTGCTTAATTTGTAATGAAAGAGGTAATGGAGCTCAACGATGTTTTTACTTTCATAACTGATGCAGCAAATCCAGGGGTGGCAGGGCTATGAACTGCCTACCCTAGAGCCGCCAGGACTCAGCATAAACTAAGCACTGCCTGCACCCTCCTGTTGCTCCTTTAACTACAGCCTGAGGCACAATGCCTCCCACGCTCCTACACAACATCCAAAGTGACTTATTCAAATTGACTTCTGAGGAAAGATTAAGAGAGTTAAATATGGAGAGGCTAAGTTACAGCTAAGTGAGGGAGCCTAATAAGTCTGAATGTTTGAGGATGGTATTTAAGGTGGTTCAAGAATCTGTAACTTTGAGCAAAAGGGATGACTGTTTTAAAAGGCCCATTTACAAAGTATAGCAGGATAAACTTCCTGACATTAAAATCTATTAGACCTGGGGCATGTATCTCAGTAGGACTCCAAAGCTTTAAGATGTGCATCTAAGATTTGTTCTATATAGCAATCTTCCTTTCTCCCATGAGAAGGATGAAGTAAGATTGGATATATTTTCTCTTGTCTCTGTGTATTTAATACTGTGCCCATCATCATGGTGTCTGAGTGTTTATCAAAGGCCCAAATCTTCTTCCTAGCAATCAGCCTGGATGTGTGGCAGGTCCAGGGGAGAGAAGGGGTCCACTGCAGGTGAAAGAAGAGTAGTGCCTCTGCTCAGCTATAGAAACGTTGTCTCTCAGGCTATGTCTACACTAGAAAAGTTAAGTCGACTTTGTTAAGTCGATTTAACTTTTCTAGTGTAGACATAGCCCCCTTGTCGACCTTATTAAGTCGACTTAACACTTTGTCAATTCCATAAAGTCGACTTAGGTGCTAATCCCCGTCCACACTGGCTTAGGTTGACATAAGGAGTTGACCTAAGGCTTAAGTCGACCTAAAACAAGGTGTTATTAAGTCGACTTAAGAAAATGCTTAAGTCGAGTTAATAAAAGCCCAGTGTGGACGCAGGTTTGTTTAGCTCAACTTAAGCCTCCTTAAGTCAACCTAAGTTTCCAGTATAGATGCACCCTCAGAGTGGGATAATAATTCATCTTCCATGACCTATTTGTCTTATCCACCAAGGTTGCTAATAAGGACACCAACTGCTGTGCTGGTTTTTTGTTTTTTTTTCCCCAGAATTGTGTACTTTTCCATGATGGACTATTAACACCATCAAACCCAGAGAACAGAGGATACTGATCAGACATCAGTTTACTAATCCTTTCAAGTGCTACCAGTGTGAGCTAGATTTGACTGAGCAATGGCGATGGCATTACTTTAATAATTATTATTTGTTTGTCCTCTATAGCACACTGGAGATGCATGACAAATAAATGGCACCAGTAAGTTGCACAAAGCTCTTTTATCCCATTACCAATCTCCTAAGCCATTACTCCCCCATTTATTTTTAAAGTGCAATGTGTATAAAAACACTGCGACTGTGTCTCCCATCTTGCACAGGGGCTAACTGAGTTGAAAGAAGCATGTGAACAAGCTCACAGACACTTTTCTCACTTCACCATCTGCCACTTTATGAAGGAATGCACAGATGATACAAGCTGTATCTCAGAATGCTGCTCTCCTTGAAACCACAATATAACATAAGCCCTACAAAATGCTTCCTTCGGAAGGCTTGTGCTCGTTATATTGTGCCTTCTGTGTCCAAATGCATAAACTCTAACAACTACTTAACATGTAAAAGAGTTTAAAAAAAAAAAAAGCTGCAATTCTCAATGTAAAGATGAAAAGTGCCTCATTTGCTATGAAAGTTAATGAGGGTGGCAGGGAGGTTCAGCTCCCAGAGGACACTGTGGAGTCTGCCAAAAAAAGAAGAAAAAAGAAACTATGAATAATAATGAGCGCATCTCAGCGAGATAAAACAAAGAGGACAGTATAAGATGCATAGCTCAGCTACATGACACTGTACGCAGTATGTCTTGTGGACTACACACTGGATGAAGGTGTCAATATGTGTGCCGAGAAAACTTGAAGGCAATCACTAAGAATGAGTTGAGCTTATACCTGCAGAGCTGGCTGGGGCTGTGCCAGACTACTACTGGCCTGCCCACGTTTCCTGGACACTTCAGCATACAGTGAGCCTTCATGTTGTAGTGCACCCCTTTAGGGGACGTAGAATACTTCCTATTTTTAACTAGCTGGGCAAAAATGAGCAGGACTGTGACTCCATCTTCCTTTTATTACTTCCTGCCTGCTTTGGTGCATCACAGGAGCACAGGTAAAGCAGCCTTCATGCTGACATAAATGCAGGGATTGCACAGATTTGGGGGGGAGTTCTAATATATATGTAATGGCATCTATGGCCCATTGCAAGAGTGCAGAATTGCAGCATTTAATAACACTTTGGCTGTTCCATCTTCTGTCATGACACACCTCTGGCCTGGCCCAGAATATCCCCCATGTGATATTCTTTCAAAGGGTGAGGAGCATTGCAGACCTAGTGTAAAATCAACGTTCAACAGAAGGCTGTTCCTGAAGGGAGTGGCTCCATAGTGAATTCTCCCTTTCTCACTCCTCTGAAGGTGAGTACGCCAAGTCTGCAGTTGATTGTACTAATCTGTCAGAAAGCAACAGGTGGCAACAGAGCATAACTGGCAAGCAATATCTTGATAATTGTTCCTATAAAATATTTTAGCATAAATGGTTAAGTGGATAAACAGAGAACTGATTTTGGGACTAATCTATTCGTCAGTGGGAGTTTTGGGTAAATAAACAGGAAGTAACAGTAATAATGAAAAATTCTGCTTTCAGCAGGGACTAATTCCACTCCTTACTGGGCCCAACTTCCTGCACTGGTGCCCAAGATTCCCAACCTTATTTTACTAATTCAAGATGGTTTATATGAGCTTCAGATAGCATCAAAACCACTGGATGATTATCCACTCTGAACTAGTTAAGCCACCTCTGCTTCTAACGTAGTAATGAGCAGTTCAATTTACTGGACTGCCTGCTTCACAATGCAAATGCAATGCAAAATCCTCACAGTAATTGTGTCGCCCCTGGGCCACTCATGAGACAACACTATTCCCGTTATTGCAAATGCTGCACTGTGCGTATTAGTATTCAGGATGGACGTGCACAGGATAAGAGTCAGAATGTTTTCAACAGCTCACCCACCACTCTGGAACTAATCCTGTTAGATGCCACTACGACCACAAATCTCAGCACCTTCAGATCACAATGCAAAAACCAGCTTCTTGGACCTACCTTTACCCCAGTCCCTACATATTTAGGAGTCGACTCTGTAAACTATTATGGGCTATGTCTACACTTACTAAAATTAGTTCGAATTAACTTAATTTGAACTAACTAAAATTGAATGGCACTTGCTTAGTTCGAATTAGCAATTTCCATTGATTTCAATGGGCTGGTTAGTTCGAACTAAGAAATTAGTTCGAACTAACATGGCCACATTGGTTAATTCGAACTAACTAGTTCGAATTAACCCTTACTTCTAATACCCTATTCGAAGTTATTAGTTCGAATTAAGGAAGCCCTTAATTCGAGCTAATTAAAGCCTAGTGTAGCCATGGCTTTAGTTGGTTCGAATTAAGCTTCCTTAATTCGAACTAGCTTGCCAGTGTAGACATAGCCATGGATGTGGTTAATGAAACTATTCACATGGATAAAGTTAAGCATTTGTCTGAGGGCCTGTCTATATGAATAGTTAGTGCATAACAAGCTGGGATGTAACTTTGGCCAGCCTGCCTGCATTAACTGTCCATGCAGCCCCTGCTAGCATATACTAAAAGGTCTGTAGAGTGCTTTGATCTACCCTGCTTTTAGTGTATGGAAGGCTAGTTAGAAGTATTAACTGTGTAGACAAGCATAGGTGATGGGTGGCCAAGGTTCAGCCTCCTTTATCTCTATCTCCAGCTCAGGGGCGTAGCCCTTACTGGTCTGAATCAGACACACCAACCCAAATTCAAACACCAGGCACAGTCTAAAATGGTGGGAGACTGTCGGTGGGGGACTGCAGCCCTAGCCAGAGGTGTGGGAGGGACTTAGTCTGTTGCAACTGTGCTGCTGCTCCGTTTCCCCATCAACACTGCCTCCCGTCCTACTGTGAAACACATAGCTCCAGTTAGTGAGCAACAGAGAGATGGGTGGGCCAAAGAGTGGCATTGTGCCTCAGTTCCTGCCCTCAGTCCCAGACTCTGTTCTGTTCACCATTGGCCCAAGTGCCAGCTCCATCTGTAGGCCGGATTGAGAGGATAAATTTGGAATTTTAGTTACTTGTTATGATGATTTCCTTAGGTGTCACAGAAGTAGGTGCTAGTCCTAATCTGACCATAGATACAATTACAAACTGAGGATTCCCCAGAAGAACTATTAGAGTTACAAAGGATTCTTAAAACATTTTATAATACTTTTTTATTGCCAAAAGCATACGCATAAATGTAATAAAAGTATTAGTTGATAAAATACAATAAAATAAAAAAAGTCTTATTCAAAACCTTATACAATTAACAACAAATTGAAACCAAACTATATATCCTATAAAACAATTAATAAGTAGCTTATACTTACACTCCCCTAGGATAAATATGTTGAGATGAGGAGTGTAGGCTCTAATAACCTTTAACTAACTTAACTAAAACTTAACTAAAGTAAAATAATAAAGCGAAAGAATAAGGAGAGGGTCTTTGAAGATTCTTGGCTCAAGCAAGATGATTTTCAGAGTGAAAGATGTGGAAGCTTCATAGCTTAGCACATTCTTGGATCTTAAATACCTTTTTTTCTTACTTTAGAGACTCTACACCTTTATACCCCTCTAAAAATAAATTAAATGATTTCATCCTTCCTTACCCAAATATGGGTTCCCACCCCAAAAATTGCCGGGGTATCTTCAAATTATTGGTTAAGGGGCTGTTGCGTACAAGTGACGTATTTTCCCTACCAGAATATTCCATGTCACCTTTCCCCTTATTTACTAATTTTTTGGGGTTTTGTGGTGTTCTGTCAAAATGTCAAATGCCTTGCTTAAAGTTGTTATTTACCTATATTATATTAGGATCTGATATCACCTGATCACAGGAAAACAGGACCTACCCTTTGATAAATTTAACCTATTTTAACTTCTCACCTACACCCACTTGCAAAGCTGTTACATACAAACTCATCCTGGAAAATTTTACAATGAGGCCTGTAGATCTCTTGCATTTCAGCTATTAATATAGAAGTTATGCTAATTTACCTACTTATCCTAAATATTCTTTTATAAAAATTAAGATTTCTTAAATGTCTAAAGAAAGATATGTGTGTGAGGTAAGATATATGCACACAAGTCAAGCATAGGTATAAGCAACGGTTACACATCCCATGCCACCCAGTTCTGATTAGTTCCTCCTCATTGGCAGAGGAGGTGCATCCTACCTCTGTCCAGGGCTGGAGGAGGTGCCTAGCAAAAACCTGATTGGTTCCCAACTGCCAAGCAATCAGCCAATGAGGTAGCACTAACTGGAGCTGGGTGGCATGGGACTGAGTTGGGGTCAATAGTGATGTAGAAGCAGAACTGAGCAGAGTGGTATGAGGCAGCAGTAGCATTAAAGTCTGAGCTTTTCAATGACATGGCTCAATCTTAAACAAACAAAAAAATTCTGGGGGGTGTGTGGACCCTCCCCCTTTATCCCCCCTGACTTTCCTCACTTTATGCACTGTGCCAGGTGCTCAGATTGAGTAGATCTTCATGGTTATTGGGTAGGCCACAGCCCATCTTGGCCCCTCTGTGGATACAAAACCACTCTCCCGCCAAGAATATTGCTAGATGCTGCATCTGTAGACAAGCTGCAGGTGTTTGCTAGGTCTGGAGCCTTAAAAAAAAGGGCAAACCAAAACATGTAATTGCAAGACAAAGAAAGAAAAAATAAACTGCTACGTGAAATACAGAAATCCCATTCCCTGATGAATGAAGGGCAAACTGAGAATGAGAATTCTGATTTTCTAGGGGTTTGCATCCCTTTTACATTTGCTTTCCATAGGTGTAAAGGTGCAGGTACACAAGGTGCAGGGTAATGGAAAATCAAGCCCATCATCTTTAATTGGACCATGTTCCTTTTAAACACTTGTTCTCCTCTTGCACATTTTTCATTAATAGATTATACTGAGAAAATGAACCATTGTGGTTATGTAATCTGATCTTCACAATAAGATTGACAATAGACCTTCCCTGAACTGATTTCTCTTTCAGCTAGAGCATATCTTTTAGAAAAATATCCAATCCTGATTAACAAATTGCCAGTGATGGGGAATCCAACACAAACCGTGGCAAATTGTTTCAAAGGTTAATATTTTATGTGTCTTTTATTACAGTGAGAACATTTGGGGCTCTTTTCTTCTCCATTTTATACCATCCCTCTGAGGTGTGTAACTCAGAATGAAATAATGTGAGTGGTGGATTAATGATTTTACATATCTATATTTCTTTTGTGCTATGAATATGTCCTATTTTATACTAAAAATATACAACATTCTATAATAGGACCAATGTTAATGAATTGGGTTCATCATATTTGCTATCTTGCCACTAGATTCTTAGTCAATCTAACAAAGGAACAGCCAGCGGCCAATTCTGACATTCTTTAAGCAGGTTAGTAATAAGCCAATTAGCTCTGCCTATGTAGTCTCCAAGGTCTGAATAAAATATAGCCCATTTGATTAAAACCACTGCACCAACATGCACATCTTAAAAATAGGCTAAGAAAAGACACAAAATCTCATGGAGTCATTAAAGAAAGTCTTGATCATACTGAAGTCAATTACTGTAATACAATTTCCCCAACTTCTCACAGAACACAACATCTGAATTTAGATTGTGTCATTTCAGCTTTATTAAGTGAACAGCTCAAGCAAGCTCTGCATACATCCTATCCTTTCAGTCCATAATATATGACTTATCTCCAGCACGTGATCATTTTTGTATGAGACTAAGCTTGCACTTCTTGCTCAAGCAGAAGTACTCTTCAACTAACTTCAGCAGGAGCAACAGTGGTTGCAATTCACAATGAGGTCATACATGATCCGCCTGCAACCGCGACTTTAACTAAAGTGTTTCATGATTGAGAAATGTCATGTCCTTCCCTACATAACCAGTGTCGCTCTGCTGACTTCAAAAAAGGTGCCCCAATGTATATCAGTGGAGAACCTAGCCCAAAAAATTTCACGCACCACACTGGTATAAATGGTACATGTTTGTTACAATAAACACCCCAACCCATACCTCCATATATAGCTCCTACATTCAATTCGCACCCGTATCACAACTAGCAAATGAAAGATGAAGTCAACTAGTGAGTAGAGCTCAGAAGTAGCAGCAGTAATTTCGGGGCTGCCACTGATTTTTCTGCATAACCTTTGGCAAATCAAAATCTCTGTGACCCTTGTTCCCCCATCTATGAAAATGATTTCATACCATTCAGCCACCGTACAGGGCTTGCGGGGTGTATGTCATGAATTTTGTCACAGTTCTTTGAGATCCTCAAGAGACAAAGACTATAAAACTGAAGGATATCATTTTTAGTAAAACGTGTGACTTTAACAAGAGGGGTCCAGCAGAAGTTAAGGATTGAGACCCTCAGTTACTGTAACTCAGCATAGAGCTATTGAAATAGGTGGAATCAACACAGGTCTGGTTCAGTGGAAAGGACTGGTGTAGACTAAAGCACTAACCAGGCAGGGGTTTATGTGAGCAAAAAAAAGTAATGAGAGTTTTAACATTTATGTACCCTTTCTGCCAGGCAGAGTTGCTAGCAACCAGTGTCGGGTTCAATATCTAGGGGTTCTTGTTCAACAGTACAGCACAAAATCAGCTCAACAATTACACATCACCCCTTGGGCACAGTTAATTGAAATACTTCTCCTCTCGGAAGCACAGAGAGTGAGTGTAGAAAAGAAACTTTTAATAAAAGGGGGAAAGTAACCCAGCATTAACTTGAGAAAATGCCTCAAGCAGGATTCACAAGCAGAAAACTATGTGCAAAACACCTACCCCAGAGTATATCGGGCATTTTACATTTGCCTCAGTTTCTTAAGTCCAGCACCCAGAAGTTTCTTTAATGTGCCCCTTTCCTCACATCACCCCACTCGTAGGCTATGTCTACACGTGTTAATTCGTTAATTCGACTGTGTTAAGTCGACTTAGCATGTCCACACTATAAAATTAAGTCGACTTAGGGGGGAACTTACAAAGTTGACCTAGAGCGTCCACACTGGATGCCTAAAATCGACTTCTAGGGGCTAGGTGGACCTGGGACAGGTCCACGGTGGCAGGGGAGGCACCACTTGCCAATTGCCAGGGGGCTCAGCCTTTGCCCCATTGTATTTGGTACAAAGGGGGACCCTAGCAGGGCATAGGGACAGGGTGGGCAGGGCTCTGCCCTGCCCTATGGTGGGGCATGTCACGCTCCCCCTGTGCCACCCCCCCGGCAGGGAGGGAAGTGGGGGAGTCCTGGAGAGCCCTAAGTTGACTTAGAGTCAACTTAGGGCTACTCCAGGTCTACACTGGCTTAAGTCAACTTTAGAAAGTTGACTTAAGCCTAAAGTCAACTTTAAACCAGGTTTAGTAAAGTCGACTTGCTTAAGCAGCTTGCTTAAGTTGACTTAAGGAAAATGTAGTGCAGATGCAGAGTAAATTAAGTCGACTTAAGCAAGCTTAAGTCGACTTAATTTACAAGTGTAGACGCACCCTGAGTGTTGTCCTTGGCCATTGTCGACCCAGACTTCACCTTGTACCCTAGTTGCAGGGAGAAAGGAAGTGGGGTGAAAGAAGGCGTTTGCTCACTTCACTCGCCAGCTGTTCTGTGAACCACCATGCCAGCCATTCCCTGCATCCATTGGCCATCCTGCCTGCTGTATCAATGCACATCATCACCTTCTCCTGTCACCTGCTTCTTTACAATGATTTCTGCTGGTTGGCCCTTTGAGTTTCCACCCTGCTCATAGTAACTATCAGCGCTCTCAGTGATTTTCATCGCTTGGTGCTTCATTGCAGAAGCAGGCTGGGCAGAATACGCGGTTTCACAACAAGCAATTTCAGCTCTAGTGCCTAGTAAACAAAACCCAGTATGCCAAATGGATCCTTAATTAGCTCTGTCTTTGAGCAGTGAGGAGGAACAGGTTAAACCATTGCCTAAGGCTCTTAGATAGAGCCAAACCTCCCACCAGAGACACCTCCCCTTTCCCTTTTTTGGGGTGTGGGGGGGGGGCTGTATCCAAGTCCCATGCTTACTGAGTTTAGTTCAAATGAGGGTGACCCCTCAGCCAGGGCAGGGTATATACAGTTCTGCTGCCCTTTACTCATACAATAATGAGAACAATATTTCCCTTTCATTCAACACTAAAGTGATTTGTAATCCAACACCCGCCAAAGTGATTGTGTTCAGCAAATCAGTCCCCATCATGCTGAACACGTAGGCAGGGTGGGTGTGCTCATGTAAATACAGTCTGTTCCTGGATCCTGTTCTCCTCCCACAAGCCAGCTCAGAAGAGGAGCCCGCATTCAGAGCCTGCTTACAAGTAAGGTGGTAAAAGTTACTTCTGCTAATAAGCTGTACTGGGGTAATTTAAAATAAGACATATCCATTTCATACTGAGACTGCAGAAATATTGAAACCTCTTATCAAGCATATCAGGCTATACTTTTTTTGCTTTAACAGTTAATTATGTTGAAGCCAATTATTAAAGCTCATGATAAGTGATGCAGCAGAAACCAGTGTATCTGCCCTCTGAAAGTGCAAATGTGCAGTAAACATTTTCCTGTAATGTACTTCTTTTTAATTTTCAGATGATTGCTTGGCCTACATCCATTACCCTTTTGCATTTTTGCTGAGCTTTAATTAAAGTTGAAGTCTGTCCTGATTAGCTGATTAACCATCATGAGCAATCTCAAAGAAAGGGTCATCATCTTAAAACATGCAGGAGACCACACTTAACTTGCTCCAAAACACTGTAAAAATCAAGTCATCTATTTTTGCAAATGGGAATTCTGATAATTTTCAAAGTGAAAATTAGTTCCTTTACTTATGCATGGCAAATTTGGAGCTGTCTTGAAAACTAATCAAGAGAGCATGGGGGGTAATGTAATTTGCAAGAAGAGCTGATCTGATCCCATGGTGCCTAATGTATGAAAAAACCGCGTTGCTCAAGCAAAAGATGTTGGCCAACTGTGTTACAAAAAAAACCCTTTGCTTCTGTGAGTTACTTTGTCTCTCTTACTTGACACTGTTGGTTTGTTCTACTGCTTCATTTAGATTTACATTACAATGAAAGGTCACCTACATGATTTCTTTTCTTTTTTAAATGGAGTCGTGTCCTTTGTTTGGCTTGGTTTCTATACCTTAGGAATCAGAAATGCCAACTCTGGGCCATCCTTGCTCCACTGGAGAACCTTCTTGGCAGGCTCATGGATGTATATCATTATTGATAGTGCCTTAACTGGAGAGGTGAATCTTTAACAAATGCATCCTTTCTCCAAAAGCTGAATTCGTTGTTAAAGTTAATAATAATCAATGTTAATAAACAGAGAAAAAAACAAAAATTTTAATAGTCTGTTTAGAAATCCTTTCACTTTCAATAGCTTAATTTTCATTCTTGACTCTTGTGGCTCTATCATTTCACTAGTTTACTGAAAGGGTAACTTGATCCTCAAGATCAAACTGTAAGTTGGAGAGAGAAGAGGGCAGGTTTGGTGTAAGTAGCCCCTACAGACATCTTGACACCATCTCAAAGGTCATAGTAAAACTGATCTCTATGGAGTCAGGGATCCTCATTCTGTGAGGTAGGGAAAGAATGTTTCAGTGGTTTTTTACAAAAGCCTAAGGTGAGGGGACGAGAGATTGAGGCAACACAGTGTCTCACTTTCAGACTTGGGTGCCACAGGAAACACATGCATCTATGTAAGTCAGGGGTTGGCCACCTTTGCTGACTCCTGTGCCAGCCCCTCCCTGACCCTCAGCCTCTTCCAGTGGCCTCCTCCACGGAAAAAGTCCAGTGGCAGTCTGAACATTCGGCGGGATCCATGGCTGGAGTTGGAGGGGTGAATCCCTGGGCAGGCTGTCAAAAGAAGCTACCCACAGTGGCACACCTCCACGGTGGGCCTACGGAGACAGTCCCCAGGCCTGCTTCCGAAAAGAGCTACCCGGAGCAGCTTTTTGTGGCAGGAGCAGCAATTTCAGCAGCATCGCAGAGGGCACCACGAGCCACTCCAAATGGGCTCGCGTGCCACTCTTGGCTCGCGTGCCAAGGGTTGCCAACCCCTGATGGAAGTAAATGACAGTAATCACATGTGAAAAATTAAACACACATGTATAGATGGTTGCAAGGTCAAGATGCTAATCTATATTCATGCAAAGTGGCTTGTTTTTCAGAGATGCGCAAATCACTTATTTTCCTGCCTAGATACAAAAACCTTATTCAGCTATCTATAGGACCATACAGTCGAAAATGCAGGTGCAAGTGATTAACCGAGGCTATGCAGTGAGTTAGTGTCTGAGCTAGGATTAGATTCAGAAGTCCCAACTCTACAAACAGGGCCACTTCTAAGATTATGTCTACAGTGCACACATTTTACAATGGAGTACATACACTGCATTCTCCACCCAACGGGGCTGTAAATAGCAGTGCAGATGGCAAGGCACTGCTCAGGCAAGCAGAATAATGACATATCGGAACCTTAGCGTATCTACACTACTGTCTACATATCCAAGGAGTGCCCTGCCCCCATCTACACTGTTATTTTTAGAAGCATAGTGTCCCACTGCCAAAGTCTTTCTCTGCCACAGGAAGGACTCTGACGGGGAAAGTCAGTGAAGCTTCTTTGTTAATTACTGCACAGAGCTATTAAAAAAGAGCTGGCCAGAAAGCAGAATTTCCTTCCTGGCGAAAATCAGGCATTAACAAAAACAAAAAGGACAGACAACAGTTTTGTCAGGAACTGCCCAGAATGCATCATGGGACTTGGGAATACATGGACCCCCTAGAAAATATGCCATGAAGTCTTTAATAATAAATGCTTGGGAACCCAAAATTTTGATGTCCTCAAAGGACCTAAATCCAGGTAGAATAATTAGTTTCATGTAATGCTGAAATGTTTACTTCTTTTTGTTAGTTGCAATATATACCTTCATCGGCATCTGGCATTAGCAAGAGATTAGTAAACAGACAATACAGTTCTTTAAAGAATTCAATAAACTTTGTGTATGCCTCAGGAGAGACATGGAAAATAATAGTTCAATTTCTAGGAAACTTAATCTACTCTGTAGGGCAGGACATTTCAGGTACAACCTCTGAATTACAAAATAGTGCCTTTACACATTAAACACCAGCACTTCCACAGCAGCTAACCTTAAGGTTAAACAATCTGCTGATGCTAAAGAAATGAAAGCAATGGTTATGAATTATAGTTTGAGATAAGCAGTACTTCACAGGAAGTGAACTGATGACCCAGGCAATCATACAGAACACAGAAATGGATCAATAATGGACTGATAATGATGCTTCTCAAAAACTCTCTTCACCAATCCACGAATTTTTCACCTAAGGAATTTTGATGCACTGTGAAGAAGAGAGTGGGAAAACCAACTCCTAGATTAAATTGGTATTTATTCAGAGAACCCTGAAAACTGGGAGGAGACAAGTATCTATTTTTTAAACAATGCAATACCTTCTACACTCGTAAAGAGCTAGACAAGTATTTTTACAAAAAGTAAATTGGGAATGTCACTAATATAAAATGCGCATTGCAGTGGACTTGTGCTGGAAAAGTATTTTCTTGATTTGATTTTTTTTTGGTCTCATTGTAAGCGTGCTTGTTTCCAATTCCAAGTGATGCTGAGAAATATGGAATGGCTCAATTCTTCATTTTAAACATTTTCCTAAGGGGTTTGTTGGAATGAGACTATATTCTGCCCTCAGCCTGCATTGGGATTCCGACTGACGTCAAGCTGCCTGTGTGGATCGAGGGCAGCTCATGGTCCTTAGAGATGATAGCTGTTCCTTTTATATCCTGGAGTGGATAATCTACAGCAACAATCCATTTTGCATATTGTGGTGTCAAAATCAATGTGTCCATCTTTACTGAAGTGTTTTCCCACAGGTTACTCCCAACATTTATCATGTGCCGAAGTGTCTAGCACGACTTTGTTTGAATGACTCTACATGTTCTGTTATATAAGAACGTGCCGGTTGTATTGATTAGAGCTAGGAGATACGGGGGGAGGGGAAGCGGGAATACTATTCTTATGAGTTCGTCAGTCTGCTAATTAAAGCGTATGAGCCCAGCTGTGCAGACCAAAAGGGCCAAGTAATTTATCAGTTGTTGGTCAGCCCCTGACATCCGTATATGGTTGTATCTTAGGTCACCTTCCACTGAAGCCTCTGGTGATTAAATTACTAAAGTGTGGTGCACTGAGCTTCTCAACAAAAATGCAGAAACTAGCACATCTAGGTCCTGATTTTCAAAGGCTGGATGGCTGTAACTGCTGAAGATTAGCATTTTTAAGACATCTACACCCAAAGTCATTAACCCCTTTAGTAAATATTGCTCTAGGTTAGAGTGTGGCTAAATTTTGGCTCATGAGCCAAATGTGGCTCTATTGTAGTTAAAATGCAGCTTGCAGAGCCCCTCCATGTCCCCCCCCCCCCATTCGCTGCCTACCAGCCAGGGTGGGCAGAGCTTGAGGCTCCTCCCTATAGCAGGCTGGTGTGGCTAAGTGGTTTCTGCCCAAGAGGGAGGGAGGAAGGGTCTCGGGGCTTTGGCCTCACGGAGCATATGTGGCAATGCCCAGGGTTTCAGCAGGGATGCACCCTGGCTATATCTACACTTAGAAAGCTAAGCTGACTGTTGTAAGTCACCTTTATTAAGTCGCCTTTAAGTCAACCTTACCAAGTCGATGTAGAGAGTCTACACTACACTCTCAAGTTGACTTAAGGCACACTTTATCAAGTTGAAGTAGAGAGGCTACACTAGACTCTTATGTCCACTTGGGTGAGTTGGAGGGGGGAAGTGTGGCAGCGTGGCAGAAGAGAAGGTCTCCCCTTCCCTGGCCATGCCCTCAAAACAGGAAGTGGGCGCATCCCATTGTGCCTAGCAACTCAGAGCCTGAGTAGGTCATGGACCTGCCTTTGTTCCTGCACTTTGTCGGCCAGCTGAGCGACACCTGCCAGCTAGTGGTAAGGCTTCTTCAGCTGTGGAGCAGATCTCTCCAGCGATACGCCAGCGCGGAGAAAGATGACAGCCTGCCCCCCTTCCCCCCCCCCCCCCACACACACAGCTGCACTGAAGCCTGCAGCGACTGGTGGGAGAGGATTGTCTTTACCACCTGGGATGCTGATCTGTGGCTGCAGAGTTTTAGGATGGGCAAGCAGACCTTCCTCGAGCTTGTCCACAAACTCACTCCGATTCTGACCTGGACTCCGACTGCTCCATGGCCCAGCAATTTGGCATTGGGAAGGCCACCGTGGGGCCCGCCGTCATGCAGGACTACCAGGAAATCAACCAGGGCCTGCTAGCCGCCTCGTCAACCTGGGCAACCTGCACAAACTCCTCAACAGCCTCACCCGACTCGGCTTGGACGCTACCCACATCCCTATCCGAGCCCCGGAACACCGTGCCAGGGACAATGTCAACCGCCAGGGGAACTACTCCATGGTCCTGCAGGTCCTCATGGACCACCGCGAAATCTTCCAGAATATCTATGTGGGCTGGCTGGGGAAGGCGCGTCATGCATGGATCCTGTACAACACCGCCCTGTACAGGTGCATGCAGGCGGGCACCTTCTTCCCTGACCACACCATCATCATCGTTGATGAGCAGGTGCCAGTCCTGAGCCTCGGGATACCACCCACCCCTTGTTCCCTGGCTGATGACGCCATACACAGGCCGCATGAAAGCCAGCAGGGAGCTATTCAATCGGAGGCTCAACTGGTGCCACAGTGTCGTCAAGCATGCATTTGGCCGTCTCAAGGTTCGCTGCAAGGCTCTCCTGACCTGCCTGCAGCTCGGTCTGGGCACCCTCGCGGTGCTTGTCAACGCATGCTGTCGCCTGCACAACCTCTGCAAGCTGCGGTGGGGAAAGGTCCCCCATCTGGGAAGCCAAAGCCAAGTGGCTCGCTGTGCAGTATGAGCAGCCCAAAGACACCCTGCCCCGGACTCTGTGGGGCCAGTGTCAAGCACGCTCATCTGGGATGCGCTGAGGGCCCACTTCGACTGCGAGGAGCACTGAGGACTGGGCCTGCTACCAGGCCTTGTCACCTCCATCTCCCACCCATGCTTCCCCACCCCAGCCACGCACCCGTCTCCCCACACCAATAAAATGCACGACACACTGTATAAAAATGTTCAGGGTGTTTATTCAATGGGGGCTGGGAGCTGGGGGGGTCGGGAGGTTTGAGGGGAGTGAAGAGGGTCGGAGGGAGTGGGGGGGGGGGTTGAGGGGAGTGAAGAGGGTTGTGGGGAGGGGCCAATGCTAGTGGCCTCTGGAAGGCGGGTCCCAGGCTTGCAGATGTCCACCCCGGGTCCTGGCGGCACATGGCCACTCCATGAGGTCAAGCATACGCTCGAGCAGCCTCTGCAGACCCTACTCCTGCTGGGTGCTGGCCTCCTCCTGCTCCCACACCACAGTATCATCCCCCGAGTCCTCCTCCTAGTCGTCATTGAGGGAGTGGGGGCTTGGCAGAGTCGATGGTGTGGGCTGGCAGGCTGCCACTCTCCTGGCCCAGACAGGCATCCAGCTGCTGGTAATACCGGCAGCTGGTGGGGGGCTGCCCCTGTCCGAGCGTCTCCTCCCAGGCCTTTTGGTAACCCTGATGGAGGTCCTTGATCTTGATCCGGACCTGCTGGCTGTCCCGTCTGTGGCCCTTGGCAACCAGGGCCTGGGAAATGGAGGCATACACCTCCTGATTGTGATGGCTGCCTCGCACTTGAGAGCTGACTGCCTCGTCCCCCGAAATGGCCAGCAGGTCAAGGATGTCCTGGTGGCTCCAGGATGGGGGCCCACCTGCGGCGCTGGCTCTGCTCTGCCCTGCTTCCAAGCAGCAGGGTGGTTGGGGTGAGTCCTGCCCTTTAGTTGGCCAGAGCAGGCTCTTCCTGTGCCAAGAACTGTGGGAGAGGACCGGGGGAAGGTCTGGAGGCCATGGAAGTCGACTTAGGGCTACTGTGCATCTGCACTGACTTAGGTCGCCTTAATGAGGTCGTCTTAAGCATTAGGTTGACCTGAAAGGAGGTGTTAGTATGTCACCTTAACTTTTCCTTATGTTGGCTTAAGGACCTGCTTAAGTTGACTTCAGGAAAGCCCAGTGTGGACCGGACGAGTTTCAGTCAACTTAGGCCTCCTTAGGTCCTACAGGGCTGAATCGCAAAGCTCTGGCAGGCACACCCCCAGCTTTTGAATTTCTGTGGATTGTAACATGCAGAAGATCAGTGAGCTTGGCCATCCCTGGGCTAGATTGTCTTTTAAGAATCCATGGATCCTGCTCCCGTCTGATTTGGGACAGGTATCCCTTCCTTCCAGCAGAGGGAAGTCTTCAACACATAAGCCCTGAGGACCTGATTTAACTATAATCTTTCTGCGATATGAAAAAAAGACAACTTTTTTTATAACACATTAATTTCCCTCTACTCCCTAGAACTTCCTGTTAAATAAAGGAAGAGCAACGGGGCAAAATAGGCTATGTTCATTCTCTCACCTTTACCAAATTTGCAAGTACGAGAAATCTTACGATTGCCAACTTGCGTGCATGAACTATGAGAGGTCCAGATACATTTAGATAAGCTTCATGTGACCCAAAGCACCAGCACTTTGGGGCGTTGTCCAGCATTACTGCACTTTGGGGCGTTGTCCAGCATTACTGCATCCAACACATACGGCCTGTAACTCGCACCCTGACTCTGGCTGTGCAAGCTACACTTGCTGTGATTAGTAGGGCTGAAAGAAGAACGACCACACATATTCAAGCTGTTTGAAGAGAGGTTTACTGCCCCCAAAAGAATCGTTTAATTATAACACACCATTTTCTTTTGATCTGCATATAAAAGAGTTAATTTGCCTAAGCATGCCCCAGTGGGGCTAGTGGATAACGGGTTATATTAATGATGTGCCAAATGGTTTGATAATTTTGAATACAGTTGAGACCTCTTAAACATGTATCCTTGGTGCACAACAATTCTGGTCAATTAATAGGTTTATTTCCTTCACAGATAGTCTTTTAAAATTGTTCCACCATCCATGCAATGCTGTTGAGAGGCATGCTGTAAATACATTCCTTTTTGAAGTGCGCTCCAGGGGGGCGTGATGCTCTTGTTACAAAGCTTTAAAACTGGAGTATTACCACTGATTTTTTTTTTTTTTTTTAATCAGAGTTACTCCTGCCTTACTCTGGTGGAAGTAAACCCTAGGGTTTTGTTAGATATATCTGCGAGCGTTTCTGTGGATTCTTGTTGACTTAGCTATAGCAACTGCTAAATCGCTATTACTCCCTTCTTGCAGCAACAGTGAGAGACTTGGACAATGTTGGTTTTTATACTATCTATACCATAGCTTCCAGCATTTCTAGCACAATTGGAGCCATATTGCTGGTCCATTATGGCTACCAAATTTACTAGTGCACTTACACCCTCAGGTATCTAGAGGCACAACCTATATATTTTAAAACAAGTATAATATCCTATAGTTATTATCGAGAACACAGTAACACTATTAAACTATAATGATTTTAGATCATTGCTGCAGAATGCTGTATAATTTTTTTTTTTATAAAAGCTATTTAGCTGGAGATCATTTATAGGGCACATAAGTGATATTAGGCGTATCTTTTATGATTTTCTTTTATTGAAAAATTAAAATACACACACACATTTTCCTAAGATCAGCTCGCTATTACATTTTAGCTTACTTAGAATTTACACAGCACTTTTCATCCATAGAGATCAAATCACATTATTGAGGGAAAGCATTATTATTTTACAGGTGAAAGAAAAAGATGCACGTAGGTTAGGAGACTTGCCCCAGGTCACACATCAAGGCCTTGGGGGGGGGGGGGCAAAGTAAATAACAGAAGCCAGTTTACTTCTACATATAAGGGGCTTTTTTTCCCCCCCAACAATTTCCCCATGTATGGATCTAGTCCTACCATATGAATAGTCTCCTTGTTGTACATTGTGTTTACATGAGTAATCATTTAGAGTTGAATTTGAATGGGTATATTAAATTTTCACAGTCCCGATCAGTTGATCAGGACGTTTGAACTGATGGCAGCAAAGCTGCTGCTGTTAGTGAAGAGACGTCATCAGCTGCCAAAGCCCCAGAATGTCATCCCTGTCTGCCACACAATTTTCTAGCTTCACCACACTCCCATTTGTTCAAGGTTGTGTCTATTTTCTAGTGACCTTGTCATTTGCTGAGGCAGCTAATGCTAAATACCCCGCATATCCATGTATTGGCATGGGCTCGAATCTTTCCCTACTATGCACCAATATCATCATTAACATGATGATAATTGGGGCATGTTTAATCACTAATATACTGCACAGAATTAACTCTCTTAGGAGTCTTCATTCTGCACTAGCACACAGGAGAGAATTTAATTTCTCTGCTTATGATTTTAACTGGAGGTGTTGCTAGAACAAAAATACTTATTTTCCCCTTTGATTTTTTTTCAAGCAACACTGCTCTCATTTCTGGCTATAGTGTGTAATAAAATAACTCCTCTTGGCCGAGATTTATTGCATTCCTCGTTCCCTCTGTTTGCAGGAACCTTACAGACAATGCTGCTCAGAAAATTTAGGCGAGGAAACTTTATTGTCTGGTGCTCGCCTTATTAGGCGAGAGGGAAAATTAAACTGATTCTATCAGTCCTTCCTGATACACTGGTGGCACATTGTATACTGTGGCTTGATAGTGAAAGAATTTGCCTGTACCTCTTTCCACACACGCTTTTCTCATTAAGCTAACAAAATATTTCATTCTCTGCCCAGCCTAGATGTGGAATTTTTGTGGTGAAGCATATTTCTTAAGTCCTGAGCTGGATACTACAAGCACCGGGTCATTGTTGATGATCCCTGTCTTGCAGCACTAGCGAACTGAGTTTTTGACTACAGCTTCATCATGGTTGAATTCACCTCTTTTGAATGTAGCTCTCTCTCCTGTGCCTCAACCAACAAAGATAGCGGCTTAACGTACAAGGGCTCTTTTAAGAGTTGGGTAGAATACACAGACCTGTACAAAGATTTACCGCCTAAAGGGTTGGCTGGCATTAGAGTCCAGTATCATTCAAGCACCGCTCATGAAGTGGCAATATGTGCCACTTCTGGCTGCCCTTGTTTCTTTAGGGAACAAACAGCTTCCCACATCTACAGGCCAAGCTGGTATAATGTGTAAAATAGCACACCATGATTCAGCAGCCCAGATGACAAAATATATGAATGTGGAATGCCTTGGGTATAGCCTGGGGCGACTGTCATTTAAAAAAAAGTGCATCCACTGTATTAACAGTGGCTTTTAGTTCCATTTTATTGTGCTTTTACTGTTCCTTCCAGTAATCTTAAGGGAGTTTAATTTATCAAAGCATTGATTTAGGTTTGCACTTACATAATGGGATTTGACCATGTACAATTATAACACCAATAGAAAATGATTATAACTTAATATGTTATCATCATCTCACGGGGAGCAGGCAAAATGGGTTTGCTTCTGGTTAGAACCTCTGAGCAAGGCTCAAACCTGATTTCCCCCTCCCCCATTAGACCATACACATGTGCCTCAGCTTGTCGAAGTAGCTTTATTTTAAGTGTTGCATCTCAGGCGGTATGGCTCTAAGCTACTTGTTCAACTAAGCAATAGCCTTGAAAATGTTTGTTTGCCATGTGCTTCTTGGAGGTCTTTTTGTAATACTTTTAAGTATCAGTGGTGTCTCTGCCCCCCCAACTCCTTCATTTACTATTTATTTAGATAGTGATCTTTGAGAAGCTCTGCCCCAGTGAGTGCCTGACCAAAGCTCTGCTTCCCTTTGGGCTGATTTTCACTGTGCTGTTAGCTCATATTAGCTGCATTTACGTTTACTTCTCTTCAGTTAGCCTAGCGAGGGGGTCACACAACTCTGGAGAGCCTCACAGCAGCATTACTAGTGTGAGTGTCAGCCGCACACAAGCTCAGCCTGTATCCCCTGATGGGCCACCTTGCTCAAATTTACAGCAGCATTTAACTCATGCTACAGATTTTAACAGGTGGATGGTTGGAGCAACATGCAAGTTACCTTGCGCTAAGACTGCAGTGAGGACAAGGGCTTTGATACACTGATGCTTAAAAATGCCACAGCGTAGGAATCAGAAAACAGAAATTGCCACAGGAGCACTGTTTCCACCCACCCTGGTTGAGCTTTACAGCAATCCGGAAGGTCAACAACTTCCAGAGATTTTGAACCTTGAGGGGAGGGCAGGTAGAGCATTCCCAATATTTAAAAGGCTCTTACAGAAAACACACAAAACCAGCTTTACAGCAGAATTCCTTTTGTGACTCACATACTAGTTACCTACTTTCAAGACACAGGCAACACAGTCATTCACAAAAGCCATTCAGCTGCACCTAATTCATTTCAAGTCCTTATGGTCTGAATTGTTTTTATAATAATCAACTGGCTTTATTCTAGGGCATATGCACTAGTTTAAGTCTCTTCTGAAGGCCTCTCTCTCATTCACACCCTTGAGGGATTCGCAGACAATTTGGTTGGCATGTACAGGAGACATCTGACTCAGCCCAGACTACATGGGGAGGGGGGGCAGCACCCAACCTTTGCATCAAGTGAGTAGGGTACTAACCAAGCTGGTTGGAGACCCTACTCATTACTTCCCCCCCCCCCAACATACACCCACCCACACACATGATGAATAGCACATGGGGCCCCCTACCTTACAGATTAGGGCCCTAAAGATGGGGCTATGGAATATTTAGTGGTAGGGGTCTTTCAGCCTTTCCTGCTGAAACTGGTCTACTATGCATTCAGCAAGAAGCACTTTCTGCCAATCCATGCTTAGGTACCTACTTCCCTTCTAGAACTGCTCTTTGCATTCACCAAACCCATTGGAACAAATTAGTTCTGTGAGAGCACATTCTTACACTCCCATGTGCTGCTGTTGGCCAGTGTGTGCACCACCATTTGTATTTGCATGGAGACTATAACGAATTTGGGAAGAGCTTTATTTTTTTTCCCTTTGGCAGGTAGTTACCAAAGCAGGTAGACAGTTATAAAAAGCTGGCCGGAGGCAGATGCCCAACTCTTTTCACCTCTACCAGTGACATCCCCAGCTGGTCTTTGTGTATGGCAATGGGATTGGGTTTTGTGTTTGAATTTTCAGTTCATAGTAACAGCTCAGTCGAAAGTTCTGTAACACGCCTGCCATAGTAACGCACAAAGGGATAAGGTAATTTTTCAAGGGGATGATTTTTTTTCCCCCTTCACCTTTCATGGTGAAAACTTAGGTAACAGTGTCCAGAGAGTAGCTGCCCCTCACATGTATGTTGCTCATAGTTGATTACTATCTTTGAGAACTCTATTTCTGTTTTGTGAATGTTTGAAAGTAAGGTTAGCGTGCCCTTTGTAAAACATTACCATCTCAGTCTCTCGGGATTCTGCTAATTCTAAATGTAGTATAATACAAATTCAATCTAATTTCTAAATCATCATGGCATTTCCCAAGGGTGTCTTTATAAAAGTTTATTTTCTCTCTGCAATGACAACATGGTTTCCTGCTTTGATTCCGGATTTTATTTCAACAGGTCACATTTATTGCAACAAGGTCCAAGGATATTTTAATTGTGTTATAAGAATCTACATATTTGTGAAGGAGGGTAGCACAATTAATGGGTAGTTAGTATACTTAATCCACAAGGAAAAAAACACAATGTGGTGATATAGTGTTATTTGGATGTTTCAATAAGTATAATTCAAGCCTTTCCCAATTTTCTTTTCTTTTTCTCCCTTTAGTTTAAATTATTCTATAAACAATCAACCTAATTGTCTAATATAACCCTAATGACAATTCAAACCAGCTAATTCTAAGCAGCATAGTTTGTTTAATCTACTATTACACCGTCGCCTTTTTTTTTTTTTTTTTTTTTTTTTTTTTTAAGGCAGAAAGTTTTAACGCAGTATTTTGCATGTTGCTGCTAAGGGGAAAACTATGAATATTATTAATCATGTTTGTTACAGTACTGGCTAGTGAACAATCAAGATACTGACCCAGTGGGTGAGGATCTCTAGACACATAGGCTATGTCTACACTGGCACTTTAGTTCGAATTAAGGAGGCTTAATTCAAACTAACTAAAGCCATGGCTATACTAGGCTTTAGTTAGATCGAATTAAGGGCTTCCTTAATTCAAACTAATAAGTTTGAATAGGGTATTTGAACTAAGGGGTTAATTTGAACTAACTAGTTCGAATTAACCAATGTGGCCATGTTAATTCGAACTAATTTCTTAGTTCGAATTAACCGGCCATTGAAATGAATGGGGATCGCTGATTTGAACTAATCAAGTGCTTGCTTAGTTCGAACTAACATTCCAGTGTGGCCATGCTAGTTTGAATTAAGCTAATTCAAACTAACTAAAATTAGTTCAAATTAGTTAATTCGAACTAACTAATTCGAACTAATTTTAGCAAGTGTAGACACAGCCATACTGTCTATTTAATTCCTCCTGCCAACGGATTTACAATCTAAACAGACAGAAGGGACAAAATACGTAAGCAGAGCGCGATGGCATTATGTTAGTCCATGGTGTAGGTGGTTTTGGGGTAGTGGTATTTTTTTTAAGCGAGAGCTAAATGAAGCAACGAGAAGGGAGAGAGGTGAGGCAAAGAGCAGGCAGGAGGAGAGGGTGGAAAAGGGCATGAGGGGCATCAGATTACGCCAGTAATCCAGGCCCGTCCTTTCCAAAGGGGAAGGGGGCAAGCCCTGCGGTTACGGGGGCCCCCCACTGCAGCGCTTTGCCCTGTTCCTACCACTTTGCCTTCGGCCACAGCAAGCCAAAGGCAGTGGACCGGGGTGGGAGTGAGAAGCCCAGCCTCTGGGCCAGCCCTCCCCACCCCCGGGAATGGAGCAGCTGGCTTAGGGGAGGGGAGGTTGCGCAGGGCTTGGCCTCTCTGGGCCAGCCTGCCCACCCCTCCCCCCCAGCACAAGGCCCCGCACATGCCAATTGGCCCTGGGTCCTGCCCCCTTCCCCCCAGGGACGGCCCTGGGCAAACCCTCTGGTATTGGGTCACGATGCCCCCGGCTGCAGCTGTCAAAAGATGAATGCTCAAAGATGTCACAGGCATAAATGAATGTTTTGCAACTGGGTTCTGAGGAAAAAGGTTTGAAAACCACTGGATTAGGGAGAAGTGACTAGGAGAAAGGGCCTGAGAGCAGGCTGGAGGAAATAGACACTCAGCACAAGGAAGGAAGAGTCCAGTCAAAGCTGTAGAAATATTGCCAGTGTCTACTGGTCCCTGCATTAGCTGCTTTTGCAGTTGCTCTGTCCGCTCTGTCTTTGTCTGACTCTTCCCGGCAGTTTTGTTCCCCAAGGCCAGATGGCTGGCAAGGGTGAGAATGCATGGATCCTAGTGCCCCACGTAGTGGAGCTTCTCTGCAGTTTTGGGTCTGAAGGCATACGGTGGGAAAAGCCTGATTCTTCTAGACCTAATAAGCAGCCATAAACCCAGCTAAAGGTTACTAGCTCCTTCATTTATGGTTAAGAAAAAAGATGACGAATGTTTCACATCCTGACTACCCCCCAAACAAAATGTTTTTATTGGAATAATAATTATATATTTGTATTATTGTAGCATCTAGAAGCCCTAGTCATGGACCAGGATCCCATTGTGCTAGTGCTATATGAACAACAAACAGATGGGCCCTGCCCCAAAGAGTTTACAATCTAACTATAATACAAGAGACAACCAATGACCACAGACGGACGAGGGAGTACAAGTAAACAATGCAGGAAAGGCAGTGGTCATGGCTCAGCAGGGACCTAGCTGTTGTCATGGTTTTTATGGACTCCACAAAAAAAGGAGTTTTTAGGAGGGTTTTGTGGGGGAACAAGGGAAGTTAAAATAAAATGATTTACCATTCAGCACTAGTAAAATGCACCTACAACACTCTATCTGAGATGCCAAAGCATTAATAATGAGTCAATGACCTTTCTCTAGAACTCATGACAATGCGCTTTAAGGCTGGTTTATCTCTCTTCCAAGATCAAATATAGCATGCAAAAAAAAGAGTGAGCATAGCAATGTGGGAAAAAAGGTAAAATGACATGTGACTGGTCCTAGTTTTTCTTATTCATATCCAGTCCCAAATGCATGGTGATTTTTCCTTAGCATTTTCAAGAAACCTGCATTGACTCTGATTTTTCATAGAACTGGAATAGAAACCAATTGTTACCATGAAACCATATGTAATTCAGCAACAAGATGAAGTTTGCTCAATTTCTTCTCTTCCTTACCCTAGCATGAAAGACAGGAAAAAAACCTCAAAACCCTATTTAAATAAAATTGGCGACAAGTGATGCCTGCTCTAGTCAGGTGAACCAAGGCAACTGAGCCATCTCACATGCGATCACTTCTTGGAGTGATGGGTATACAGGTAAGATGTCTGAGAAAGGTAGCTGTGGTAACAGATCTAGACGCTCTCTCTGCCCCACCCATGCAAAGGAATGGGAAGCAAAGTTTTCATGTACATCATATGGTCGTTGAGTTAGAGATCCTAGGCATGGGGTTATGTGCTGCAGAGTTAATCTGTCCTTTCTCTCAGGGCTGGATGGTATGCTTGACCCATCAATAATTTAGTTTCTTTTGCTTAGGCACAGGTTGCTGGGAACTTTACGGCTTTCTACTGGCTGCATATTTTCCTATTTGCAGCTAAACTTTGCCCACTTCCCCCCACACTTCAGAAAAGAATGTTAGTCCATGCACAGGCCAATGCTTTGATGGAGTTTGTTGACAAGACAGCATTTTTCAGCTCTTCTTCATCTGAAACTTCTGCTCATCTATATGCTAATTCAAACAGGATGTATGTACAGGCCTTCCCAAAGCTTCAGCTCTGAGTATCTCTTTAGCACATAATTTAATACTGTAATTTGGGGCCAGGCAATAAAAGTTGGTGCCATGTATTGATTTGCAAATCTGTTGATTATTTACTTGAGGAGAGCTGCATCAAACATTTGCTTCTCGGGTGAAAGGACAGCAAGGTCTGTCAATCTGTTCTGGCTTATTCTGCTTCTTTGCCATCTATGCAAATGATGTAAAGCATAAAATAACACTTCCAGATGCAGGTGTCTAATAAAAAAAAAAACAAACAAAAAGAGAAGACATGTTACAACAGTGTTGGTGAGGTTCTATTAGCAATTGAACTGAAATGCCAACATTTGCATGTGAAACTTATTCCCTAACATTCTCTGAGATGGTTGACTTAAAGACCTTCAGCAAAAAAGAAAAATGAATAGTCGCATCTGTGTGAATTGAACCCAATTCAATTATCATGAATTAATAATAATTAAATAAATTGGACAGTGCAGAAACTAAAAGTATTTTGCAGCGTGCGTGCACACACAGCTACTTGCCATTTAACCTGATTCTATTTTGACTGCCAGCATTTCATAATATAGGAGAAAAGTCCATTGCGGGGGGGGGGGGGGCGTCATTTTATCAGAATTTTGGGTTCTGCTTTCTTTGCATAGAAGACCTAATTTGGAATCATGGCAGAGTTATTCAGTGCCCAGGAGGTGGGTTTTTTCCATATTTATTTTTGGTATTATAAGGATGAGGAGGAGGAGTAATCCACAGATAATTGCAAAATATTTTAAAGGGCTCTAGTTAACAATGGTTAAGATAAATCCAACACCCAATTCTCTTATTTACATGGATATTCACACTTTGAGATAACAAAATGGCAACTGGAGAGGAGCTAGAGGATTCCACCTGTGTTTACATACATCTAAAGTATAAGACATTTTCGAAGACGGTGACTATATAACTAAAGTAACACAACTCCTGCTAGCATGCTTGCTACATAGTCAAATTTTGCCCTCACAAAACTATTAAGTGTTGCTTAGTTGGCCAAGATTTTTCAAAAGTAACCAGTGATTTGGGATGATTAACCTGAGATGCTTTATAGCAGCTGGTGGCTCAGCTGCTTCTGAAAATCAGCCTATGTGCTTGGTGAATTAATTGGGTGCCCAAAAACTGAGGCGGCTGAAGTCAGTTTTTTGAAAAAATTGGATGTGGATGATGAGTTTTGTTTTATTTATTTATTTATTGAGGTGAGGAGGCTGGTTGGTTGATTGATTGGCTCACCAACAATGAAAACAATCACTCTGAACTTTCTGTAGAGCAGTTGCATTGCAGCTGAACTCAAACCACATAGCTCTTAAATAAATCCTGTGATCATAGAATCATAGGGCTGGAAGGGACATTATCAGGTCATCTAGTCCATCTGATCCCTAGGTCTCAAAGCATTCTCAAAGATGTCTATCTCACTCTCTATTCCTAGACCATACTGCCTTATGTTATAACTTTTTTGTGATTTCTTTCACAAAGGGAATGGAGACGGAGTCACAAGCTCAAAAGTATGTAGGCTCTTAAACTCCTATTGGAATCTTAGAAGTAAGACCTTTGCAGATCTGGCCCTAAGCTACCAGGATCTTTCTGAGGGAGCTAGGGCTAACTGCCCCCCTCTCTAGTTGCTCAGAGCCTATACCTCTTTTGGGGTGGAATCACACAATTCTCTTACTCTTATACTGTCTTGGGCTACTGTACCCTGTGACTTCACTGTGTATACCAAGGAGATATGACTGGGTTTAGCACCTGCAGGTCTTCCTTTCGGAAGTCTGTGACCAGCAGTGATGACTATTGACCAACCACCCTTCTTAAAACAAAGTATTGTTTATTCTTTACAGGAGGAATAAAGCATAACAGATTTTAAAACAATTAACAGCCTACATACATGTCGATCTTTCCCAGAAACTTACCATCCCCTGACAGAAGCCTAGAAAGATCTGTTTCAGCTACTCCAGCAGGTGTCTCCATGTGTGTCTGTTTGTTCCCTCAGACAGTTCTCCAACAACAGCTTTCACTCTAGAAGAGGAGTCTTTTTACCTGTTTATAATCCTTTCTATCTGCTTGGTCCCAGCTAATAGCCTGGCATTTTCTCTTGATCATCTTGACATATTTACTTCTTCTGGTGTATGGTTTCTGATGGCACAAAGAATGAATTAGATGTTGGATAAGTGATATTGCCACTCTATCATGGCAGCAGCACCCAGAGAGACCAAGTGCATCTATCCACCATCAAGATGATAAATAGCATGCAATCTGATTAAGGACTGCCTTATGTTCTCAGTTCCACAGGAACAAGACAGGTCTCAGGAAGACCCAACTGTAAAGATGTGAATTAAATTGCTCTGACCACAGAGTATCCTGCCATAACCAAGAAAAATGTTTCAGTTCATATGGTTGTTCTGAGGGGCATGCAAGAGTCGATCCAGGGATGCAGTTCTGAGTTGGCTTATCTGCAAAGAAATGCACCATTGAGCCACAATATAATCCCACTCCACCTATTGCCAATGTTCCTTAGCAAGATCATATCTGATTACTGACAGACTCAACTATTTTAGAAAGGTGTATTTTAACTTTAACCAGCATTTTTAAGGTGGCTTTGAGATGAGAATGTAAATAAGCTATCTCGATAGTAGGCTGGGCTCAGTAATGCACCAAAGGCCCTCCCAATGGTTACTAGGAGGTGGCTTTTTCAAGCCATTGTTTTGCCTTTCTGAGCACTTTATCCCAGTCTGTTTGGTGACACTCATGCATAATGGCAAGTTTTGTATAGTGTCTGATTCATATGCATGGAAGTCATGGGAGCTGCATGCACAGAATGAGTGGCAGAATTTGGCTCTCAACATAGTCTGATACTTCACCCAAAGTGTGCCTGTAAACAGAATGACAGGAAGGCACAAATGTGACACACTGATCTACTGTGCACTAAAGCTGAACTGGGATCAAGAAGTTGAATTCATGTGGGAGTGGTGTTTTAGCCTGTTGAAATTTCCCCTCAGAGATTTTAATCTGTATTGAAATGTTTGTAAATGTCAGGAAGATACAGAAGTATAATCATTTTATAAACTTCAACTTAGTTTAGTTTTAATTTATTTCTAGCAACATAATATCTCAAGGAAAGCGTACATATCTTAATGACACATTACAACTGAAAGCAAGCTTGAAATCTGCTCTTTGCATTTAGAGGATTAGATAACACATTAAATGGTGATAGACAGAGGAATTTACAGATATTTTGACTACTCTTACCTAATCTGAAATCTGTATCTACAGTGAGTCCCTAGTCAGTAAATTAAACTCAGTTAAGTTATAGTTAAAACACTACAAAACTATTTTGTTGTTACTATCCATAAGGCCTGAAGCAGTGAGCTGCTGAGTATCCTTTACCTCAGAAGTTATTGAGGTTACTCAGCATTTCACAGGATCAGACCCTAGAATGTCATAAAACAACATCTACCATAGAGAGAGGTGAAGAACTGAATATTAAAAAAGCTCAACTGCCTGGAAAAGCTGAAAAGCTCAAAAAGCTATTTCCATCATAGAATCTTAGAATAATAGGGTTGGAAGGGACCTCACGAGGTCATCTAGTCCAACCCCCTGCTAAAAAGCAGGACCACTCCCCCTAAAATCATCCCACTGGTTTAATCTGCCCATATATAGTAAATAGCTCTGTATAAAGTTTTCATAGAACTACAGGCTTGCAATGGTTTTCTGAAATTTTAAAGTTCCCATAAAATGCTTTTAATAAGTTCATGTGACGTGAATTGTAGGTAGATGCCCTCTAAACTTAGGTCATGTACTTAATTATCAAGGTAACCTATATTTTATCTCTGGCCACAACAAACTGCATTTTCCCAAATTAAAATAGTACCCAAGTGAAATGTTTGGTTTCAAAATCTTATGTAAACAAGATCTTTCTTGACAATTTTATTAGACCCTATTCTGGCCAAATAGGATACACTGTAAACCTAGGCTGCTGAAGAGCTTGAAAAGCATGGAAATAAATTAAATGATCTATCTTGAACATCCAAAAAGTTTGGTTTGGGTCAGATCTTTTTTTTCCTCATTTGCGCATGACTTGTTGGAATGGCCTTGGTCACTACTGTTTTAGGCCCCAGTCCTGCACAGGGAACTGTTGGCATACACCCATGTTTCCTTGAGTTCAATGGGATTCTAAATGGGAACAGGAGTTTACGTTATCAGAACAGTGTGTGAAACTGAGGCCTTAGAAACCCAGTGTCTCTGCCCCCAAAAATTCACAATCAATCAATGTGGGAGAGCAGAACAGAGGTCATTCTGAGCTCTATAAGACTACAATAATAACATGGCTAGTTGGAGGCTGACCACAAAAAGCTTTAACTCCTGGGAAGGAGGGCAAATCAAATATAAAGAAGCTGACTAGCATAGGCTATGTCTACACTGGCAAGTTAGTTCGAATTAAGGAAGCTTAATTCAAACTAACTAAAGCCATGGCTAATCTAGGCTTTAATTAATTCGAATTAAAGGCTTCCTTAATTCGAACTAATACATTCGAACAGGCTATTCAAACTAAGGGTTAATTCGAAGTAGTTAGTTTGAATTAACCAACGTGACCGTGTTAGTTCGAACTAATTGCTTAGTTCGAACTAACTGGCCCATTGAACTCAATGCAATTCGCTAATTCGAACTAAGCAAGTGCCATTCATGGCACTTGCTTAGTTCAAACTAAATTTTTCTAGTTCAAATTAAGATAATTCGAACTAACTAAAATTAGTTCAAATTAGTTAGTTTGAATTAAGTAATTCGAACTAACTTTAGTAAGTGTAGATATAGCCATAGTGACCAAAGTTCCATATTCCATATGTATTCCATATGTAACCTATACAGTACTTTTAGTGTGCTAGATAATTATCTTGAAAAGAACATGTTTGCAAGATCATTGCAGTTTGCTATTGTTCTTGTAACTACAGTGTATTTCTATGCACAAATATCATCAAGACCTAGGCTAGCCACACATGGCTTCCTTGTCCCCAGGGGGGAGCTGCAGATCCCTTCTGCCAGAGAGAAGCGGTTCCCTGGGAAGAAGGACTCCCTTCTCCCTGAAGGGAGCTGGCTCCACTGAGCCGGGACTCCCTTCTCCCCAGCCCTTAGGTTGACCTAGGGCATTCAGTCAACCTAGGGCATCCACACTGGCTTAAGTCAACTTTAAAAGGTCAACTTAAGCATTAACTCAACCTTAGAGGAGGTGTTGTTAAGTCGACTTAAGCTTTTTGCTTAAGTCGACTTAATAAAAGCCCAGTGTGGACGCGGCTTTGTTTAGGTCGTTTAAGCCTCCTTAAGTCAACCTAACTTGCAAGTGTAGATGCACCCTTTGTTAGGGCTGACCTAGAGCCTATAATGCTGCTGCAGAGCTCCCCCCCCCCCCCGGCTGAAGGAAAGAAGGTAGCATGCTTGCTCCATTGTCTGGCCGCCCTGCTATCCATCCTGCTGGCCCTTCTCCAGCCATCTTGCTGGCTGCTCATTGCACCACGGGCCACTCTGTCAATTGACCTCTAATTCCCCTGCCAGCCACTCTGCTGTACACCATCACCTTCTGCTACCACCTGTTCCTCCACTATGACCACTAGGGGTTGGTCTCTTGAGATGCCACCTCTCTCTCTGACTTTCAGTGATTGCAGCTCTTGGTGGGTGAGCCTCAGTGTTGAAGCTGGGCTGGAGCACTGTCCCGCAATAGATGAGTTGAGCTCCAGAAAGCACTTAACAAAACAAAAGACTCCTAAGAGACTCTTAATCAGTTCTGTCTTTAAAAGGGGAAGGTTAAACGATGCCTGGGGCTCTTAGGCAGAACCCACACTTCCAAATAGGAATACCCGTCCCCAGACCAATCAACCTTCACAGGGCGCTGGCATCTGAGCCTGTTCTGTTCTGATGGCAGTGACCCTTCAATCAGAACCAGCTATACACAGTTCTGCTACCCTTTCCCATCCTATAAGGGGAAAACCATTTCATTACCTCTGTATAACACTAAAGTGATTTGTAACCCAATACCAGCGAAAAGGGAAGATTGGGGCAAAACAGTCCCATCATGCTCAGCACATAAGGGTGCGTGTGCTAATGAAAATACCAGCTTGGCAGGGGAGGGTCCATTCAGACCTTGCTTTAAGCACAGTTTAAGCAGAGGGAATTTTAGGTATACCATACATTCCACTGTAATATTATTTAATTGCAAGAGAGATCTAAAGCTCTGGAGTAATTAAAGAAATCCTCCCTTTTCCTTTCCTATCACTGTAGCTGAGCTTTCAACTGATTGGCTGTAGAGGGAATGATTGCCATTTCAATAACAAAGCAATTGCACCACTTAAAAATATTTACCCTTCAGACAGTCCTTGAGAGCGATTACCATACCACACAATCATAGCAAGACATACAACAGAGTCCTGTGGCACTTTTAAAGACTAACAGATTTATTTATCGCATGAGCTTTCGTGGGAGAAAATCCCACTTCGTCAGATGCTTTGAAGATAGGAAAGTTACCTAACTTTCCTATCTTCAAAGCGTCTGACGAAGTGGGATTTTCTCCCACGAAAGCTCATGCGATAAATAAATCTGTTAGTCTTTAAAAGTGCCACAGGACTCTGTTGTCTTTCTACAATAGACTAACACGGCTATCCCTTTGGAATTTATAGCAAGACATGTTCACTTGTTAACTCAAATTTTTTTTTCAAACGGCATGTTTGGCTTTTATTTGGTTAAAGGATAAAAATAAAAAGAATAGGATGGTTCCTTTATTAATGGAACTTGGATGAAAAACACCACTGGGAACCAGGAAAAGGAGTTTTAAATAGAACCAACCAGCAAGATCAATCTTTGGTATTTCAGCATGCTATGATCTGCCAACCAAAAATCCAAATACCATGCAACAAAACATGATCATTGGTACTACTAAGTCAGCCTCATTTTAGGCAGGGTTTTTGTTCTTTTCTAGTTCACTTCAGAAATATGATGTTTGATCCAATGTTTTTAAAGAAAGTGATACAATTTGAATTATGAAGCTGTTAGTTTATTTATGATAGGTTGTTTCTGAGGTATAGATATCCAGTGAAGATCACTGGGATTCTGAAGCAATAAGGAGCAGTACAAGATGCTGGTTAGACTTGTCTTAATAATGATGTGCAGTGGCAGCATAAGAAACTCTGTTTCCTGTTTGCTTTTAATCAGCTATATCCCAGAGGTGTGTATAATAAACCTAGACTAATCCAAGTGTCAGGGACTGCATATTCTACCAGTAATGCACTTTTCATCACCTCATGATGAGCAATATTATGTCACTTGCCAAATAGTCTTCTTGGTGGATAAGGCATGGTAAATCAATTGGCATTTAAACAAAGAAATACAGTAAGTATATAATCTCTCTCTATAAACAGACATAACTTTCCATTTCTGAATTTCAGATGTATTATTGAGATAGATAACCCCAGATTGGATGCTATGTTCTTTCTCTGTTGGAAGAAGGAATAACTAGCTGGAACACATCTGCAAATGAAAAAGTGCTGGAAATTTTGCTAAACATTTAGGAACATTCCCTCACCTGAAGAGAGTCCATCAAGTATTTTGGAAAACCTTCAGGGTTTGTTCACCTAACATATATGGAAACTCCAAGACTTACATTTTCAGAGATTTGGGGGGGCCTAAATTAAAAAAGATGGATCACTGGGACACCTAAAAGAGAACTGATTCTCAGAGATTGGCTACCCAGTACTTCTAAAAAAAATCAGGTCCCTTTAACTTGTCTGAAGTAGAATACCCAAAAACTGAGGCCACAAATTACTATTGCTTTTGAAAATGCAGGCTAATGTGCAAATCCTTGTTCATATGACTAGCTGTTACTCAGGTGAGTAGTGGCATTAAAGTCTGCTCACAAAAGTACAGTTTCAACAGATTTAGCCTCACAGGTGATTAATACTCATTTTATTGCAGTAGTACCAGAAGCTCCAATCAGGATAAGGACCCATTGTGCCAAGCAAGGTACTAAATCCAAGAACAGGACAGTCCCTGCTCTCAAGCGGTTACAATATAATTGTAATTGAGTTATATATCTTTGAATCATTTTAAACAGAATCAATTTATTTTTCCTAGCTTTGTCTTTAAATGAAAAACCTTCCTACTTCCTTAGGAATTTTCACTGCCTTTCCATCACGAGAATTTCCCATCTCCTTAAATATTTACATTCCAAGCCTTTTAAGTGAGTCCAGCTATGATGCACAAAACAAACCTGCTGGATGCTCCTACAGAAATGATTCCCTGTGGAAAATGGGCATATTTTAAATTGTCCAAATTTGGTCTTTGGAAAATATACCTCACTGAGATAAATGGGGAACTGCAAATACTTCTCATGGAGCAACTTCATTCTGTCTGTCTGCAGACTCAGGAAGAAAGCACAGAGGTCATCAAACCTAGACTCTTTATTATTGTTAATAAATTAATAAAAGCTACTTTTTTCAGAAAAAAAACATTGATAACTAAGGTAATGTAGGCTATATTTGGATTTAGGACTAAGTAATTTTAGCTGGTCAGATATTTAATGAAAGTTAGTATTAGTAGGAGAAACTTGAAGCACTTTTTGGCTTGTAGGCAAAAGCATAAGTAGCACTGCCAATTGCAAGTAGTGGAAAAATCATGAGACTGGCCCCACAACTCATGAGATTTTAAAAACATTGTTAAATCATGGTTTTTAGTCTGTCTTGGCTTTTTAACTCCCCTCTATTCCTCTGCCAGTTTGTGTGTGATAATTTCAGGTTGAAAAGTCAATGTTTAATGAACACAGCTCCCTGGCTGCTCAGATGAAGACTTCATGTACCCTCTCCTCACCCCTAAGAAAGGGGAACAGACATCCATTTCCTACTAGTAGCGTGTGGACTCCTCACCTCATTCCCTTCGGGATTTGCCCCTACCCCAAAACCAGCAGCACTACCACCCTGATTCTCTCCCCCCCCCCCCGCCTCCTGGGGCTTGTCCTCTGCCTACACCCCAAGTAGAGACGTCACAATACAGTGGGAGGCAGGGAAGTGTCTGGAGCCTCGGAACCCACAGCAGCTTTTCCCTGACTCCGCTGTCCCTCACTGCTCCAAGACACTCCCTCAGCTATAGGACAACACATGAAGGCAGGGCAATTTTCTGTCCTCACCCCTGAGATTCTCGCACAAAGCTCTGCTCAGCCCTGAAAATCATAGGGGTGAAGAAACTTCCTGCCTCATCATGTCAACTCCTTCTGCAGCTTCATCATAAAAAATCATGAGACTTTGCAATATAGAGTAAGGTCATCCATTTGCTCTGGACTCTGATTCCACTTCTTAGCATCACTTTCCCAGTGTCATAATTAACTCACCATTACAAGGATGTGGGGATGAATGGACATGCAAAGCTGAAAAGTCACTAATTCTACTTAAATAATTAAAACATTTATCTCTTGGGCCTAGGCAGAAGTTTGTCTACCAGCACTTTATCATATGGCTTTTTTTGTGTTCTGTTTCCAAGAGACATCAGCAAATAGTTGCAAGACATGTACCCACTAACCTGGACTCTTCAGTATGACTTCAAGATTAAGATGCCAGGCCATTGGCTATCAGGCTATAACATCTAACCGTCCTTTGAAGATATCAAGATTGTCCCTGAGGTGGAGTAGAGGACACCAATCTCTATAAGCATGTGGAAGGAAGTGTGTGGAGAGGGAGAGGGTTGCATAGATGGTGACACGTTAAATTGTATCTTGGTGTCTTCTCTGGACAGTCATCCAAAGAAGGAAAGGTGAAAGACTCTGATTATCAACTAATACAAGCTTGAAGTTTACAACATAGAGAAGAGACAAAGCTGCATACAAAAAGTTTCAAGTTCATCTTATCATTGACATACGAGTAAATATCAACTTAGTTCCAAACTAAGACCACTCATATGAGCTAAAGACTTTGATAAGAATAAGTTGTGAAAATCCTTTTTTAGAGCAAAATTGAAGAAGTTTGAATCTCTCCAATGTCCATTAGTATGTGCGTATGTTTCTGGTTTTGTGTCACTGTTTCCCAAATAGACACTAACATGAAGACACCTATAGGTTAAATGAGTGTCATTCCAAAGCTGCTCCAAGTGTGGGATCCTAGAAACCAATTTGTACATGCACACGACTGCCAAAAAGATAAATGTTGTGGTAAAGAGTGGTGGGAAAATAAATTGGACTGATGAAAGCTTGATGTGATTTCTGTGAACAGATTAGGAGGGGTCAACAGAACAACAATGTTCTATGTTCTAGTGAATACTGATAGATTGCTATAGAAGCACGAGGAGGAAGTGACCAGGAAACCATTTTAAAAGCTAAAACCAAAGGCCTTTAATGGGCCTTTAGCTAAATGAGTAAAAGGGAAACCCAAATAAGACAGATGGGACACTGGGAGGGAGGAGGAAGCATTTAAAAGATATAGAAAAAATCATGACTACTCTCTCTAACAAAGATGTTCATCCAAGTGGGATGTGCACAATGTGAAAATGACACTATACTCAGAAATTCACCTGGATTCTAGCACTGGTCAGAAGTATTCCTTCCCTAGCTCCATTTGACAAGAAGTCCCAGTCCTCTTGGACACTGTCCTGTTGATTATTATTTCTGGGTCATATTTCTGTGGGAGGTCAGACTAGATGATTGTACTGGTCCCTTCTGACCATAGAGTCTATGACCCTAAATAAACGTTATTAAACTGATCCTGGACACTTGATGCAAAATGCAGCTGGTCCAACAGAGTGGTCTATATCTATTCAATAATAGATGAAAACATATCGTATTGTTCTCCATGCAGTGCGCTGGCTTCCCATTTGTTATTGGATCCAGTTGAATGCCCTGATCCTCGTTCAATGGCCTGGCAGTGGAAGTTCCTTTTCCATGTCCTGCCTCCTAGAGCAGATACAAGACACCTTTTTCACAAGCTGTCATCTCAACAAAGCTGATGACATACTAACTAATGAATTTTCATCCGTCTCCAGATGTCTCTTCCTACGTATCTGTGGAATACAGCCCCACTGAGAAAGAATCAGAGATGTTTCCCTCATAGGACAACAGAGCTGTTTATTCTTATCTTTGCCATTTGAATACCATAGCAATTGGTGCACTAGTAATAAACTGGTAACACTATTAGGCAGATCAGTACCAAAGTAACCCAGCTGAAATAATCAAAACCAAAAATAAAATCCTAGTAATGGAACCATGGAAATCTGAGCCTGAATAAAGCCCATGGTGTCACTAAAAAGTGAACATTTAGCCACGTTACCATTCAGTGAGACAATGATATTTCCTATTCTAAGAGTACGATAGTGGAAATAAAAGAAGCCACTGCCTCACATAGTTCTGTGAACACATTAACTTTGTACGGATAACTATTCCATAAGGTCATTAGTCTAACAGAGTTGTTCTCTACTGCTTATATTCTAGTTCTTCATTTTCAAGGAAAATTTCAACAATAGAAACAGAATACAATAAAACCAAAGAATGGACTATCAATAGAAAGTCATTAACAAAAACTACAGCTACTTCATCCCGTGGGAGAAAGTAGGCCTTCGTAAATCAAAGTTAAATTTAAAGAAGATGGGGAAAAGAATTAGCAAAAGCAAATGCACCATGTCTTCCTGGGAATCTTGCAAAGCAGCAATAGTGAGCTATTAAAGGAAAATGGAAGTGCATTAAAAATGAAAATGATAAGACCCCAGTGCTTCAAAGCATCATGGCACTGAGGGGAGAAAAGGAGACTCTCAGGATTACAATAGGTTATCATATAACTAGCAGCCATGTTTAAGGCATGCAACATAAAAGGGATCAAAATGTTATCCTTCTTTGCGTCTAATGGGCTTTTTCTTTTATTTTTAAAGCTTAGACACATGAAGGAAAAGGCAAATAAAATTGAGCTCTCAGATACTTGGAGGAGGTGGTTCACCAGAGTTTTCAAAACTTTTCTGTGCTGAGAATATTTAAGCAATGCATTTATCAAAGTAACTCCAAATATAGGTTGAAGTCCATGGAGTTTGCTTCAAACAGAATAGACCCTTTTAAGCAGCTTGCAGAATGTGTTGCTTGTCTACGTGAAGATTCACTACAAAGCCCAAGAGAACACTGCTGATGTCTCCTATCTGAGTGCAGTTGATTAAGCATGTCCTTGACAGAAATTGTCTGTGCAAGTGATTTTTAGCTTCCAGGAACTTAGCCAAACTAAGGAGCGATTCTACAGGCTATAGGATAAGACAAGAAAAGTTAGCTCTCAGAATTTCCTTCAGGTCTGGCTCTTTAAGGCAGACATTTGGTATTCCCAGGAGAAAAACCATATGACTTGTTGAGTGTACATTTCCCTTCCCTCCCCCCCTCCTGCCTCTACCACATTTCTCTTGTTTTCTTGCATTAGGAGTCTGGTGCTGAGATACAACCTTAAAAAGTGAGAAATTATCTACTATTTTGTACAATTTATTCTTTCCAGTCCCTTTGCAAATGCTGGCACTAAAGAACTCCTTGTCCTTCTTCTAAAGGAAGAATCAGGATGTAAAAGTGGTGTGCAGCATCTTTTCAAGCCCTGTCCTCTGTCCCTCCACCCTAAAACTCCCATTTAGGGTAATTTTTGAGCAAATTGGTGACAGACTGGCAGTGCAATTTTGAAGGTATGGCTTTCTGGTGCTTCTTTAGCATATATTTTTACAATATTTTGCCATTTGGTATATGCTGATAATGTGCCTGCTGCATCCCAGCTTGCGTCTAAATTCATGTGCTAGGGGTGCTCTATTTTCCAAATTCCACTGATGTGAAGGGAATGTTCAGGGATTATGCAACATGGTAAACTATATGTGGATTCATGGTGACCAATGCGTGACTGATTTGTATATAACCAAAGGCTCAAAAATCCTCTCAAATCAATAAGTCTCTTGTACACCCCATAAATCCATAGCCAGTTTACAATGGGTACACATGCAAAGCTGTCAGCGAGTCAGCAAGAGACTGCCAAGCCATTCAAGTGAACCTAATCCTGTCATGTTCAGTCTGTTCAAAGACCGCTTTCAAAGGATGCTGATGAGACTTACAGTTCAAGCTACACGGGGAAAAAAAAAAACCTCATTAATTACAGATATTAGACTTGTCCTTGTTCTTTAACGATACTGAGCATGTTACTAGTCCTATGGACAAAGCAATATACTGTGTTCATTCACTTTGACAATCACCACTGAGGCTCATGTATCACAAATGATCTTCGCCATATCAACGGTTCTTTAATAGCTGCATCCATTTAGAATTGCAGCTATATTGTTAATCCCTCTCTCGTATTACTTAACACCTACTCCTCAGCTGCTTTAGGACTATGCCTTTGAGTAGCTGAACAATTTGAATAAGAGCTTCAGAGTCTTGCCCTTAAAGACGAGAATGATTTTGTTATTCCCCCTGTGAAGCTTCAGCATTTGTATTGTGCCAGTCACTGTTGAGGCTAGGCACCTTAATAGAGCATTATTTATTTTTTTTCAAAAACTACATTCTTTGTGGTTCATGTGAACCACATGGCTAGCAAGATTCCCACTACAATTTTCTCTTCTTCTACGAAATGGCCTTTACGTCTTCATTTCACATTTACAAGTCAACAACTTCCCTAATAATAGTACCCCCTATTATCTCTACCTGCACTAGGAGCACCATTGACTCTTAAAGCTGCCTGACACTTCACATTACAAGATTCTCTTTTTAGTTGCTTATAACTTTGTCAGGCTTTACCATTTGGGCTGAAATTTCCCATGCAAAGCATCTGCCTCAGACTGACTTCTTTTTGGAAAATTTCAGACCAAACTGGTCAGCCATTTTTGAGACAAAGCAAGGTGGATACATTATTTTGTCATGTTAACAAATTCTGGGGACAGTTTCTTTCTAGTCCCCCCCCCCCTCCCATGCTTTTGGCTCAGGTCTTGAAATTAAAAGCACGGAGGCCTTTGTCATCCCCATGAAAATCTGCTCAAATTTGTGCAAGTTATAAACCTTTGGAAAAATGCTGTTCCCACATGCGCAGATGAGCCTCCTTAGATTTTTAAACAGCTAAATTCCCTGAAGATGACATCTGCACTTGGCATGCTCCCACCCAAGGGCTGAGTAGGGCTGCAATCAGAGCTCTGGGCTACTGTGGATTCTACTAGGCACCTGAACTAATACCAGGGAGATTGTCTGTCCTTTGCTCTTAGTGACACCCTTTATACCACCACTTGACCCAGTCAGTATGGCAAAAAGTTGTCTGACTGAATGCAAAAGGAACAAGAGCTGAACCTGGGACTAATGTATGTGTGAGACAGTCTGTGTCCGAAAAGAATACGCCAAAACCTCCATATTCACTGATGTTATATAATTATGCGAAATATGCTTTGTTTGGTATTGGTATTGGTATTTAGAAGTCTTGCTCTGCTGAACATTAATATCCTGTTGGATTATATGTGCTTCTGTAGCCTGTGATGTTATAAAATATTGTTGGAAATGCTATTAGAACATGTTGCAAGGTGGGAAACTCCCACAGACAGCCTTTCAGGCACAGCAATGGAATGGCCATATAGCATTAATAGCTATTTCGCTCATTTAAGAATAGATTCCACTAACAGAAATTGTTTAACAGTGAAGACTTTGCTGTAGGAAGCATGTTTGCAACGGTGTAGTTTGACCAATGGGAAGCAGCCATCACATCACATGCCTGGACTGTCCTAGCACACTGAAACAGACTATAAAAGGGGAAGCATGATGACACCACTTTGTTTTTCTCTCTCTCCTCAGCTCTTTACCTGAGGAATATGGAAGCCAAAAAGACTTTGAAAAGGGGTAGGGGAGTCCAAGACTAGGAAGCTTGCCCAGACTGTGTTTAAGAACTTGCTTCTACCAGCTAGCAAGGGTGGTACATTGCTAATTCAATAATTGATAGCACGTGGATCTTAGATTTCAATCTTATGTTTACTTCATTTGGTAACTACTTTTAATCTCTTTGCATTTGCCATTTATCATACTTTAAAATCTATTTTTCTGCAGTTCATACACTTATTTAATGTTTTATCCTTACTGATGTGGCCTTGAGTGTTTAGACAAACTGTGCAGTAATAAAAGCCAATGCAATTTCTTATCACTTTGAGGCAAGAGTGGACTGGATAATGAATTCAAGTGATCAGGCTTTTTCATGAGAGTAAATAGTGTGATCCTATGGCCCTGGGCAAAGGAGCCAGCTGGAGTTTCCCTATAGTTGATTCATAAGTGGATGGAAAGAATTCATTGAACTAAGTTGGGTGTCTGGTGCCTGCTGTCTGGTTAGGTAACAAGAGACTCTGGAGAAGCTATCTGTGGGTCACCAGCCAGAGGCTGTGGCCATGGAAGGCTCATCACAAGCTAAATAGTTGATAAGGGTACTCAGCAGTTCCACAGCTCCAAGATTGTACCCCAGGGGTTCTGCACATCATCACAATGTGAGAAAAACAGCCTGTAGCAGATAAGTAGACCGGAACCAGTAGCTGACAGGTGGGTGGAGATGGAAACTGGATTAGGATGTAGTCGGGGATTGACTGAGAAAGAACAGAAGCTGGGGGTGGAGACTGCAGATAGCTGGGCAAAAAAATCAGGGAGCTGAGGGGAAATGAAGACTAATAGACATGGAGGAAAAAGTTAGGGGAGACTAGGAACCAATAAATGAGTTTAGATAAGGAGCTGGGGGTGGGGAAGAGACTGGGGTTGCTGGACAAAGAGACAAAGATACCAAAGAGACACTGAGATTGCGTGAGAAGCTCACGGTGGGATATTGGGAGTGAGTGGAGATGGAGAACTTGGGCCAGGGAAATGACTAGAGGACAATATGTCCACGATAGATTAGACAAGGAACATGGGTGGGGAATTGAGTCTTGCAGAGCAAAGAGCCTGGAGACGAGGTGTATGGTGGGAGAACTAGGAATGACCAAGACAGGAGATTGGGACCGGGATGAGAAGCCTGAGGACTGAGACTGTCTATGTATTTTCTAAATGAAAAATTCTGATTTTCCAGTTTGAAAATGTTTTCCTTTTTAAATTTGATCAAATTGTAATAAAATGATTTAAACATTTTGAAATTCTTGAAACAAAATGTTTCCATTGACCTGAGTCTTCCCCCACCTCCAATTTTGCTGGTTCGCAAACATTTTTTAGATTTCAGTTTTTTGTCCTGATTCAGGATAGGACATTTTTTCCCAGCCAGCTTTCTTCCCGAGGAATATTAAACTGCACTGGGGTGTCTAGGGAGCCAATGGCTTTATGTTTGTTGCTGTTTTAATACTCTATGGTCAAACTACATTAAAAGCTGCATCACCAGATTTCATACCAACTCAGTTTTTGCAATAGTAGCAATATTGTTACAGTTCCGTGTAGCAGATGTACTGCAATTATCCCTAATGCATGTCCCTTTATGCTCTAAGTGCTTTTTAATTCGATGAACCTCTTTCGAAAGGCATGTTTTAAGCTTCTGCAGCAAGTTGAAGATCTGGGTTGTTTTGGGGGGGGGGGGGCTGTTTTGTTTTGTTTTGTTATATCAAAGGGCATAAGCCTATACAATGCGGACCAAGTTGATCTTTGGAATAACTGAAGTCAGTAAAGTTACACCAATGGATAAGCCTGCCCCCATGAGTTTCTTCTTTTAGGTTATCACTCAGGCTGATGATATTAATATTTGTTATTTTCCTTAAATGTAATTTTTTTTTAGAAAATAATTGAGTTGCATTCAATAAATTCCCTACACACATGAAAAGATTAGTGCATGTCCTATCATTGTCCATTTGACGTGCTCATCTCAGATGTGGTTAAAACAATGAAGGTCAAATTATTAACTTAGTAAGTCAAATGTGATCTAAAGATCATGTTGCCTTGTACCATTTAAGCCAGGAGCCAAGGAATTTGAATGTTCTGATTAATGTTCAAAATCTGGAGGCAAGGCTGAATACTGTTCCCATTGAAAACAGTGGGTGTGTCTACACTGGCAACTTAGATCGACTTAAGGACGCTTAAGTCTACCTACACAAAGCCACGTTCACACTGGGCTTTTATTAAGTCGACCTAAGCCCTTCCTTAAGTCTACTTAATAACAGCTTAAGTCGACTTAATAACACCACCTCTGAAGGTCGACTTAAGCCTTAAGTTGACTTCTTAAGTCAATTTAAAGTCAGTGTGGATGGGGAATAGCGCTAGAGTCGACCTTATTGAGTCGACTTAAAGCCAGTGTGAATGGCTACGTCTACTGTTAAGTTGACTTAAAGTCAACTTAAGTCAACAAAGTGTAGCCACTCTGTTAAGTCGACTTAACTTTACAAGTGTAGACATAGCCAGTGAGATGCCAAAGGGTGTTGTGAAAGAGCAAATCAGCCTTGCAACAGAGAGTTTCTCTTTTTTTGATTTAATCTAGGTAAAATCCCACAATCTTCACCAATATGAACAATCCTTACGTCGGTGAGAGTTTATATATTTTAATGAGGCTGCCTATGTGAATCAGTGTTGGAGGATCTGATGGGTTGAGACTCTGTGGGCCAGATTTTGAGCTGGTGTAAATCAGGGTATCTTAACTGATCTCACTGGAACTATGCTAATTTACACCAGTTGAGGGTTTAGTCAAATATTTTAGTTTTAGGCCATATATTGCAAAATGCTTGCGTTCAACATAGAATTTGGCTCAGTTCTTCAATCGCTGTAGACTCAAAACTCCTGTTGACTTCAGTGGCAGTTCTTGGATGTACTACAAATGCAAGGGCAGGTCTACTTAGAACTGAAAAATGGGAAAACAATTTTGTAAAACAATATTTAAGTGTTTCCATTTTGCAGAGTTCAAAATTATTTCTTTTCTGCTCCCAGCCCTGCAACAAAAATTTCCAAAAATCTTTAATTGCTTTAAATTTTGATTTTTCACTACTCCCCAAATGCAATAAAATGAATGGTGGTCACTTCCCCACATGCAGGCATACACACACTTTTTTTTTTTTTTTTCTTTTTTACATTTTTCCTTTTGCTGATCTGTAACTTTGCAAAACCTTGAGGCAGTTTGGAAGAGTTATGGAGAGACAAAAAGTATAAAAAAAGAGAAAAAAATGGTTAAAAATCCATGAACATAATTCATTCTAGTGTGCTCAGTGATGAAAAGGAATGAAGGAGAAAGGGAGAAAAACAACAATGAATCAAAATTTTGAGGATTTTAATTTTGATCAATCCCCCTCCCCCTCCAATTAAAAAAAACAGAAAACTCTTCATAGAAATATTCAGCTGAGGAAAAAAGTCATTTGGGATTGAAAAAATGGTTTACATTTTTCATTTGAAGTATCTCTATATCCATTATATTCTTATAAAGATAAAGATGAACTAGTAGAAAACAAAGCTGAGTTAATGTGGTATGCTTAGATAAAGTCTGTCTACATGGGGAAAAGCACAATTTGATAAAACTTTGCTAATTCTAAAGGTGCAATTATCTCATCTCGAGTAAAAGGATTATTTTAACATATATTGATACTGTCTTGAGGCAAAATACTTAGCAGCTGCAGAATTTAGCCTAACAAAGGAAAAACTAAGAAGTAGAAAAATAAATGCAAAGCAGGATTGGGTATATTACTTGGTTTGTTTTAGACTAAATTGTTTAATTATGAGTAAATATTTTAATATTCAGGTATTGTACAAAACGTGTTGGGATCAGAGAAACAAGTCATATAAGGAAACATTTAAGCACCAAAGTTTTTCTGAATGGAAAAGAAAATGAAAGAACTAAAAGGAAAATGCACAAGACAATGCATTAATTTTTGGTTTTAAGGTAATTTTTAAGTAGCTAGAATTAGAACAGCATCTTCTTTGTCATATCATACGAGTCTATTTGGTTGTTTTTATTATGTTTATGTCTTGTGAGTCATTCAGATTACAGTCACACTACTGCTTGCTATTGCTCTCATAACATGAGAAATTCATGTTTTACAGCAGGTAGGGGGACATAAGATACATCGGTGTAACTGGCATAGATTTCATCTCTTTTGAGATACACTAATAAAAAGTGCTGTATGAGAGTTATGTTTTATTATTATTGTTCAGTTTGCATCAGCTGAGGATCTGACCCTTAATTTAGACTGAAATTATCATTATATGAAATAGAAGTATATTTCACATAAGATATATACACTGGCCAGGCTGTTTTCTCTCTGTTTCATTTTGAAGAGAATTAATAATCACATCTATTATGGTGGAAGATGTTAGTAGCTGCCAACAAGCAGGTCTTTGATATATAGATAATGACAAATCTGGTTAAAGCTGAATGGTGTGCTATGTAACTTTTTTTCAGCCTCAGTGGAAGAATAATTAAGCTTCTTTATGGAGTCGGATAGCTGGAATCAATAGCAGGGGGTAGGCAACTGTTTGACACGCTGTGTTTGTCTTACAGAGAAAAAGAAAGAGAAATAAACAGTCATGAATGTGCCCTTAATAGGAAGTAGAGACAGAGCTCCCTGGGTCAAAGGACTGACTAAAAAGGCAGACTTGGAAGCAGTGAGAAACAAAACTGCTAGCTATTAGATACTACAGCATTCAGAGAAGTAAGACTTTGCATAATGTCTTTGTATATAATAGTGAGCATTATGACATCTGTTTTGCAGATGGGGATACCAAAGCATAGAGAGAATGAAGCCCTGATTCAGCGCACAGGAAAATTTTGACAAAACACCACTATTTAGTCATCCCATCTTCCAGTCACATAACATTCCTGAGCTGCAAAACACTGTTACAGAACCTGATCTGGCAACCCTTGCTCATGTGAGTAAATCAGTGATGCGAGTAGTTCTTCCTGATATCAACGGCTATGTCTACACTGGCAAGTTAGTTCAAATTAAGGAAGCTTAATTTGAACTAACTTAAACCTTGGTCACTCTAGGCTTTCATTAGTTTGAATTAAGGGCTTCCTTAATTAGTTTGAATTAAGTCAATGTGGCCATGTTAGTTTGAACTAACTGCTTAATTCGAACTAACTGGCACATTGAGCTTAATGCAACTGACTAATTCGAACTAAGCAAGTGCCAAGCATGGCACTTGCTTAGTTCGAACTAAAATTCCAGTGGGGCCATGTTAGTTCAAATTAAGTTAATTCAAACTAACTAAAATCAGTTCAAATTAGTTAGTTCAAATTAACTAATTTGAACTAACTTTGGTAAGTATAGACATAGCCAATGGGACCAAGTAAGAATTACTCATGTGAATAAGGCTTACCCAAACCTGGATTCTCCCTGCACAAGATGTCATCACATACATTTTACAAGTGCAGTCAAACTAAAAGAGAGCTGAGCTTTCAGAAAGTATGTCTGCGATTTATGAGGCACCGCCTTAAAAGATATGAACTTGCAGATGGAGAAGATTTTTTACTCATTTTTTTTCTTTTTGAGAATTAAACCAGATTTTTTTCCAACTTCCAAGGATTTAGATGATCATATGCCAATAAGTATAAATGAAATAGCTTCTGCAGTCACCCATAAGTGAATTTATGAATTTGTTTTGTTTGCACAGAGCCACTTTGTTACTGTATGCCAAAAAGCAGTTACATTTTTCACAGAAAATTTAGTGCTCTTTATGCCCAGCTGACTATCAGAATTGAAGTAATAAAAAGTAGCATGTTCATTGTCACTTTAATATAAAATTAATAACAATACTTCAGCACTTATATAGAGGTTTATATACTCTCAAATTAAGTCTCAGTGAGGTACAGTACCTAGCTATTAGTGATGGATGAATAATTTGTAGTGAATTAATTGCATAAAATCTGCTTTTTATTCTGTTCACAATTTATCTTCAAACACAGATTAACAATCACAATTTTCACAGGTTTGTTCATTAATCCCCAAATAATTTCTTGAAAACAATTTTTGGTCACTCGCAAACAATTTACAGCCAGCATTTAATATCTGAGTTAGTTAGTTTGAATTTGACACATAGGTTGCACTGTAAATTTCTTGGAAGAGTATAACTCTTCAAATTAAGTTCCAGGTGTGAATACTTGCATATACCAATTTAAAAATCACACTTCATAAAATATTCTCTAATAACCATTTAATACTTCCTGCTTCTGAGAAGTTCCTGCCACCAAATTTGCCCAGTATAACATGTGCAGCAAGCAAACACAAAGGAGATGAAAAAACTCTCAAAGTAAGTTGTTTTGAACATTCAAACCAACATTTACTGTAAAAAATACCACAATATTCAGCAAAAGACAACAATATGCAACTGCTTTAAAAATGGCAACTATCAAGTTGTATACAAGATCTACAGGAGAAACAGCATAAACAGATGTAAGCAGAAAAAATTGGGCTATGACATGCAATGTGCCAAGAAATGAGAAAAGCTACATGTGCATATACCCATAGATAAAATGTAGATAGTCTCCAGTGTGGAAAGTCCCATCTCCATTCACTCATTTTCACTTGCACATTAAACTGTTCAACCTCTGCCAGTTCCATCAAGATTACAAATATCTTCATCATGTCCAGTATGGACAATGCCTGTTGACATATTTACATGCAAGAGATTTTATAGCATTCCTCAGCAAAGCAAAAACACAACTACAGATTCAGAACACATTGATAGGCTTAAGCCTCCAAGAGTGTATCAAATCCAACTTTTGGGGCAAGATTGAGGAGACAGAGAAGCATTGTGCCTGAAACTGATTCTGGTGCAAGTCCACCCAATGCCTACATGCCATACGTTCTGCATCTAGCTATTTTCACTGACATAGAGGTGAGCAAGGTCATAAGTACAGGTGGGAAATGTTTTTTCCAGTGAATAGTTTCTGTTCAAGAAAAAAATGCAGTTTTGGTTGACCCAATTCATACATCTGACAGGAATAACTTTGGCTGTTCACAAAATAGCCAGGGGACGTGAGGGGATGATGAGTTCTAATGCAATTTATAGTCTTTAGCCCTGTGATGGGCACTCACCTGGGATGTGGGACCCTAGATTCAGAACCTCACTTTTGAACAGACCCAAAAGTAGATTTTAATTTTGATTCACTGAAAAGTATTGGAAAAAATCTGAGATTTGGGTTGATCCAAGGGAATTTATTTATTGGAACTGCCATTGAACTGAAAAATCAGCCACCGAAATCTAATCATAATGTTATTCCCTTTCACCTTGTTTGGAAAAGTCAACGTAACTGTTAGAGCTTCGTGGAGCCTTCACTCAAAGGATGGACCAATCATAATCTGCCCCCCCCCATGGGTACATAAAAGAGGAAGCAGTTTGCTATAGCTGAGCATCACAAGGCAAGGTACAGTTTTTCCTATCGACTATAATGTTCTCAAGCATGCACAAATTTAGAAAACAGAAAATGCACATTAAAATATTAGAAAAAAGTCACCAAATGAATGGACTTTTGGCTATTTCTAAAAAAGTCCTTTTATCAAGCAGTTAATTGTTTTGTTTTCTTTGTTCATTGGATAGCATTTTACTATGTCTCTCTGCTGATACATGCTCCAGAAAGAGTGCTGAAGTATTCCTGGCCCCACTGGTAGTCCTGTATATGCAAGATGGATCCATCTAGGGAAGAATTTCTGGTAGCAGGGTGGACTTATCTAGCAATCAGCACACCAGGCCGAAGTAGATGTAGGCTTAGTTTACATTACAAAATTTTGTCAGCATACTTACGTTGGCTAGAAATGTGAAAGAGTGTTTCTGTCAGCACAGCTAATGTCGTTTAAGAAAGATGTTTAGCTATGTTAGGAGAAAACCTCCTTTACACTACAGCTACATATGGGAGCTACGATGGTAGCAAAGCATTTGTAGGGTAGCTAAGTCCTGAGCATGGGAGAGTCCCACTCTCTGTGGAAATTACAGTATTCAGTAGACATACACTCGAGTTGTTAAATTTTATCATCCCCTTATTATAGATTCTTAAATGAAGACACAGAAGTTTAAGCCAAAATAAAGTTAAGTGCCTAAATCCATAGTGGGTGGGCACCTGAATAAAAGTGGTCTTATTTTCAAAGGCATTTACTCCTCCTTAAACTCCCACTGGAGTGTCTCAGTATAACTGGTGTAAATCAGAAGCAATTCTGATGTAAAACTGGTGTGACAGAGAGACTCTGAGTCAAACACAATAGTTGGGCCTACCATCTCTGAAAATCAGACCACTTTGATTCAAGGGCTGAAATACAGATTTACTGACATTATGAGAAAACGTTGGTCTAGTGACTTGCCCAGGGTCGTACTGTAGGAAAGAGGCAAAGCCACAATTAGAATGTAGTTCATGACTCCCCAGTTCCATATTCATTCCTCTTGGCTGCACAGCTCATGTCCAAACAGGCGATTTGTTGGTGTAATTCCCATTCGTGCATGAAAATGGAAACAAGTGCCCTCTCCATCCAGTGTTCTTACATCACCACCATAGTATCTGACTACTTAGTTTCTGCTTGTTTTATGTATGCACATTAGTGTTTGCAAGTGCAATTATTTATTTGCTCAAATTGTGTAGAGTTTTGAAAATCTGGCTTTTATCCACACCGCAGATCCAGTTCTAATGGTCACATAAGCAGCAGCATCTAGTTTCCTAATACTTGTGTAATGGTTGGAAAATATTCTCAGTCTAAAAGATCCTACAGTTGCCTTTGGTAAGCATCAGTCTGAGCCTCCTCCCAATGATATCCCAATGGTAAGACACTTATTGACATCAATCAGGCCTTCTCACTGCAGTGAGTCGATTGCTCTTTTGGAGATCATTAAGACGATTTCACTAAAGGTGTGAAGTTAAAACTCACAATGTGCTTTAATTTCACATTTGTTAATGTATATTAACTTTCTGGAGTATCAGCACATAGACAAGTCCTCTGTCTGTGAAGTTCCTGTCCGTTTCCTACTCCAGGGTGGAAATAACTAACGCTGGCTCTTGCTAACTTTCTAGGTTGTAGCTTTCAGAAAGAGCCAGATGCCCATTGAGTTTTAGTGGAACTTTGTGGTGGGCACCTAACACATTAGAACCCCACCATTCTTAGTGGTGGCCTCTGGACTCTACAATAATAGTAAATACATATAAACATGCCCATTCCAAATGGGCAGAACTACCACCACATGTGCAGCTACTAATGAGTCTGCAGAAGTTGCAATTTACCAGCTCCTTGATTAGTTGTGCTGGGTGGAGATCCAGCAAAGGAATCTCCAGCAAGAAAGAGATTTTTTTTCTCAGCTCACTGCTCTCCTTTTATTGCCTACCCTTATGTTTCTGTGGTGTTTGTTTTTATCTCCTTCATGCTCATGAAAAGCCTTGACAGTGGCACTGAACGTTGATGAGACAGCGCATAGTGCAACTCCAGTAGGACAGTTAGGCTATGTCTCCACTTGCTAAAAATTAGTTCGAATTAGTTAGTTCGAACTAACTAATTCGAACTAATTTTAGTTAGTTCGAATTAGCTTAATTCAAACTAGCATGGCCACACTGGGATGTTAGTTCGAACTAAGCAAGCACTTGCTTAGTTCGAATTAGCGATCCCCATTCATTTCAATGGCTGGTTAATTCGAACTAAGAAATTAGTTTGAATTAAAATGGCCACATTGGTTAATTCAAACTAGTTAGTTCGAATTAACCCCTTAGTTTGAATATCCTATTCGAACTTATTAGTTCGAATTAAGGAAGCCCTTAATTCGAACTAAAGCCTAATGTAGACATGGCTTTAGTTAGTTCAAATTAAGCCTCCTTAATTTGAACTAAGTTGCCAGTGTAGACATAGCCTTAGTGAGTTAAATAAAAAAAGTTTAGGTCTTGAACCTATGGCCTGTTCTTTTTTTTACCAAGTAGATTGTTGTTCTTTCTTTGCTCACACTACATACTGGTGCACCCTGCAGACTGGAGCATATACCAGTACTTGCACTAGTCCCCCCCTCCCCCCAAGAACTGTTTACCCATTCAATCTGGGCAGCAGAGTAGGAGTGGTGTTATGTGTAATGCATTAAACTAGGCACTGGGGTACAAGCATTAATCACATTGATCTGCCAATACAGGGAGTCTGTGCCAAAGCACTTCAATGCGACATAAAACAAATTCACAGTGGCAGTCATAGCTGTCTCAAGCATATTTCTAGCCATACATCTTAAAATCAGAAACCACAGACTTAGATGAAGATGGTCCACAATGAAGGTGCCACTTCATTCTATATCACTGAGGGTCTTCACCAGCTCCTCCTCCCCACACTGGGATGCACTTCTGCCCTCACCAGCTTCTCTGCATCTTTTCTCTAGAGGTTCCCAACTTCCATTCACTCCACTAGTCATTCCATTGCTCTTCCTGTTCCATAGCACTGTGAATTCTTCATTCTAGGTTAAATGGACACTCCCTGTTGCCCATGCTGGCGAGACTTTCTCCAGCAACTGTTATTCCACCAGAACAAGACTCTTCCTTCTTTATCTTATAAAGCCTGTTTCTGAGCTCCACCCTGACCCTGTGATTAATGTGGGCAGTTTGATGGGCAGGTCAGATGGGAGCTGCCATCTCACCTGCTGGAGGACGGTATGCACCGGATAAAGCAGCCTGGAATCAAAGAAGAAGAAGAAAAAAAAAAAAGAATGAGGGAGATATTGAAAGATAGAAAGGGGAGTGAGGCTCCCAACTTCCAATGATTTTCAGTGGTGGTTGGGTATCTAACTTTCCTTTATGGCTTTGGGGGAAAAAAAAAACCTCCCCCAGTATAATGAGCACAGGGACGTATAAAGTCTCTCATGACAGAATGGCCAAGTGGTTAGGATATGGGAGATGCTGGTATAAGTCCTCCATCTGATTCAGAGCTGGAACCAAAGCCTATGTCTTCCTCTTCCCACATGACCACTGGGCTATTGGCTATTCTGAGTGGGGCTCCTGCTCTGGTTTTGACTGGAGGTTCCACATCTTTGACCTTTCCTCACAAAAATTCCCACTTCACTGAAAGATTTCTGTCAACCTCTGGACTGATCCCTTAGTTCCAGGCATCCTTAAAAGTGCATAGCTACTAACGAGAAAAACAATGAAACACAACACTGCAATAAGCTTGCATATTTGAAAAAAAAGCTGCAATCGAGTTACTCTGATGAAATGACTAATGAAATAACATCATACCCTCATGTTTAAACCGGTTTGATTTTTTTTTTTAGCAGAGACTTTTAGGGACAGTTTCTACCAGTCAGCTGGGTCTGTTGTTGATCAGAACCTGAGAGCAAACAGCAGTCAACTCAAATTGGGAGAGACCAGTTGGAGTTTGAAAGTGTGAGGAACTCCCTGAATTTCTCTCCAGTCAATTACACTGGTCAAATTCCTCACAGGTGTAATTACACTGACTACAGTGACAACAGTAGAATTACCTCTGGGATGAATTTGGCTCATTAAGGTTAACAAAGAAGGGAAAGTGCCCGTGAAACAAGCAAAATAACAACCAGTGACAAAAATCCTACTTGCGACATTTGTCATTTATGGATACGATTTCGCCAGGTAAAATTAAGTAAAATTCACAGAACTTTCCATGGGGGAAAATGTACAAAATGAGGGTATGGTCATGGTGGGACTAAAGCTGAAACCAGAGTTCCACGCCTGATGGTTACTACTTTGTCCTCATTGTCAGCAAGATCTGTTAGTCATGGAATGCATGACCTCCATGATCAAATCGCATCCGTAGGGCCCAGGTTAGGGACAACTATTTCCTAACAATCTGTTTATGGAAATACAACGTCTGTCTCCTATTGTCTGTATACGAGCATTGATATTAGCAATAAATAAGGAGCATAATAATCACAGAAAGGAAACCTAGAGTTCCTTCACTATATCCTTTATCAAACCAACTCAGTACAAATGTTATCAAACAATATTTTTGATTCATGAGGGTTTTTTTTTTTTTTTAATGTTTTGTACTGAACACAAAGTACTTAGAACATAAGAACTGCTGCAGTGGATCCTTCTAATCTGGTAACCTATCTCCAGTAGTGGCCAGTATAAAGTTCCGGAGGAGGTAAAATATTTTACATGTCCCTGGTGAATATTATTATTGGAAGTGAGGTGGGAACTGGCGGTATCATCAATGGAAGTTTGAAAAAAATAATCACAGTATTCCTTTCAGCTACTCCACATTTGCAAAATGCCATAAAATGTTTTTGTTTTTTTTTTTAAAAGGGAGAGGTAGTAGAAAAATGCTCTGCATTACACTCAGGTAAATACTCAAGCATTGAAATAACCCACTGTGGGTTAAAATAAAAAAAGTTTTCTTATAGCTTTTCTGGAATACCAAAAAAGGGGGGAATAGTGCACAAGAATAACCATGTGCATTTAATGATAAGTTATGCATTTATGCTCTTTAAAATATGCATTTTCCAACAGATCCTTGGAACACTTTACTTTGTTGTTACTGTTCAAAAATGAATATAAATGAAAATGTCACAATAAATAAAGGATCTTTGCCAGCTACTATTAATATTTAAGAGCAATGTGTGAGGTTTTATTAACTTGAATAAGGACTTTCTTAAACTTCATTTACATAAATTAAATATTCCCTTGCTAGTATAGATACTTTTCCTTTCTCTGCTTCAGTAGGCTGATTAAAAAAAAGGGGGGTGGGGGATATAGGAGGGATAGATTTCATGCAGATGAATTCTAATAGACCTTCTAGATATATAGCATCTTGTTAAAAATTCATGCAGGCCAGAATACTAGAAGGTCAGAAAATGTCTTTGAAATTCTGCCAGGACTCTTTTTGATAAAGAAAGTTCCTCATTAAAAAGGACCTAATGCTTATTACTTTATACTCCCAAGGCAGAAGCGGAATATTAAGTGGTGGTCTCTGTTAATCCATTTATTAAATATCAAAGTCCATATGTTTTGTCTTTGCTTATTCATTAATTGCCTTAGACCCATAGAGACGAAAGAAAGGAAAAAGGCACTTCGAAGGTAGGACTCTTGGCTCATCTTTAAGCTGGTGGAAGATAAGTCACTTTTCTTAGGTCTTGTGTAAACATTAAGGGCAGATTCTCTGATGCCCTCCAGTGACACAAAGCAACCTCTAACTGGTGGATTTGGCTAAGTGCAGATCCCCTTTGCCCGTGGAAACACTTTGGTGACAAAAAGTCATGGTAATGGCTCCTGCACCACACACTCTTGGTCTGCTGGGTGAAGTGGAAAATATCTAGAGAAACAGGGCATAGGAAAGGAATAGTTATGTACCACCCATCCCAAGACACCATTGGCAGACAGAATCTATGCCACTTTACATTTGGATTTGACTGGTACAGAACCAGCTGCAGGATTGACCATCTTCAAAGCTTTAAATCTACCTTTGTGCTGCTCACTCCTAAAACAGGTTTGGTACTGTTCAAATGGACCCCAGACCTGAATGTCTACACTATAATTAAATAGCTCCTTAGCCCGAGCCCAAGTCAAGTGGCCTTGTCCAGCTGCAGGTATCTAATTGCAGTGTGGACATAATCCTAGGGTTAGGAGTTGCAAAACCGAGTGGTACCATACCTAAACAACTTTAAAAAATATAGGACTTAGTCTCTTACTTTCCTACCTAATGAGGATGAATGCTATCAATACTGTGAGGGGCTCAGAAAGGAATGCAAGGGTGGGAAGGTCATATACATAAGTAAGGTTGATTAAAAAGTAGACTCCAAAATCCTACTAAACAGCTGTCAAGTATGCACATAACTTTTCCTCCGGACAGCCTTCCTTGGAATTAGAATTGAATATCGCATGGATAGCTAGCTTTTCTATCTGTGGTGTCTTAATTTTAAAACTAAGTTCACCAGAACAGTTATTACCAACTTTCAGTATGCTGATGACTGTGCTATTGCACACACCAAAGCTGACTTTCAATCCACCCTAGATCTCTTCTCAGGCACCTATCATAGCTGAGGACACTCTCTCAACATTGGGAAGACTATGGTGCTCCACCAGCCCACCCCAGTACAAGTTGCTCCACTTCTCCCACAAATTGTCATCAGCAGTGAACCCCTGGAAAATGCTGAGCATTTCCCCTCTCTCTCCAAAGTAGCCAACCTTGATGTGGAGATCAAACATAGGATCCATTGTGTCAGCACATTCTTCAGGAAGTTGCTCCATCATGTCTTTATTGACAGAAATTTATAGATAGAAACCAAGATCCTGACCTACAATGCAAAATGTATGCGAGACATAGGTGACATATTGAAGCCATCTTAAGCACCTGGGCTATGTCTACACTGCTTAGGGACGGTGTGAACGTGGAATAACCCTTAAGTTGACTTTATTAAGTTGACTTAAGGATGGTTAGATCGACTTAACAAAGTGGACTAAGTCGACTTAAAGTTAACAAAGAGGACTAAGTTGACTTAAGTCGAATTTATTAAGGTCGAGTTTAAGTCGACTTAAAGTCAACCTTATTAAGTCGACTTAACGAAGTCAACTTAACTTTTTCTAGTGTAGACATAGCCCTGGAGTCTACCAACAGCCCTCTCTTAGGAAGATTCTCCATATTGGATGAGAAGACTATTGCACCAATACCAGCATTCTCTCTGCAACTCCATCACCAGTGTTGGGAGATTATGAAACATCACTTTCTTTGGGCTGATCATTATGTGTGGATGGCTGATACTCGTCTTCTGATGCAAGTCCTCTTTTTTTCAAATTCAGTCATGGTAAAAGGACATGCAAGGGACACAGAGAATGCTAAAAAGACACCCTGAAGATATTTTTTTAAGAAGGGAAGCATTGATTCCATGAAATTAGAAAGAGCTGGTTGGTAATAGATATCACATCATATATCAAGCCTCAGCCCGTTTTGAAAAGAATCGCCTTGCTCAAAAGGCTGAGAAATGGCAGAGGAGGAAAGAAAGGAGGGAAAGTGTACAGCATCCTGGCCTGCAGTTTTGCTCGCCAAACAACCACTTGTCACATATGTGAAAAAATCTACAGAGCACGAATTGGACTCCTCAGCCATCTTAAGTGTCATCAGTGACTTTTCCCCCTGGTACACATCATCCCCATATCGAGAGAGATGACAAGCTTGGACAAATAATCAGAAAGGCTCACACTTTTCACCAGGCTGTAGCACAAGCTTATTTCTGCTTTATAAAATGCCAATATCACATTCTTTCTGAAACTCAGCAAGTGTCACTTGCTACTTAAACTATTCATTCCATTTACTGTAAGATTAAATTAGAAATCCCAGATGATTCCAGCCCTACCAGACTTTAAAATAAGTGAGATGTTTTCTGAACGCCCCCATACAATACTTGCTTATTGACAGCATGCCAACAAGAAGATTCCCAAAACAATGCCATGTCACTAATCACAGACCTCGTGTTGCTCTTATGAATGAAGATACATGAACATTTTTTAAGCATTGCCGCATAGAATCTATTTTGGTATTTGCCTCCATGGCTTGGATAACAATTCCTGATGATAATAAGCTAAGCCCTAACTGCACACACACCATGATCATGCTGTGTAAGTTTAAAAATGCTACTTGTCTGCCTGCCTGTTTAGCTGGCAGTATTACCCACCAGGAGCACAAATGATTTAAAGCCCAGATGCTGAGCAATTTGAGATGCAGAAGCACCCTACAGTGAACAATTATTGCCTTGGAGGGTCTTATTATCCTCATCATGCTATGAATTCTGCACAAAGTAAACATGCATTTATTGTTATGTATTTCCCAAACCGCAGCCTGGCAAGGCAAGTTTTGAAGACAGAAGTTTCTCATCGTTAAATAGTCGTCTTTTCATTTCTACTTCTCACTCTAATGGCAATTGGTGCTGCTAGCCATGTGTGCATCCCTGCCCTAGTCATATCATTCCATCATGCCTTGGCATTCTAGACACGCCCCTCATTCTTAAAACAAGAAAGGGATTAGCAGCTCCATTTCAGGAGGGAGAACAGATAGACTAGTTCGGGCTTTTTCAAACCCAACTTTGTAAGGCATATTTCAGAACAAGGACAAATGGGCTCTTCATGAAAGGACAACATCAAGCATTGAACGTTTCTTGAAAATATTATATTGCTATTATTTTTCAGTTGTTTTTACAGTGCAGCTGGAGGTTCCTCCCCCTCCCCCAGGATATTAAAACACATGGAAGAAATGGAATTGTTGATTTGATTGGAACGTCTCCTCCGCTACCTGACTGCAGCCTTAGTTCATGGTTTTTATTTCAATTGATCGTTTTAGGTTCTCTAGGACTCAAACCAGAAATGTGTCATGTATTCGTACAACAAGGATGTTGGTCAGCTAAGATATGTCACATTTTGTTATGAATAAACTGACAACCCTTAAAAAGAAGACAAAGTGCAGTACTTTTCTTGGAAGATTTTCTTCACTTTTGCTGCGTCTCAAACATGCTTGCCTAATCCTAATGACTTATTCAACTTTATTTACAATGTGTCTTAATTTATATAGTGATTATGCTGTGTCATTCTGCATGTTGCACTGATGTACACAAAAGACAACTGTATATTTTTGGACTAAATGACTTATTTTAGAGCCACAGGATGCATCTTCCATAAAAGGCTACATCTGAACCAAACACAAAATGGCAGCTGTCTTCAGCATATTTGTAGATTTAAAGGGGGAAAACACAGAAAACAAAACAAAACAAAATCCTCACGAGCCCACAGTGTCCTACTTAGCCCTCCCACAGATAATGTAAGTAAGTATTTTTATGCAGATATTAAACTGAGGCACTGAAGCATTCCTTGACATTCTCAAACTCACCCAGGTCCTGAGCCACATCCCAGCAAAGTTAAAGGGAATGTTTCCACTGACATCTCTGGGCTTTGGACTGGAGTGTAGGAAATCAGAAAGAAAATAAGGAATAGAACCTAAGCAGCATGACTCCCGGTCTCCTGACCTAACTACTAGGGGAGTTTGCCTAATTAGGATAGGATACATATCATTGGCTATGTCTACAGTTGTGAATTTAAGTCGACTTAGCGTGTCCACACTCAAATTTTAAGTCGACTTAGAGAGGACCCTACAAAATCGACCTAGAGCGTCCACACTGGATGCCTAGGTTGAATTGTAGGGGCTAGGTGGACCTGGGACAGGCTCACAGTGGCAGGGGGGGCACCCCTTGCCAAGTGCCAGGGGGCTTAGCGTTTGCCCCATTGTGCCTTGGTACAATGAGGCAAAGGGGGACAGGGACCCTGGCAAGGTCTTAAGAAAAGTGTATTGTAGACGCAGAGTAAATTAAGTCGACCTAAGCAGGCTTAAGTCGACTTAATTCACAAGTGTAGACGCACCCATTCTATAGTATACTATGTCCTATTCAGGACCTTGATTCACAGCAGCAGGTGATATAAAGATGGTACTAATTGCTGTTTAAAGTACAGAGGTTTTTCTTTAGGAAACAATGAGTGAAAATTAAACAGCTCCACACACTCAAATGGAGCTGCAGACTTTTGTTTGTGGGGCTTGTATACATCACCAATAAACAGCAATAAATCTAAGTGCTTACACCATTTTAATGATTATTATTCCGATGGGTTTGAATGTAGTTCACAGTCAATTTCTGGTTCAAAATGTTTCCAGTATCACATTAACTGAGACCAGCCATGTCAAATTTGCTTAGAATCAGCAAGATGACTAAAATGAAGAGGCATTGAACATTTTATTACCTGAGCCACACAGATGATCTAATCTCTCCATAGCGAGCATTCCTCATCACTGGGGAGAAGGGAATTGGTGAAGGAGCAATGTGCAGAATGGCTGATGTCTACTGCTACCCTGCTGTTCAGCCCTTTTATCCTGCTCAAAGTGTTGCTGAATTGCCTTCAAGAGACTTTCCCTTAGGATGGCTGTGGAATGTTCTTTTTTTAACCATTTTCAGCTGCCACCCTCCCTCACCATATTAATGAAATTCCAAAGGGGTAGCCGTGTTAGTCTATTGTAGAAAGACAACAGAGTCTTGTGGCACTTACTTCCATTCCTTTCTGATCACCTTATTTACAGTTACTGTTCAACTTGCACCACTGATTACTCCCCCGGTACATTTAACCTGATGTATCCCTAAGTACTTGCTGCTATTGCTGTTGATTTATCCTCAGTTCAGATTTATTGGTATAGTCATTGATTTTTCTTCAGTTCTCTTTTGTCTTTTATACCCTTATTTTACATTAATCCTCATTCATTAGTGCTTTCTTTCCATTAGAACCTGCATTTCTTTTTTATTGGCAGCTTTTATTATCCTGTGATAAAGAAAGCTCTATTTTTTATGTCATATAGACATAAATTTGTAGTGTAGTGGTATTGTTTATACTGGACTATCTCTGTACCACAGAGAGATGGTACAGATGAAGCACCTCAGATGATTCAGGTGTTGAAGACCCGGGTGAAAGAGCAGGCCTGACTCTGGAGGACCAGCTATTCAATTGAATATATGGAACCACCTCCATTTAAATGTAGAAATAAACTAGAACTGGAACTCCAGCTCCAGCTACCTGCTATCTTTGGAAGAAGTTTGGATGTCAATCCAGGTCCAAATTTTGCTGCTCACTCTTTTCTCTATTTAATTGTAGTCCCAGGCTACATGTAATAAACTTATCTGAGTACTATATAGAAAAACGATTAGGATACTGAGGCCATGTCTACACTTGGGCGCTGTCTAAAGTCGATGTTGACAGTGACATTGCTGACGGCAGGCACACGGGGTACATGCCCCGAGTCCCAGCGCCAGTCCCCTGAGTCTGGCGGGGACCCAGGGCCCAGCTACCACCAGCGGCCCGATGCGTCCCCGCTAGGGCTGGGGCCTGAACACCACAGGCCTGATACAGCCCCAGCCCGGCCATCATTGGCAATGCTGCCAGGGCTGCTACTGACCCAACCTGGCCCCCGCCAGGGCCGGGGATCTGGGGCTCGGCTGGCGCCTCAGTGAGGCTGCGTCCGCTGCCGTCCCGATCTGGCCCCCACTGGGTCTAGGGATCCAGGGCTCGGCTGAGGCTGTGGCTGGAGATCCAGGACTCAGCCAACGCTGGCCCAATCTGGCCACTGCTGGGTGGGAGTTCTGGGCTCGGCCTCTGCTGATGTCCCAATGTGACCAGGGCCCACTAACTGGGCCCCGGGGCCTGGCCACCGCTGGTGCCCCAATGTGGCCCCTGCCCTGGGGCTGGGGACAGGGATCCAGCGCCTGGCCCACATCAGCAGCCTAATGCGGTCCCCACCAGGGCCAGTGCCAGGCCGCAGGGCAGTGGCAGCAGGAGCCCAATCTGGGCCCCAGCTGGGGACCCAGGGGAGGGATCAGGTCCCTCCCACCTGGGACAGATCGGGGCCCAGGTCCCAAACCTTTTTTTAGGGCAGCGATGCCCCTGGATGTTGATACATGGACATAATAAAACCAGAGGAGAGTGTCCACACAACACTCCATGCTCCGGCTTTTTGCATCCCCATTGTCAGATGTAAAGTCAAGATAATGAGGGTTGCATTGTGGGTAGGTGCTTCCCCTGTAGGCCACAGCCCCCTGCTAGGGCTGCTGCCAGCCCCCCAGCTGGGTACTCTGCCGTCTCCGCAGCAGCCCTCCCCCACTGGGGCGGCTGCCGCTGGTCCTGCTGCAGCCCCACTGCCAGCTCCTCTGCGGGCTCCACAGCACCCCCACCGTCCCCCCATCAGTGGCAGGGATGTGGGGCCAGCAGTGGGGGCTGTGGGGCTAACAAGGATCCAGGTGTCTACACTGGGGTTAAGGTGGACTACTAAAATCTCACTTAACCCTATGCCTCCTGGAAGTGTGGGTTTATAAGGTCAACTTTCAGCAGCACTTAATTCGACCTTGCAGCCGCGTGAGCATGTGCATAGGCTGTAGAAGGTCGAAGTAAGCCGAGTTACATCGACCTATGCCCTCAGTGTAGACCAGGCCTCAGAGAGTATGTGTGGGGGAGGAGGGGGAATCTACTCTTCCAGGAAGAGACACAATGTAGCTAAAAAGCAGGAAACGGGTAACAATAAAGAAACCTCAACATATATCAAAATCTACACAGGACAGAAAGATTACCCTAAAGATGAAAGCATATGTGGTACAGTGAATACATCACTGCACTCCTAAAGGAAAGTCGTCTCAGGAGTAACAGGTGGAGACAACCAGACAGAAAAACTTTTGAGCCACGCTCTTGCTTCAGTCTCATCCCAGAAAGTAAAAGGCATAGTTATATCTTAGCTTCCTTGTCAACTTCAAAATGAGCTGCTGTCCTTTCATAAGATTAAGAAAGGAGCATCAGGCATTGGCATTCAGCTATACAACAGACATGCCTGACGATAGGAAAAGGAACACGGTAGCAGAGCACTTCCATTCAGACTTGCTCTCACTGAAATCAGTGGGAACAGAATCAAGCCCTAAAAATACTTGCTGTTTGTTTGTATAGCTAACAAAGCTGAATAGCCAATATGGGGCAAGTCAGGGGTTTCATTATGTGACTAGATGAGATTACTTTAAAACAGTTCTGACAATGGGTTTATTTTCTATGCATGATACATTGTTACCAAATATTTGTATTACCATAGTGCCATGTGATAGCTGTACAAACAATGAACTAATGAAGACTAAAAACTGTTGACATGAAAGAGTGGAACAAACAATTTCAAGAGCCCTAAATCTTCCAGACTTGGCATATAAAGCTTCCGCACAACAAAATAGAGAGGAACCAAATTTACATTATATTAATAATATTATCATTGCTATAACTCTTCTTATAATCCAAGAAAGACACCAGAGATCTATTTTCCTTATTTAGAGCTTGGTCCAGGACAACTCTTAAGCAAGCACTTAACTTCACACATTTCAATAAATATGTACTTAAAAATAAGCACTTGCTTCAATGCTGTCTTGAGTAGGGATGTTCTCCTGAATTGGGGGCCCTATTCAGTACTGGCTTTGTGCAGGAATTGCCTTCTTTATAAATATAGACACTAATTTTGCAAAGATTTGCATTCATGCCTAACTTTGTGCATGTCTTTACAGGCTATGGGGGTATAATTAGAAAGCCTTCAAAAGATCTGAAAGAATCAAGACAACACTGGCCTCCCTGTTGGGAGGAATCAAAGGTGAAATCCTAGGCATGGAAGCCAACGGGAGTTTTGCCATTGACTTCCAGGGAGCCAGGATTTCACACCAAGGTTTTATGAATGATGGCTCTGTCCTAAGGCAGATACTGCAGGGCAGGTGCAAGAGTTTCAGATTTATCTATCTATTTTAAATCTGTGAATTTCAGTGCTGGATTGATAGCGCTGGGCACTACATTCCTCTGTTTATCCACAGAACAGGTTCTGCATGGACACTGGCATTGTAATCTTTCTGGCATGTAGTCCATTGCCAAATTTGGAGACAGGAGAGTTTAATCTTAATTGCTATTTAGATTTTGGCCTTTCTGATGAGATTATGAACAAGGCAGATAGTTATCTTGAAAACATGCTGGCGATTTTGTAGTGTGGAAAGAGGAAAATGAATCAAAACCACTCATTCATTTGGCATGGGCTATTAAACAACCATCAGATGATAATTTTTTATTACAGTAGTTATGGGTAGGATTTGAACTGGCAAGCTAGTAATGAGAAGTTCTGCATCCCAATTACCAATTCCCTAAATGATCTACGACCAAGTTTTCACAAGGACTCAGCACACAACATCTTCCACTTAGAGGCCTAAATAAAGTGACAACATTTTCAAATGAGCTCAGATCCCATTTGGTTTCAGTCACTTCATGTAGGAGTCTACGGGGAACTGAGCTCTTGAAAATCTGGCCTTAAGATATTAAGCACTTTTGAGAATGTCATCCTTGGTGTCTATCATTCAATAACTGAATAATTCCCTTTGATCTTCCAAAGCAAATTTTTAAAGAAGATTCTTAAAATATATCCAGGTGCCAGAAACAATTAGAAGTGGTGAGGGGAGTGAAATTCAATGTGAGGAGATTGGGTTGGCTGGGTGCTGAAGTCAGGACTGAATTACAAAGAGCTTCCAGTGAGGAAACCAGAATGATTTCCAGATTCAATGCCATACTGTACATGGATACATCCAAAATCTTTCATCAGTTACAAAATAAATGTCAAGCTAAACTGGGTAGAATTATGGCTACAGAGGAAAGGAATAAAATGCGGCTAGCACAGTTCATAAATCAGCTAAAGAAATGAAAATGAAAATTATAAATTTTAACCTGGTACATTCTTTATTTACCAAAAACCTCTCAAAGCATGGCCATCTGTTTTCACTGGGATGGTTTAGCTTTGTAATGCATAAAAAGTGGGGAAAGACAAGTAGCTTTCTCTTTATGCTTTTTTCAGGCAATTACACACACACACACACACACACACTCACACACACACAAACTATGTATTTTTCTCCAAAACTCTTGGTTTTCTCATTAATACTAATATGAAAATGGAAATTATAAAAAAAACAGTATTCCCAAAGTATGTCTCTGAGTTGATGTAAAGGCTCCAGAGGTGTCAATAACTTTCATTGTGTCCGTAAATTTAGATGGGCTGTTTATGAAAGGGTGTTGAATTACCCAATAGGCTGCAATGGCTCCTTTGCATCAATAATTAAGTCAATAACCTGCATTTTCAAAAAATAAAAATCACTAAACATACTGATAAATCAGATTGTAACAATCCTACATCCTTCTGGTCTATTGGTCCACTAAAAGGATTTTTTCAAAAGTCACTAAACATGTATTTAAGATGATAGAATGGAATGACGTTACAGCAGATAAATGCTTTAAAGTCACTGCTTTTTTAAAAAGCCTATACAAAAAAAAAGTGTTTATTGAAAGTCTCCAGCTATCGCTTTATGTGGAAGACTGGGAATTACAAGACTCCTGGGGCACAGTCTTGTAACTGCTCACTGCCAGGTGTACTACTTACTACTTGAGATGTCCCTCTTGGCATTGATGGAAGTACTCCCAAAAGTAAAGTTACTTACATTCATAAGTATTTATTGAATCAGGCTCTTGTATTCCTGGTTCTGTCTTGAACTTTCAGTTTGACCTTGGCAAATTATTTGACTGATCTGCGCTTTGGTTTTTCTGTCTCTGAAATTGAGATAGTCATAGCGAATAACCTCATAGGAAGTTGTAAGATTATATTTGTAAAGAGCTTGCATGCAAGAGACTATATAAAAGACAAAGTATTCATATTGTTGCAGAGCTATTTTATTAGCCATGTCAGTGACCAGAAGAGAAAAAGTAGAAAGAAGGATATAAAAAAGTGATGGGCTCAAGGAAGAAATTTCTATCTTGTTGTGACAATAACTTTTTACAAATACCATTCTTAAACATCTAAGAAGATTTTAGTGAAATATTTTTTGCATCAAAATTCACTTGTTTCCATCTCCAACTTCACAAAATATTTTTGGACAATTCTTTACTAAATGTTCTGCCATGTCATCATACAAACTCCTCCCCCTCCTCCCCACTATCAGAAGAACAGTAAACATTTTCTGGCTTTTTTCAACTTTGCTAACTAGGGGAGTTGGGTAGCTGTGATTAGGCCCATGACTTTGGTTCTGATTCTCTGATAGACTGAGTGCTACCCATATGATTGGAAACTATTTTAATTCATTCCTTTAGAGATAAGGTTTATCAGTAGGAGTGCCTGTCACTCACGATAGCACACAGAAAAAGCAAAAACACCTCAAAGAAAAGCAAAACAAAGAAGAGAGTCTTTGCATTTTGGAGGCATTTCTCTTGAGCATCAGTGAGCTGGTAAACACTGCAGGAAACATTTTTCTGTGTTATTTGTCTTCCTATTGTATTATTCGAGTTTGTATTTTAATATCGGCAGCTCCAAGAGATCAAAAAGACATGAAACAATTCCAAACAACAATAAAAATAAATTCACAAGATTGACTTAAAAAAAAAAAAAATCAAGAGATAAATTTAGGGTTTTTTACGTTTTTTGTCTATCATTAGACTTTTTAGGGTTCACATTTTTAAGCTTTATTCCAAAGCCATGAAGAGTAGAAACCTTATTTAAAATTTAAGTGAACATTTAGATTTCCCAGTAATAACCTGATTCCAAGAACTGGGGCTTTAAGAAAAAACACTAAATATTGTGACTCTGACACTTAAATTGCAAGAGTAGATAGTGCAGCATTTTTTAAATATAGGGCTGGATCTTCAGGTCATGTAAACTGACATAACTGCTTTGACTTCAGCAGATTTATACCAACATAGAACTGCCCCACAGAATTTTGTAACAATATCTTTAGTGTAATGACCAAATATAGTGGTTCTGGGGGGAACAGGATAGCTTTGGAATGCAATCACTGTACATACCTACCACACTATCTAGCCCAGTGAACTTTGTGGAAGATTGATCTAATCCATGCCAACAACAGCCTCAAATCTTGTGCTATATTCATAGCTGGTCTCTCCTCTCAAAGCTGTAAGCAAAGCCCTGAGTGGATTCAACCTAAAAATAGTATGTTACCATAAGCTAGAAAAGATTTTCAAAGAATTGTGCTATCAACTGATAAAGGATTTTGGAGACTGTAAATCTTGCCTTATTTATATAATACACAGGACGTAAGCATCTGGGCTGACACACTGTTCAGCATGGATATATGCCATAATTAATTCTTAGGCTTTAGGTAACAACAAGAAAAGATGGAGGCATTCAGCTAATAAACTACTCTAACCAAATGCCAGTGTCTTATGTCTGGCAGCATGAAAACACAGTGAACAAATAAAATAAAAATAACTAATTCTCAATGCAGTTCCAAGGCGTAAAAGTGAAACATAAAAAAAAAAAAAATCTAATCTGGCAGAACAGGGACTTGAAGCTGGGCCCCAACATGAATAGTCTAACTATAGGGCTACTGGCAGGGCAAGGAGAAGGGGGATGGAGAAGGATCTAAGTCTCTTACTCTCTCTCTGAGAAGTTCCATCCTGGATCTGTGAAACCATCCCAATGAAAGTTTTGACAAAACTAATATGGTCCTATGTAAAAAGTTTCAGTTTTGACAAATTCAACAAAATATATTTTGTTGAAAAATGCTTAACCAGCTCTACTTGCAACTGTATGGCCAACATGACCAATTCCGTCTTCTTCAGGCTGAACTCTGGCATTCATACGAGCCCAGTGAGTTCTGTTATTTGGGTTCAGACTTCTATTTATTTATTTATTTACTGGAGCCTGAAAATGGTTTTGCATTGGAACCTTCCTTTCCTTTCTTCAAGTTTGTACCAAAACAGCTTCCTCCTCCCCATCACCCTTGTCTGAGGATTCTTGGGGCTTGAGAAATGCAGAGGCGTCTCCCTGCATGGCCTTCCTGTTGAATCAACCCAACTCTCTTGGGGTATGTCTACACTGGCAAGTTAGGGCAACTTAAGGATCACTTCTTGCTAGGGAACCACTGCTCTCTTCTTGCTGGGAAGCTGGGCTCCCCTTGTCCTGGGGACCTGTGGCTCCCTGCAGAGTTGCTGCTCTCAATCGACCTAGCCAGCCAACTTAAAGAGTCTAGTGCAGACTCTCTAAGTCGACTTAACAAGGTCGACTCTGAGTCAACTTAAGTTGACCTTGTTAAGTCGATTTACTAGAGTCGACTTAGCTTTGTAAGTGTAGACATAGCCTTGGTGACTTTATGCAGAGCTTTGATCTGCTGATGCCTGTTTCAAGCCTCAATGCCAGATAGACCATCACTAGCAACAATTCAACCTTTTGGTCTTTAGAGGTTTGCCCAGCACCCAACCTCACCTATATAGGTGGTCCTAGTTATCTATTTGTTGCTGCATAGCCCTGGAATAAGGGGGAAAAAAAACTTGCTGTGAGATTACAACTACCCTGAAATCCCAGAGAAATGCAAGATTTACTCATTCTAGAAAACTATTAGTCCTCCAGGAACCTTTGAGAAAACTAGGGTAACCATACAGTAATGCAGCACAATCTGTCCCTATGCAATGTTTCCAAGCTATAAGTAAAACAGAGGCCACTTGATGTGCCTAATGTTAGTGTACCCAGGCACTGGACTGACCTCCCAAAGCTCTGCTCTAGACCAGCCTCTTTTTCCTGATATGGAGCCCAACATCCTGATGCTGGGGAACCATAGTCCGTTCCCCCACCAAACAATCACACAAACACACGCAGGATTGCCCTAACAAATCCCTACTACAAAGCCCTCCATACATGGCTAAGTTTCACCCTCTGAGGATCTTGATCCTGGGACTGATTCTGGTCTCACACTAATTTTACATTAGTGGAATTCCTTTGATTTCACTAAAGAAAGGCCCTCATGGATGGAAGCAGCAATGGGCCCATTATTGCTAATGAAAGATACTGTGAGGAGTTATGGCTGGAATATGCCCTCAGTTGGAGGAACAATAGAATGAAAATGCTGTGAAGCAGAATTCAAGGGTGTGAAAACATAAAAAACTATTTGTGGGGAACTGAAATGGAGACCGTTCCAAAATAATCACATTCTATGGAAATAATATAGCATTAGCAATATACAAATAAGAATATTTCATCCACAGGCTGCTCAAGATTGCATTTAAAAGGAGGAATAGATGTGCTTGTTGTACCCACCTGTACATACTCTCAATGTTCAGAGCTCCACGTAATCTATTAAACAAAATCAAGTGTGCAAGACTAATACCCAATCAATTACAGCCTCTAATGTGTGGAATAACCAGCCAGCAGGAATATTTCAAGTTGTACACAGTGTTCATCACAGGTAATAATAACCTCTGAGCCTGAGTATCAGAAATTAAATCATCTGGTAAGGTTCAGGAGAGAACTTAATAGAACATATATTGAAAGTTCCCAAGGGGTCTTGTAGTCTATTGAAATGGAATTTGGGTTACTAATGAATGTACTTAGTGCTAGCTTTCAAGATAACTAGTCTCTTATCACTCCCTGAGGGCTTAGGTCTTGACTCATATGAACCGTCATATTGAATTCAACAGGGCTACTTGCTGTAGTAAGAGTTACTCGTGTGGATAAAGGCTATAGTATTGGAGCCTGTATTAAAATGTTCATATTGTTAGATCATTTATGTGCAGCAAGGGGGTCTTAGATGAAATAATATAAATCCTGGTGTTATAAAAAACAGCCATAGGCTGCTATAACCTGCACTTTAAATCCAGCAGTGATACCTCCAAGGTCATCATCTGAGATAATAAATATGATTTACAATTACTCACTCTAATTGTTCTAAACCATGTGACATGGCACCCCGGCAGCATACAGTAGGAAGGAGACTGACTCAAATATAGAGGGGACAAGAACCAGACCTGGTATTGGCCGAGGGAGTAGATTAGTATAAACTGCCTGATGAAAGTATAGGGAGACTAGGACTAGAGGTTATTGCAGGGGTTGGGTTGGGGTGGGGAGGGGAGGGGAAGTCTGGGCCTGAATCTGGCTGAGCAAAGAGCTGAGGTCTGGAACTCAGTGGGAAGGGAGTCTTAGGAAGTAATTGTCTAGAATGGAATCCAAGAATCCTGAATCTCACCACACCTTTGTGGTGAGAAACCTGTTGGCCAAAGTGTCTCATCCTTCTCTAGTTCCAGTTCACACTGAGGATGACAACATATTATTGCTGTCAGTTATTCCATTAGCTCAAGTGGCAGAAGTCTGTGCTGCGGGGGAGGAGGGCCCTAAAGGCTGATACAAAGGTAGTGTCTGGAAAGGACTTTAAGAGGTCATTTGGTTCACCTCCTTTCTTGAGTCAGAACCAAGTAAACATGGACCATCCCTAGCAGGTGTTCGTTCAACCTGTTCTTGAAAACCTTCAAAGATGGGGATTCCGAATGCGGATTCCATAATCTCACCCGGTGACTTACTCCAGTACTTAATTATCCTTACTGATACAAAGTTTTGCCTAATGTCTAACCTAAAACTTCCCTTGCTGCTGCTTAGGCCGATTGCTGCTTCTCCTACCTTCAATTGACATGGTGAGCAATTGATTACCATCCTCTTTATAACAGCCCTTAACATATTTGAAAACAGTTATCAGGTTTCTTCCCTGAGTCTTCTTTCCCAGGATTAAACAGTCTCAGTTTTTTTAACCTTTCCTCCCCAAGTCACAGATTCTAAACCTTTTATTATTTTTGTTGTTCTCATCTGGACTTTTTCTCCAGTTTGCTCACATCTTTCTTAAGTATGCTTACCCCAAACTGGACACAACACTCCACTTAGGCCTTACCAGGGCCAAGTAGAGTGGAATAATACACTCCGGAATATTTGCCTTTTTGGTAACTATACCACATTCATAGAATCATAGAAACATAGGGTGGAAGGGACCTCATGACATCATCTAGTCCAACCCCCTGCTAAAAGCAGGACCACTTCCACTAAATCATCCCAGCCAGGGTATTGTCTAACCAGACCTTAAATATCTCCAAAGACAGAGATTCCACCACCTCCCTAGGCAACCCATTCCAATGCTTCACCACCCTCCTAGTGAGAAAGTTTTTCCTAATATCCAACCTCAACCTCCCCACCTGCAATTTGAATGTCACATTTACTTACATTGTTGGCTCATATTCAATTTGTGATCCACTATAATCCCCAGTTCCTTTTCTGCAGCATTACCACCTCACCGGTTATTCACTATTTTCTATTTGTGCATTTGGTTTCATCTTCCTAAGTGTAGTACTTCATAGTCTTCATTAGTTATCTTGTTGGCTTCAGACCACTTCTCCAATTCACTTTGAATTTTTATCTTATCCTCCAAAGTGCTTGCAAACCCTCCCAAGCTTACTGTCAGCTAAAAAAAAATTTATAGGCACAGTATTCACTCCATTATTCAAGATTAATGAAAATGTTTAATACTCCTCGATCCAGCACAGTTCCCTGTAGGATCCATTAGACAGAGCTGGGGCAGCAAAAGCCCCTGGTAGGCACAGTTACACTAGAAAAACCCCCCAAACAAAACACGATATCAAGAAAAGCACAATTTTGACATTATAAAGTGTGTTCACACTAGGAACTGGTAAGCTGGTATAATAGAATCTTAAAGTGCTCCTAGTATACACCTGGCCTAAGACTCATCACCACCTCTCCACCAAAAGTTAAAAATCAGATGCGAGCACAACATTGTCAGTTAATAATTTAGCCGTTTTTCCTACTTACGGAATATTCCTGAGGAGGACCGTTTCTGAACTGTATTCCTCTTTTATGAATTTATGTTTCACTCCATAGATTGATCACACTGTTCTCTGTGAATATTTGCTAGTCACTTTTGCTATTTGTTTGCTGGTTAGTTTTAACTGGTTAGATAAGTCGGACGCAATTGTTCCTATTCTGAATTAACATGCACACACAGATTTATGTTAAGATCTATGTAAGTGAGAAGCCATTTTCAGCAGATGTTATTTATCCTACAATCTGATGATGCAACAATATATATTTTATGCCCCAATAGGTGGCACTATATGTTAATATTTACATATAAAATGCCCACAATATCACATACATGAATTTGCATATTATTCACACAAGTAAGTTTCAAATTTACTCGCTCCGAAGTTGATTGCTTGTTTGTTCATGTAAAGCAAACACAAGGAAGTATAAGCATCACTTGATGTGAATTTGCTAATATTCATTGATTTTAGTGGGGGGCCCCCCCCCCCCCCAGTATTTGGCCAATTCTGATCAAAAGGAAGCAGAAAATCCCCCTTTTTAAAATTAAATTGAATGATCTTTCTATTGTGCATTTCTGACTCTCAATAAAGGGCTCAGAGAAAACATTTTGCTTCACAATTCACTGTTATTATTTAAAACGGGAGAGCCTCCCCCTGCACATTTTTTACCATACTCATCTATCAAGACTACAATGCTGCAGTGTTATACAGTTAGCCATGTTGTATAGCTAACAACATAATCTCAGAAATGCACCATCTCTTTTGCTTGTAACGTTCTTACCTAAATGCTAGAGCCTTCCACATATTCATATCGTGTCAAAAGGTGGGTTCTGTAAAGAGATCTTCTCTCTGTTTTCGTTTTTACATTTTGGAACAAGAATGAACATTCTTTCTTCTGATTCTATCTTCAGTTTCTGTTAGAGAAGGCATTTCATGAATCCTTTTACTTAAGGTTAAAAAAAGAATGCAGTTAGCTTTTAAATGAGATATTACATATTTTCTAAGAGCAACTAAAATGCACTTCCATACAGGCAGTAATAGCTTCAATTATTTGAGTCTCAAAGGCTTTCCAACAGTGAGGCAAATGGAGTTAGATATCAGAAAGTATAAAATAATCAGGGAGAAAACTGTCTGTAAAACCTTGAGTTTTATGAAAAGATCAGCATTTTATAAAAATAAAATGCATGGGGCTTTGACTACATTAAATGGAGAAAAAGGTAGCAGGTATGATGCAGTCTAGATTTAATGAAGTGGCCAAGATTATAAAAAGATAATTACACACATTATTACAACAATAATTTATACCTGAAATTTTCTATACACCCTACAGCAAAAAGGCCATGCCATTGAATCATTTTGAAAATGAAGTGATGTTAATTTTGCATCTGGGCACTGGCCATCTCCTGAATTATCAGTACCACCTCCTCCCCTTTTAGAGTTGGAGTTTCTAGCTGACTTTAAGATGTTCTAGCAGCCATTTGGGGATCTCATCTTGCAGTTAGTCTATACCAATGATTCCCAACCTTTTCAATAACACAACACACTTCAATGAGACAATTCCATGGCACACTCACTTTTTTCAGCTGAACTGATTGCTCATAAACGTCACATTTATTTACATTTACTATGGCTACAGTCTTATTAGAGAGGTTTGCAACATAGTGCATACAAGCTAAAGAAGGATCAAATGACTTAATGTTTCAAATCCACCGGAAAAAAATACACGTCATCTCAATTTTGCCTTTTGGCCACCTGTGTTCTGAATGTTCACATTTTAGAATCAAAGGACCAATACCTGGCTTTTAATTTGATTATTAATTTTCACGAGTTTCATGAGTTTAATTTCAGTTGAATAGAATATTGTTAAAGATGAAACAATGTTTGTTATACATTGATTTTCATTACCTTTTGTACAAAATTTCACAGCACACGGACAGTTCTCCCAGCGCACCAGTGGGCTGCAGGAAATCTGGTGTGCTCTACGTACACAGAAAACGGTGGAGGCTGAAAAACTCCAATTATGTATAAAAGTTCAGAAATTTCAGAGCCCCCATTGTACTGTGAGCTGGTCTCATATCAGGAAAAAGACTGTTCAGCTACCATGGTGGTGCTTCTGCTTCCTTTTGGCTGTAGTCCAATATATAGACAGCCCTACAGCCTTAAAATCCCACCAGATGGCTCCTGCCTTGTGATGCAAATTCCAATGAAGAGAAACAGGATGATGTTAAAAAGTCATTGTTCTTCTGCAGCACAGGTTAGATTTTCAGAACTGAGGCATCCACACTCTGAAAATGCATAGCTAGATATCGCAAGCACTTCCAGCAGGGAACCTGGTGTCTTAAATGACCACTTAAAAATATCCTCCAGAACAGTTTCGTTCAACCTAAGTTAAAGGACATCTTCTATTCATACATAGATTTTTGTTGCTCCTTAAGGCAATGGTTTAAGACAGTCCTTTCTCTGAAATCATTTCTCAGCTCTCTAAAGGATTGTTGTTCCTTTAATCTCTTCTTCAAAAGCTCCTCCCCTTGGGCAGACAACTCCAGGTTTTGAAGACTCTTAAGGATGCTAACTCTTCCTAATATAGCCTCTGATCCTGTAACAGCTGTGCAATCCCATTGAAGCACATAAGGCCAAGTGCATGGAACATTTTACAACTGCCGCCTCAAACTCATTCAAAAATGTTTTGATTTTAAAGTATTTTAAATACAATTTTTCAAAGCTGAAAAAAAACCCGATGAAACAATGTTTTAAAATCTCAATTTTTCTTAACTTTTTATTTACTTAATAAAAGTTAAGTATCTCTAGCAGAAATGAAAAGGGGAGTTTAGAGCTCCTCCCTCTACCCCAATACTCAACCTCTCTCTCTATTTTTGGTATGAGGAAACAGGCCAAGGAGCTGAATAACCCACTCAAGCTATTGATGGAATCAGAACCAGATCAAAACACTGGGGTTTTTAGATACCATTCCCATGTTCCATCCATCTATATATTTCCTTTTAAATTTTCACTTGATTCCAGAACACTGTTCATCTAAAGGACATGATCCTGCAAAGGGAACCATGTGGGCAGATCCTTACACTTGTATGGAGCTTTATTGGTTTTAATGGTGCAATACATGCACCTGAGCTTCCACGCAAGCTAATCTGATCATAGGATAGTTCCATTTAACTGAAAAGTAGTTCATAGTAAATGCTGCTTTTTACTATTGGAAAACTGGTAAATTGGGCAAATGAATTTGTTTTCCCAACTTTTCCTCAGTAATGACAGTCAACTTTCAAGGGAATTAGAGTTTGTGATATATACAGTATTTCTAAGACACATTACCCCTGGAGTGTCTTGGTATCAAAATAGCATCAAAACAGAGTACTGTATCTTTGCTTTATGTGCAAAATTTTCACATAGCTCTGTATTTCTATGATAAAATCTGATAAATCTTACCCTGAATTTCACAAAATAGGATGATATAACATAACGCAGGTTGTGCATTTATATTGATTTTATTCTTTCAGTGTTCCTGCTCTTACATTTTTCACTTCTGAGAAGGAGCCAAAGTGTCTGAGCTGGTATCGGCACTTGTATAAAAATGAAACTCAGGGAAACTAGAAAGAAAAATAAAAGGCACTGAACAAAACCAGTCGATGTTATTTGCTTCCTTTCTCCCAATCATAACAATAAATCTTGGTACCAAAACCTGAGCTTCCCATATTGCACCTTGAAGTTGTTGTCTTGGATTGTGTGTAAGTCCAGAGTTTACTCCCACTGTAGTTAGTGGCCATCATATGTCATAGCAACTGTCAAATGGTAAATTCAAGAGCTACAATTAGAATCATGGAAAACTTTTACAATGAAACGTACGTGAAATCTAAAAGATTATTTTCTTTTATCCCCATCTATTCTCTTACCCATTGCCATACTCAACCTCAGTGTATGACTGTACTGCTCAGTAATAACACCAGAAAAAAAATTGTCTTGGCCAATTTGAGTTAAAGCAAAAAGAAGAAATGAAGGAATGAGTCTGACACATCTGAGAAACAGTGTAAAAGGAATAAAAAGGAGTGAAACTATCGGGAGAGGAGTGTAAAAGAATTGGGAAGTCAAAACTGGCAATGAAAAAAAGATTGCAGAGCAAACAATAATGGGAGTCTTCCACAGATGTCAAAGGGAATTGTATCAGACCCTGTGCTATGTGAAAGGGTTAACATCACTTCTGATTTTAGCCCAGACTTTTCTGTATGAGGTACATCTGTTAACTACACAAGCAAACTCAATAAATGTAGCTATTGAATAATAGTCTGATCCAGAGGCTATTCATAGCTTCTTAGAATGTCCATTTATTATACAGCTAGAAATTAACATTGCTAAATTATTCTTTATTGCTGGTAAGAAGTGTCCAATACAGCTATTGTCAGCGCTGAGGATACAGTCTCAGGGTGGGCCCATGCAGATGCTGTCTTCAAGGGCTCAACAACTTATACAGGTTCTATGCTTTCATTTTAAAGGAAATTTACTTCTAGCTCATCTGGTTGTGAAGATAACAGTCTGAATATAAATAGATGAAGCAACTGGGTTTATTGACTATGCAGCATTGGGGAATACCTAATGCATGATACTTTCAACAAAGATATATAAATTATATTCTTTTGGTATATGTCACAAATGTGAAACGATCAAATCAAATGAATGTAAAGGCCAAATTTTGCACCATCTGCTTAAAAAATCCAACAAATTATTGTGTGTTATGGTATTTTGGTAGCTTGTTTTAGGCTGAAAAAGCATAGAGGACACTGAGCAAGTACTACTGAGGACTCTGGGATTCAGAGAGATGGAATAAAACAGTTTTATGGTTTATAGATGTAAATAGATTATGGATCTCTGAGTAGGCATCAGCTAATAGTTTTGGTTCTTTGAGTGACTTTGATGATGACACTGAAATCGAGATTTGTGACAGTAGAATACTGTTCTTAACATAGTAAACTTGCAGACTGGAGAGAAACCTGGAAAGCCCTGTGAAAAGGGCATTAGAATGGAAATAGATTAGACAGACAGACAGACACAGGGAAAATCTCATTTCTATTTTAACAAGCAGCAGCATGGAATCCCCACAGCACTTGTTGTCAAAGCTAGGAGCTCATAGGAGGCATGGGTGCCTAAACATGCTTTCAAGATGTAAAACCATGCCCATCTGGAGCTGCTGTTCTTATCTCCTAGGGCTGAAAACAGAAATCCAGCTATTCTGGTAGGAGATTGAAACAGCTTCGTGTGCTGTTTCTCCACTTGTCACCCAGGGCCTGATATAAAGCTAAATTAAAGTCAATAGAAAGATTTACCCAGTTCTTCCACACACAACATAAGAAAGCATTCCCCTTCAAGGTCAGAATGTGCAAAGTGATAAATTCCTTCTGCTTGGAGTGAAATCAATGAGTAGAGTTGAATTTCAAAACAGTCATCCTTCTTTTGGTCCAAAAATTGAAATTTGGAAACTATTGCCCTATTCTAGTTCAGCACATTCATCACTTTATAGAGAATGGTACTAGGTTTTAAGGCAACAGAGATCTGTGGGGAAAATGGGAAGTCCTCCAGATGAAACCTAATAAAACTCTTTACACTTAAAAAGGAAAAGGCTACTCTAGAAGGTCCAGTATAAAAGGAGAACAAGGAGCGTTTAGGGTCGGTCCTGGGGCCGTTTTTGTTCAACATCTTCATTAATAATCTGGATGATGGGATAGATTGCGTGCTCAGTAAATTTGTGGATGACACCAAGATGGGGGGAATGTAGATATGCTGGAGGATAGGGATAGGGAGACCTAGACAAATTGGAGCATGGGACCAAAAGACGGAAAAAAAAAAAAATCGCATGTACTGCTACAGGTGGGGGATCAATTGGCTAGGTAGCAGCTCTTTAGAAGAGGACCTGGATTTATGGTGGACAGGAAACCGTATACGAGTCAACAGTGTGCGCTTGTTGCCAAAAAGACCAATGGCATACTGGGCTGCATCAGTAGGAGCGTTGCCAGCATATTGAGGGATGTGATTATTCCCCTCTATTTGGCACTGGTGAGGCGCCGCTACAGAAAGGATGTGGACAAACTAGAAAGAGTCCAGCAGAGGGCAACTAAAGAGATTAGGGGGCTGAGGCACATGACTTACGAGGAGAGACGGAAGGAACGAGGTTTATTTAGTCTGCAGTCAGGACTAAGCAATCCTAGACTATCCCTAACAGGTGTTTGTACAACCTGTTCTTAAAAACCTCCGAAGATGGAGATTCCACATCATCCTATTCCAGAACTTAACTAAGGAAAAGCTTTCCAGCTATACAGGTAATCTCCCTTGCTGTAAATTAAGCCCATTACTTTTTCTCCTGTCTTCAGCGGACATGGAGAACAATTGATCACCATCCTCTTTTTAATAGCCCTTAACCTATCTGAAGACTGTTATCAGATTCACCATGGGTCTGATTCTCAAGAGAAAACAAGTCCTTTTTTTAAAAAATCTTTTGACATCGGTCAGAATCTCTAAGCCTTTTCTCATTTGTAAATCTTTCCCATAGACTGTCTCCAATTTATCCATATTCTTCCTAAAGATTGTGGCCCAAAACTGGAAACAGTACTACAGCTCAGGCCTAACCAGCATTGAGTAAAGCGGCACAGATGTCGCCAGTATATTCCATACGATACTTCTGTTAATACAGTCCAGAACGATAGTAACCTTTTTTGGAAATACATCACATTTGTGATCTGCTGTACCGCTCAGACCCTTTTTCAACAGTACTACCACCTAGCCTGTTATTCCCCATTTTGTAGTGTGCATTTGAGTTTTCCATCCCAAGTAAAATACTTTTCTTTTGTTTTTATTGAATTTTATCTTATTGATTACAGCTCAGTTCTCCAATTTAACAAGGCCATTTTGAATTCTAATCCAATTCTTCAATGTGCTTACAACCCCTCCCCATGTGGTGTCATCTACAGATTTTATAAGAACACTCTCCATTCCATTATCCAAGTCATTAATGAAAATATTGATTAGTACCAGACCCTACTAGATCTTCCCTCCCAGTGTGACAGCAAACCACTGAGAACTATTCTGAGTAAGATCTTTCAACCAGTTGTGCACCCACCTGGTAGTAATTTCAACTAGACCATATTTCCCTAATTTGCTTATGAACTACCACATAAAAAGAAAGACACGTATGGGACCAGAATGACTGCTTGCAAAGGTTATCGTCGTTCCATTGACTCTGATACATACAGTCCAGCGAAGTGACGCAGACTTACACAAATATTGCTAACCTGACCTGTTAAAGCAAGAAAAATGAATGGACAGAAAAGAAATCTAGTGAGGTTTTTAGGGAACCATGTAGGGAGTAATGAGACAAATGGCTCTGAGGAAAGTAAACGGGGACAAATCTGACAGAAAAAAAGAGGCCTCTCCCTGCCTGCTCTATAGATTTTCTAAGAATAAACCTATTTAAAGAATAAAATTATTGCAAATCTGTCCCTGCATTTACTGTAGTTATAATGAAACCCATTAAAATGAATATTTGATAAATGAATAAATGAATAAAAATGAATCATAAATGAACATCAATACTAAATGGTGAAATTAAATTAATAATTCGCTTAAATAAATAAACCCACTGTGCTTCTGTTTGTTAGTGTTCCATGCAGATTAAATCCTTCGCAAAAGGCAGCTTAAAAGGAATTTACAATGTACCAGGAGGCTGTACATGCTGGAGGTTACCAAGATAATGGAAAGTAAACATTTCTGATGTTTACTTATTGCTGCAGCCCTTTAATACAGACAAAAAGAACAACAGTTTAACTACTGGATGGGTTTTATGGCTACTGTATGCTGCTGAACAGCAGAATCTATACTTACATACACCGTTTAGCTCTCTTACGGTGACTGTTCACAGCTTGCTCTATTATTACTTATTAAACATCACAGTGCTTGGCATAGTATGAGACACGGACAGCAAGAAGATCCTTGATTCTGAGAGCTTACAATCACATAGAAAGATAGACCGATCCAAGCAAATAGCTGATTTTTTTTATTATTATTAAAGTTTTGGGGCTGATGCAAAAAAGAAAAAAAATCTGAAAAAAAAATAGAATCACTTTGAACTGAAACTGATCCCCCCACCCCATTTTTTTCCCCTCATCATGAAGAAAAATGGAAAATCAGTTCTTCAGGTCAAATGAAACACTTTGTTCTACCTAAAGCACGTGGGAGGAGGCATAAGGAGGCGGGTTGTTTGGGGATGTTTTTTTACCTGTTTAATAATTATAACTAAATTCCAAAATGAAACTTCATTTCAAAATAAAAAGTCATAATATTAGTTCCAAAATCATCAGAACAAACTCTTTTGATTACAAAGATATTGCTATATTGGGAAAACTATTAGCTGAAGTCAACCGCAATTCACAAATAGCTTCAGAGCCCTGAAAAATGTTTTCTAGTGAATTTGCTATTTACTGAAAATATTAACCCAGATCTAGATATATTGGAAGGAAGAGAGACTGGGGTAGGAACATGATTTGATCCATAGAAGGCTCCATAGAAGAAGGGAACCAAGGAAGCAGTGATGCTGCTATTAATAGGGAACACAGATGAGCCAGAGAAGAAATGAGTCCAAAATTCCTGCACAACAAAGTGTGCTAGGGAACTTTTAGCATGCCACAGCAGAGGCCACATAGCAGTCAGTGCATGGCATGTTGGAGCACTATAGATTTACTCCCCAGCTGGCCATGCACTAAGTGTCCAGCTAAACAACCCCTTACAATGTTCTCCTCCCCAGGGTGCAGTCTTGCCATCCTTATGCAGCCCTCTCTCTCACAGGGTCTAATGGAAGTATGTCTTGAAAAGACTGTCGTATCAGACCTTTAACCTATACCTTGCTAACAATCACATGGTAAGTGCCTTTTTATTCGCTTTTTAAAATATTTTGGATGCAATCTTTCTGCCAGGAGCCAATGGCAGCAACAAGGGTCAGGTTCACTGTATAGGTGTCCTTTGCTGAACTAAAATAAAGAACTATGGTTAAAGTCTCCACCCAGACTCGTCCTCTTATTTCTGGCTATGAAAAATTAAAATAAAACCTCTCTCCTCATCTTTGCAGGAGGTTTTCTCCCCAATCTCAAGCACGCACAGTCCTTTGGGAACACGAAACACAAGGTATCTTTTTTATTAAGGAAAGAGAGAAAAGAGCTGAAATGAATATGGAAAACCAGTGTGACTCTTCCCAGAGGCACCTTGCAACCACCTGCCCTGAGCACGAGTTAACTCACAAGACATCCGCCTATCTCCTACAAGATAGCTCAGCCCACATTCTTTTCCCTGCACTTTCATGCAAGGTGACTGAGATCCCCCTCTTGTAAGAGCACGCCTAATAACAGCTTATCCTCACAGAACAAAACGATGCCAAGGTGCGTCTCTGCACCCTCAGATACATCACACTGGACCTTTGATGTTCGTCTGAAAATAGTCTCTATCCCTCCACCTTTTAGCCCCCCACCATTCCCAGTTTACTTCTTCCTGTTAATTAACTGCCTATTAATTACCTCTTCTTGTTAATTTCCTTCTAAAGTATTTGAAAACTCTGGATTATAATTAGACTCAGTATCCTAATAGACTTCTATTGTAAGAAAAAAATACACAATGGTCTCCTGTCTGGAAAAGTTTGTTTCAAGAGAGACTACCCTTTTAGTGTCCTGTCTTTAACTGCAAGCTCTAGAGGATATAGTTTTCAGCAAATACAAATACATCCTTTTCTGTACCTACTTTGCGCAATGATGATGATCAGAGTGACACAGGCTTTTATAGCCACCTTTCCTGGCATTCATTTGGTGAAGTCAAGAGACTCCTGTGCCCTCTGCCAATTGTTATTCGGACATTGTTTGGTCACAACCAGTAAACAGAGTGACATCTAAGAAATTGAGCAACCCAAATGAATATATTGGGAGTTTGGTCAACTCCCATCTCAAATAATAAACATAAAGTTTGCAGAGGTCCAGAACTCTGCCTCACCACAAGCCACACCCACCTAAAGCCCCACTTACAGTCAGTTGAGTCGCCAGGAAATCAACAATATCCAGGAATAGCTCTCATCCACTTTTCCATTGGATTTCTGAAAGAACAGCTCCCAGTGGCTCCTACTCCAGTGTGTAGCTACCTGGTCCAATTGAGTGATTTCAGCTCTCCTTGCCAGGTGGATCAGGATGCAGGGAAATCAGATAAGTACCACAGCTGCCATCAGTTCAATCAGGCCTAGCTTGTCATCAGCTCAGTTTCACAAACACTAGCCCAGTCCTCTCTCTGCTTTGTAGCATCAGCTTTGCTCTGCTACCATTGCTTCAGCCCAGCTTTGTCTGCTCTGCATTTTTGATTTAACTTGGTTTCACCGTGGAATTTATTGAGCACTTTGGTTTGGTGTAGTTCTGTATTTTCCTTTAAACATAGAACAGACTTGCCAGGCTCAAACCCCATAGCAGAACAAGAACCCTGGGCAGAAGCCCTGCTGCCTGGAATAAATTACACTTTTCCAGAATATAACATATTTCTCTTTTCTCCCTTGCTAAACCCAATCTTTGTTACCTTACCAAAGTCATTACTTCTACTGTCAGGGTGACCCCTCTCCCAAAGCACTTCATGAATAATTCTTATGCCCTTTCATAAGTACAATAGTAATGCTAATCTATTGCCACATTTGCACATCAAAATACAGACAAAGTTCAACCCAAACAGCAAAACTCAGTAGGTGGAATTATGGGTAAACAACCTTATAATTCATGTAAATTAAACTAGCCAGAACTGACTTTTCTCTTTTTCCCCAATAGAGAGAGAAGAGCTCTCCATCCCTCAAGGTCTAATATCCCCAGTGCTTACCCTAAAATTAATAATATAAAACAAACAGCAATTAATTAAACGGGCACATTGAACACCAGCTAAGTGGCTCGCCACCCTTTAAACATGGCAGGCTCAACTTTCTAGCCCTGCTACGTCTCACTAAACTGCAGGGGAGCTATGCATGGTAAGCAGGATTTTGCCTCATGAAATGAATTGTATATATTCCTGGGAAAATTACAGAAACATGTTTGCACCAGATTGCACATCAGCAAAATTGTGGCCAACCGATAGACTCAAAGGTCAGAAGTTGATCATCTAGTCTGACCTCCTGCACAATGCAGGCTCCAAAACCTCACTCACCCACTCCTGCAATAAGCCTCTAACCTATGACTGAGTTATTAAAGTCCTCAAATCACGATTTAAAGACTTTAAAATACGATCAATACTCCGGCAAGAGAGCCATTCCCAATGCTATAGAGGAAAGTGAAAAACCCCCAGAGCCCTAGCCAATCTGCCCTGGGGGAAAATTCCTTCCCAACTCCAAATACGGCAATCAGTTAAACCCGGAGCATGTGAGCAAGTCTCACCAGCCAGTCAACAAAAAATAATTCTCTGTAATAACTCAGAATCCACCCCACCTACCCTCCCTTAGGCCACTGCAAATTCACCACCAGTAGTCAAAGATCAGTCAAAACTAGGCCATCCCATCATACCATCTCCTCCATAAATTTATCAAGCTCAGTTTTCAAGGCACTTATGTTTTTTGCCCCCACAGCGCCCCTGATGGACAGTTTGTAACCATTTGTTCTGGTGTCCACATTGGTGCTGTACTCAAATAATTCCTCTTCCTCCCTGGTATTTATCCCTCTGATGTATTTATAGAGAGCAATCATATCTTCCCTTAACCTTCTTTTGGTTAGGCTAAACAAGCCACGCTCCTTAAGTCTCCTCTCATAAGGCAGATTTTCCATTCCACAGATCATCCTTGTAGCCCTTCTCTGCACCTGTTCCAGTTTGAATTCATCTTTTTTTAAACATGGGGGACCAGAACTGCACACAATATTCCAGATGAGGTCTCACCAGCGCCTTGTATAACACCAAAACCCCCCCATCTCTACTCAATATACCTCTTCTGATGCATCCTGGGACCGGATTAGCTTTTTTCACAGCCACATCGTATTGGCGGCTCATAGTCATCCTGTGCTCAACCCGTACTCCCAAATACTTCTCCTCCTCAGTCCGTTCCAACTGATGCATTCCCAATTTATATAAAAAATACTTATTTGTCCCTAAATGCATGACCTTGCACTTCCCATTATTAAATTTCACCCTATTCCTAATACTCCAGTTTACAAGGTCATCCAGATCTTTCTATATGATATCCTGATCCTTCTCTGTATTGGCAACACCTCCCAACTTGGTGTCATCTGCAAACTTAATTAGCACATTCCCACCTTTTGTGCCAAGGTCAGCAACAAAAAGGTTAAATAAGACTGGTCCCAAGACTGATCCCTGAGGAACTCCACTAGTAACCTTCCTCCAGCTTGACAGTTCACCCTTCAGCATAACCCGCTGTAGCCGCCCTTTAACCAGTTCCTTATCCACCTTACTATATACCTATTAATCTCCATCTTTTGTAACTTAACTAATAATTCCCTATGTGGAACTGTAGCAATTGCCTTGCTGAAATCTAAGTAAATTAGATCCACCGCATTCCCCTTCTCCAAAAAACTCTGTTATCCTCTCAAAAAAGGAGATCAGGTTGGTCTGGCATGATCTACCTTTTGTAAAGCCATGTTGTATTTTATCCTAGTTACCTTTAACCTCAATATCCTTAAGTATATTCTCTTTCAAAAATTTTTCCAAGACCTTGAATGCTACCAAGGTCAAACTCACAGGCCAGTAGTTTCCCGGATCACTTTTATTCCCTTTCTTGAAAATAGGAACTATCTTAGTAATTCTCCTCTCATACAGTACAGCCCTGAATTTACAGATTCATTACAAATCCTTGCTAATGGGGAGGCAATTTCATGTACCAGTTCCTTTAATATCCTTGGATGGAAATTATCTGGGCCCCCCAATTTAGGCCCATCAAGCAGCTCAACTTTGGCTTCTACCTCAGATATGGCAATTTCCACTTCCATATCCTCATTCCCATTAGCGACCCTACCTCTATCCACAAGCTCATTATCTCCCTCATTAAAAAAAGAGGCAAAGTACTTATTTAGATATTTAGCCATGCCTAGATTATGCTCGACTTCCACCCCCATCCTCAGTGTTTTGCGGTCCCACTTCTTCCTTCTTTGTTTTCTTCCTATTTATATGGCTAAAGAACCTTTTACTATTGGTTTTAATTCCCTCCACAAGGTCCAGCTCTGCTTGACTTTTCCTCTTTCTCACTTTATTTCAACATGTTCTAACCTCCAAGAGGTAGCTTTCCTTGCTGATTCCTCCCATCTTCCACTCCTTGTAGGCTTTGTGCTTCCTCCTAATCACCGGTCTGAGGTGCTTACTCATCCAACTTGGTCTACAACTCTTACCTGTGAATTTTTCCCCTTCTTTGGAATGCAGGCTTCAGATAGTTTTTGCAACTTTGACTTGAAGCGATTCCAAGCCTCTTCCATCTTTGTATTTATGAGTTCCTCAGTCCAGTCCACTTCCCTAATTAGTTCCCTTAATTCTCTCCCTGGCCCTTAGGCCCAAGGGCACTCCCTCCCACCCCATTCCTGCAAATCTGCTGGACGGGGAGGCGCGGGATGCCAGCTGGCACACAGCACAAAAGGGCCCAAAGCAGCCCCCCAGAGCCACAGGCCCGGGAGAGAGAGTTGCGCCGCCTGTGCACCACCGCTACCTGGAGCGCAGGCAGCACCAGCTGCCCCCCGAGCAGAGCAAGCAGACCAGCTGGCCCAGGGGGCAGGGCGGGAGCCAGAGTCCCACCCCTTTGGCTCCAGGGCCAGCCATCCCCTCCCCAATGCCAGCCAAGCAGGAGCGCAATGGCTGCACTCCTGCTTGGCTGATGTTGAGCGGGGGTGTCTCTGGATTTCCATGGGGTTTTAGGGGCTGGAGCCCAGGGCCCCTTTTTGGCTGGGGCCTGGGGCTTAAGCCCTGAACACCCCTTTTGATAATCCAGCCCTGATTCCAAAGCCCTCTTTATAGCACCACTGCCAGAGCCATCTGTTGATCATCAGAATCACCTCACACCTTTGTTGTCCTCCTCTAGGGACAAGCAGAATCCCACTGAAGATCACCTGAGTGTCTATTTCCTTCCGAGTCCTCCCCAGCCTGGCAAAGTCTCCTGTGAGACATTCCACTGGTCTAAGAGTTACAGTGTTCTTCAATTAGTGCATTGCCAAAAAGAGCCAATGCAGTTGGAGACAGAATTCATTTTTAATATTTTAATACTGTTTGATCTGTACTGGACAATATATTTCATTACCTGTTATATTGCTCTTGTTACAGTGCTCTGACAAATCCAAAGCCTGTTATCTCCCTCATCCACTTACAAAGTTTAAGTTAAAACAAGATTGATTAGCAGAATGTACAAAGTTCCGTGTGCTATTATTTACTCATTAAATGCCAAAGAGCCATTTCACACTCTTCATTCCTTTTTATAGTTATCGACTGAACCCCTGCATCAGTATCAATTAGAGGGATTTGAAATGGTGAGCATAGTGGAGAAATGGAGAATGAGATTTCATGATTGCGACAAGCTATAAATATTGTCATCTTTACTGTCCTAATTCCCTTTATTTAATGCTTAATATTTTTGCTGGAAACCTCCTCCAAGTTCATTTAATTTTTAAGAACGTGTCCTTTTTAGTTAGCTACAAGGGATGATTTTTTTTAAAAAAAATTAAGTAACATATGTGTCATGAACTATAAAAGCAGTTGTCATGGAGATATTGGCAATGTAGGAAACTATATACTGTCTACTTAGAAAATTGTAGAGCACAGGGTTTATTTTTTAATGCTGTTTTTTGAAAGCATGGTGGTATGTCTCGGGATATCAACCAGACAATTCAAAGGAACATACCTGGATATTATGTTATAGCAGTGGTGAAGCAAATTCAGCTTCAGTGGGATATACCTGTCTATGTCCTTGGATTATTTCAATAGTACTCAAAGACAGTGGTGGTTAAAGATAGCTGAAAGGTTTTTTGATGAAACTTTGTTCCTTCAAAATAAAAAATGCCATTTTTCAAAATGTGCTGTGTAACCATGTGGAAGGTTTCTTCATGGTTTTTCTCAGAGAAAAAGAACAGACAAAATAAAGGAAAAAAAGAAAGCCACCACCTTAGAGCAGGCAATAACCTGATGGTTAAAACACAAACCTGGGATGTGGGGCTATGTCTACACTAGAAAAGTTAAGTCAACTTTGTTAAGTTGACTTAATAAGGTTGACATAAAGTTGACCTTATTAAGTCCATTTAAAGTCGAATTAATTTTTCTAGTGCAGACATGCCCCCTTGTCAATCTTATTAAGTTGACTTAATGCTTTAAGTCGACTTAATAAAGTGGATTTAGGTGCTAATCCCCATCCACACTGGCTTTAAGTCAACTTAAGTAGTTGATTTAAGGCTTAAGCCTCCTTAAATTGACCTAAGCTGTCAATGTAGACGCACCCTGGGTGAGCCCTGAAGTTTTCGTGAAGCATTTGGAAATGTCTTAGTTTCAGTCCACTTTGGAAGAAAAACAAATTCCAGAACTTCAAAAATGCTAGCAAAGCAGAACCAATGTTTTTCCAGGCAGCTATGCTACTAAGGAGATAAATCAACTGTTCTTTGACTCTCTTAACTTTTCTATCAAACAAAGTCAGACATGAACTTACTAAGATTGAGAGGTCACCATCTACTTCTTCTAGTTGATTCTATCAACCGTAATGCACCAGTTATTCAGCTGCACACCACTAAGGCAGGAAAGCAGCTCGTTAAAATGAGCCAGTCCTTGAAATCTGGCAGTTTATGGTTCATTTATCCCTATAGGATATCAGGGTATTTTAAAGTGACTAGGTTAGAGAAGTGAAAGTTAGGAGATGTGGGTTCCAATTGCAGTTCTCTCTGTAACCTTGAGAAGTTAAAATTCTCCTCCTCAGTTTCTCTAAAGATAAGATGAAGGCAATTACACTTAGTCATCTTGGAGCAAGCTTCAAAAATCTGTAAACTAAAAGCACTATGTAAGTGCTACTTTTTTAAAAAAACTACTAGCTGGAGAGTATTTCAAAGTCCAATATTCATCTCTACTAATAAAATGTATTTTAATAAAAATGAGATACTTGTCTTAAATTACTGAAACAGGTTGAGCCCACTTCCCTTAATGGTTAGTTTGCAAATAAATTTATTTGAATGTTGGCAAATAAAAAGGTCTTATTTTGATAGAGTGATTTCTTGAGCAAAGCTTGCATTATTTCAGTATTGTGTAAGAGTAAAGTATCATTATTCTGTCTTTCATGTTATTGTAGATAGTGGATATTAGATTTTCTGACAGAGAAAACACTGATACTGAAAACTGTTAAATAAGTTTTGTATTAAGCATCAGGTTCACTACTTTATATTTTCATAAATATGTAGAAAAACATGATGCATTTGCAGACAAAATGTATGCACCCGGTTCATGAAAAAATTATATGCCCCATTTACTCTGGCCTCTTATGGACTATATTTTTATTAACTTATTTTATATGCAGGAGGCCATCTCTCTACTGTGCATCCCAGGAGGACTCACATCAAAATGGGAAAGGCTTGAGCCAAAAGGGCCATTAGCAGCTCCAGTGCAGAAAATGAATTCCTAAATTCACTACACATTAGAAATAGAAATGAAACAAAACAACACAGGGTTTGTTTCTTATTCTAAACACATTGCAAAAAAATATCTTTCATCTTTTTATGAGCTTGTTTTTGGTTTGGGGCACAGCCCTGAGCAAGGATAGTTTGTAAATTGAACCACCATAGGATTATTTCCAGGAGGTGATGTGAGTAGGACATAATAATGGAAATCGTTGCTTATATAAGACAAAAACCCCTAATAGCAGGACAGCCCCAACATTATCAAGATATCTGATCACCCTGGAGGATAGACCCAACTCTCTACTCCGCTCCGGCATGAGAATAAGCAGAAGCGCTTTGGCCTGACGGGGTGCCATCATGCTAGTAAAGTAGACATGGTCTTACCTCATGATAGCTACCACATAGTTGAGGTGAGAAACCTAATGAGGACTAGGCAGTTTGTTCACATGCCTTAGGAGATCTAGGAATGAATACACATTTTGCCATGTGTTAGTAGCTCTGGGCTTCCCCCCACCCCCAGCTTTGCTAAAGACATGTGAAAACGACAAACTGCCTTGCTCTTAGAATGCTTTTACCTCCTGTAAGCTACCATGTACTAGCTAACAAGAGGTGAGAACACAGCTTGAAGATAAGGCCCTTGTGTCAGGGTGGTCTCCCTGTCCAAGGATTGCAGCAGGCATTGTGAGCACTCAGCATACTGAAAGACTAGCCTCTAATGCCTCAGTTTATCCACCTAAAACAGCTACAGACTCCCCTCTGTCACAAGACTCTTTAGAAGCTTAATCCATAGTTTATAAAAAAGCTTTGGGTGCATCTATACTTGTAAATTAAGTCGACTTAAGCTTGCTTAAGTCGCCTTAATTTACTCTGCGTCTACACTACACTTTCCTTAAGTTGACTTAAGCAGCTGCTTAAGTCAATTTAAGGAAAAATTAAGTCAACTTTCTAAAACCTCGTTTTAAATCGACTTTCTGCTTAAGTCAACTTTCTAAAGTCGACTTAAGCCACTGCAGACATGAAGTACCCCTAAGTCGACTTAAAGTCGACTTAGGGGACTCCAGGGCTTCCGCACTGCCTTCCCTGCCAAGGTGGCTGGCACAGGGAGAGCCTGGCATGCCCCCCTATACTCTGCCAGGGTCCCTGTCCCCCTTTGCCCCATTGTACCCAGCTACAATGGAGCAAAGGCTGGGCCCCCTGGCACTTGGCAAGGGGTACCCCCCTGCCACCGTGGACCTGTTCCAGGTCCACCTAGCACCTACAAGTCGACCTAGGCATCCGGTGTGGATGCTCTAGGTTGATTTTGTAGGGTCCCCTCAAAGTCAACTTAAAATTTAATTGTGGACATGCTAAATCGACCTAAATTCACAAGCGTAGACATAGCCTTTGAGTCTTGAACAGAAAGTGCCATAGAATTGCAAAGTATAATATAATTGGTAAGTACCTTAATCAATGAGAACTGCATAAGGTGGTGTAATATTTAAGCAATCAGCTTGTTAAAATGTTGCGTTACCATTGCGCTATAAGAATATAAAATGAAACCTTGACCTGTGCCCTGAAAGGAACAACTAATATTGAAGTCACACACAGCAAGCACGGTGTATGAGGGAGAACAACAACTATTAGAGCACCTTGGGGAATTTAACTTGGCCCCACTTTCCCTGACACAACAAGTTAGGCCAGCCCAATGGTTTTTGGCACCCATAGCAAACTATGACTTTGGTGCCCCCCGCAACATGTTATAAGAGATAATATATTAATTTTTTTAAAACTAGAGAAAAAATTCACTTCCATCTAACTAAGCATCCCTTAAAGCCTGGATCCTAGGCAACCACCTAGTTCACCTCTATGGTTGGGCTGGCCCTGCCAACGAGGCTTAGGATATGGAGTTTTCATGAGATCAAATCATTGATTGAAACTAGTAACCTGATTGCTGAGCTGAATCCAATTCAGTGGATGTAGAAATTAGGAATTTAGAAAAGTATTCGGGTAAAACAGATCACAAAGGAAGGTTCCAAAGGGGTAGCCATGTTAATCCTGTGACACTTTTAAAGACTAAAATTTACTTATCGCCTGAGCTTCCGTGGGAGAAAATACCACTTTGGCTAAATCCTGTAAAGCAGAGTTTATTCCATATGCACCTCTTCACAGAATAGGTGAGGAACTAGAAAGGTGCAAGGATTGTGTCTCCAGGTGAACGTGAGGTGTGGACCACAATAGCTCTGTCGACGGTGGAGGAGGAAAATGAAAAAGTGAAAATCTGTGGAGATATTAAAGTATTCATTAATCCTTCTCTGCATGTCAGAGAGCTATATTCTGGAGGTGACAATGTGTTTGGCTGGAAACAAGCAATTATTAAAATAGATTTGGCAGATGCTTATTTGCAGATGCTCATGCAAGATGAAACATGAGAATATCTGACAAACACACCAAAATATCTGTTCTGCTGTAATTATTTGCCTTTCGGCATTGCATCAGCTGAACATAACTATACACACAGCTCTGTGTATGTAAAAATGAGCATATGAGTAATGAGAAAAATTCTATGAGGTTTACCCCAGAATATAATGTTACCTTAGTCATCCTGGTCACAGGAAAAAATAATGAAGAACACTTAAAGAACTTGGATGAATTCTTCAGATAAGCTACGTGTTCTGGTGCCCACAATAATACATGTGAATTCTTTAAATTATCTGTGGATGACTTTTTTCCCTGTAGATGCTTTTTACTTGTTTATTTAATAAATATGCACCAAATACAAACTTACAGAGAGAGCGGATTAGGAAAAAGACAAGAAACTACACCCAAGATCAGCAAAGAACAGTGGATGGAACACATTAAAGGACGCCAACATTAAGTCAACAGCTTAATCCTATAAGTGTGTCTACACTGAAAATTTAGGTCGACTTAAGGCGGCTTAAGTTGACCTAAACTAAGCCACGTCCACACTGGGCTTTTATTAAGTCAACTTAAGCATTTCCTTAAGTCGACTTAAGAGAGGCTCAAGTCGACTTAATACCTTGTTTTAGGTCAACTTAAGCCTTAAGTCGACTCCTTAAATAGACTTAAAGCCAGTGTGGATGGGGATCAGAGCCTAAATTGATCTTATTAAGTCGACTTAAAGCATTAAGTCAACTTAAGGTCGACAAGGAGCTATGTCTACACTAGAAAAGTAAGTACAAATGAAAACCTGAAGTCTTGGTAACCACATAGCAGGCCTTCAGCCCCATTCTGGGGTCAGGTCTTTACCCCCTTCATGAGGCTTACATTGCCCTCTTATTTGGGTTGCAGCCCAAGGCCCTTGTGATAAAGCACTAAAGTCTATTTCTTAAAATCTCTCACTGATTCAGTGGGCTACTTCCTATTTTTGCCTGTGTGCAAGCATCTGTCAGGGAGATGTGCTCTCCACTCCCCATTCCCTGGAATTTCATCTCTCATGCAGCTTTTCCCAGCCCATTGAAAGGAAGCTTTCCTGAGGGGTCTTTTAGCGTCTCTGGCAGCTTCCAAGAATCTCTTAATCTTTGCTGCTCTCTCCTTTCAGGACCAATCTCAGGGTATAATCTTCCCACTGCAGCTCTCCAAATTCTTTCATCCTGCCATGTGTCCCTCAGATAATATACCATCACCTTTCTAATACTGCCCCATTTCCCCGATATTTTTACAAAATAATGTAATTTTTGTTCCATTAATATGGTGTATTAATAATAATTAATACACCATAATACACATTGCCAGGGTAGTTAAACCCCTAAAGTAACTTTAGAGGGGAGCTTTTATTAAATTAGTTTACTGACTAGTATATAGCACCCAGAATACCTGGATTTTGAGAGGGGACAAGCCAATACTTTGAATTATGAGGCCTCTCATCCAACATGATACAATGAGTAGTTCAAAAACAAAAACGGTTCTCAAGTTCCCCATTATCAACAGGGCGAACTCAGTGTAGCCGATGAATGTGCAGAAAAGGGCATGTCCTACTTCTCTGTCATTTGTTGGGAAGGTGGTTTGACTACTCAGGTTCCAAGGACACCCCATTCCTGTCTGACATACGAGCGGGAGAATTTGCAAGCTTCTTGGTTCCAACAAAGCATTGGGCTTTTGAATTTGTTTGCTTTTCTCGCTACCTTTTGACAAATGAAAGTCAGATCACATGGAATTCAGAGTCCGGGTTGGTAACAGCAATAGGATGTTAGTGTTTAAAAGTGCCACAGGACTCCTTGTTTGTTTTCCTGACCTAGACTAACATGGTTACCCCTTTGGACATTGTCAACCCTTTACTAATTAGTGATCTGTCTCTTGGTGCTCACTGTCTTCACCATTTCCTGTCTGCTTCCCAGGTGCAGTTCCCACAGAGATCTATGGAGAGTCAGAGCACAGAATATGCAGTAGAGATCTGTAGTGTAGTTCAGCAGGGAGATATTTGCAACTGGCTTGATGCATGCATGACTCACCATAACTGGCATTTCAGATGCTCTGGGTTATGACCTACTTTCAATTTGTGTTACTCACAGAGAATGAATAAAGTATTTCAGAGGCTAATAACTCACTGAAACAATTCTTTTGTCCTAGAAAGGGGGAAAATGCTTTAAAAAAAAATCTGTTTTGAGACTATATTCCACCTGTGTGACCATGGGCAAATCACAAAGGTCTTTATTCAGCCAAGCATGTGTTTAAGAACATTTGAAAAGTGCTCTGCTAAACCAGGACCTTGGCTCTCACTGGGCCTGATGCAAAGACCATTGAAGGCCCTGGGTGTTTGTTCACTGAATTGTATGGGCTTTGGATCAAATCCTCTATATGTCAGTTCCTCAGTTATGAAATGCAAATAACCAATGTATTTCCTTTCCTTCTCCATTTGTCTGTGTGTCTGTCCATCCTGTCAGAGCACTCTCATGCTCTGGGTGTGCATCCCTGCAGATTCCACTAGGCACCATTTAAGCTGTTCTTCCAAACTCAAATATTAAGGCAGTCAGGGCTCTTTCGTTGGGTGACTGGATAGCTCCTCAATCTCCCCATAGTTCAACAAAGTCCATAGGCTACAACATGAACCAGCCTCATGTGATTCTTTTCCACAGATTTGTAGTCTTTCTTATTGATGAACAGAAGGAGCCCTCAGGCCCTTTGCTTCTTGATATCATCTTATCAAAATTAACCTTTAAACAGACCGCAATCCAAAGTGTCACTTCTAAAGCCCATCCTGGTAGACCTCTTAGCCTTCAATCCAGCTCATTCATCAGCCACAGGTGCACCTCCCTGAGGAGCCAGTCACTAGTCAAAAGGAGTGGCACTTCCCTTTTTAAAGGGATCATGGACCTTATGACAGTCTATCCTTTCTATTTAGTTTGTAAGCTCTTTAGACAAGGATTGGCTCTCACTACGCACCTGTTGTACTGAATATAATGAGACTCTCAATGTCATTGGGGTTCTAGGTGTTACCACCATACAAATAAAAATGATAATAATTAATAGCAATATTTGCAATAAAACATACGACTGACAGACAGCATCTTCTAAACACGACTTAAACTGACAGTATCTATTTTTTTCCCAGAATTAGATATTTTGGCTATGTCTACACTTGCTAAAATTAGTTCGAATTAGTTAGTTTGAACTAACTAATTTGAACTAATTTTAGTTAGTTCGAATTAGCTTAATTCGAACTAGGAAAACTTAGTTCGAATTAGCGATCCCCATTCAATTCAATGGCCGGTTAGTTCGAACTAAGAAATTAGTTCTAATTAACATGCCACATTGGTTAATTTGAATTAGTTAGTTCAAATTAACCCTTTAGTTCGAATATCCTATTCAAACTTATTAGTTCAAATTAAGGAAGCCCTTAATTCAAACTAATTAAAGCCTAGTGTAGCCATGGCTATAGTTAGTTCAAATTAAGCCTCCTTAATTCAAACTAACTTGCCAGTGTAGACATAGCCTTTGAGTTCAAACGTGCAAGGACATAAACAACTCTTGAAAGGTTTGAGGCCCCAGTTCAGCAGAGCACTGAAACACATGTTTAACTACAAGCACCTTTGTGGTCGCATCAAAATCAATGGAAGTTGAGGTTGTGAGCCTTTCCAGGAGTTACCAAGCACCTTGCAGGATTGAATCCCTTATAAAGTGCACAAATCTCAGAAAAGATAAGAACTGGATCAAAACCTGGTTCTCTCTCTCTCACCCTTAGAAAACAATATACCTATGTGTGCTTCTTTTTAACCCCCTATTATTCATAAAACATTAGCACTTTGATCTTTAATGCTCTGAAATAAAACCAATTTCCAGAGGAGAAAAAGTAAAGATCCCTATACACACTTGCCTGGTTATACTGCATGTGAAAGGCAGGTAAAATATTCCAAAAAGAAAATAGCAAGTAAAATGTTTATCATACAAATGAATTTCAATAATGTAGAATATATTTATCAGGACCAAACAAGACCACCCCATGTGGCTGCAATTCTGTTCAATGACAGGACTTTATTTGGCAAACAGCATTATATTATGGCATTGGCAGCCATCGGAATAGGTTATAGATAAAGAAAATATACACATTAAGAGATGTAATCTAATTTAATCTTGTTAAGGCAGAGAAGGTGGAGAAAATAATCTTTCAATTCAGGCTATTCTACCAGCTGGAATGATGATGTAACTCCTTACAGTTTATTGAACTGTTAGTATTTGCATTATTTTAAATAGTAATTGATGATGGGACAACAGCATTCTTATTGGAAAATAAAAATTCAGGAGGGACTAAAATATTCAAATATGGTCCATCATTCTGAATAGAAATTAGGGATTCCCCATTACAATTCTGCACCAAATTCTTCCACATCAAAACATATTTTATGCACAAAGTCTTACCCTGCAGGTTCATACTGGTGCTGTTCAATAACCCTAGAAAGAGTGGTGCTAGCACTTATATTAAAATGTCTTTTGTATATTTAGAGCCTTAAATAACTTGGTTGTAAAATTTTTATTCTGAACTAATAACAGAAATGTAAAAAGCTAATGGACTGGTTAAAGCTAATAGAAAGAGTTGCAATGACTTTGATGAGCTTTGGATCATGCTGTAAATTTGTAAGTTTCCAAATTGCCTATTTTGTCTCACAAAATAGGCAAAATCTGAGACATCTGCATCTCCATTGTCAGTATGCTCAGAGCTGAGCAAATAATTGATTTCCAGCAGCCAAATCAAAATCATCCAAAAAAAGGATAATTTCTGATCAGCATTTCTGATACCCTCCCCACTCAAATTTAGTTTTGATCAATCAGAAACAATTGTTCCCTGATTTTAATTTAGTGTTCAAGTGTTTTTAAAAAAATAAACCTAGATACATTTTAAAATAAAATGTCCTTTCAAAATGAAGTAAAAATGTATTCACTTTTTTAAAAAATATATTATTTTTTGGCTAAAACTATTCACCAAATTTGTCCCAAATAATTTCAGTTTTCCCCAAAACTGCATTATGTTTGGTGAATGAAAGTATAATTTACTCTAATTATGTTCACATTTGGTACAATTCAGGTTTCCTTTTTGAAAACTGAGCCAGAAAATTTTAGTCTGAGACTTCTCAGCATGTCTCTTAATTACTTCCACATGCAAGAACCATGAATCAATGATAAATAGAACTATAGGAGGAAATATTGAACGACATGGATGAGTGACAGGCATGCAACTCCCATTGGTAAAAAACTGAGTTTGACCCTTCACTCCCATTAATCTCCTTGATAATTATGCATCCAGTGACTTAAGATGCTTAAATTTCTCTATCACAAATTCAGCTTACGTAGTTTAGATCAGTGGTTCCCAACCTTTTTGGCTCGAGGGCCACAAATATAATTTTTAGAATCCTGAAGGGCTACCAGACATTATAATTAAAATTTAATTAATTAAATTCAAAACAATTTTAATTTTAAATTAATTAATTAATTAATTAAAATAAATTAATTAAACTTAAATTCATTTTAATGAACTATACAAGTGGCCCTTCAGGGCTCTAGAAATTATATTTGTGGCCCTTGAGCCAAAAAGATTTTTTAAAAATTTGGAAAAAAAAATTTTCAAAAGGAAAGGAAAGGAAAGGAAAAGGAAAAGGAAAGGAAAAGGAAAGGGGCTGGATGCCCATGTACAGGGACAGCTTGTAGGCAAGCATGTGCACCCTAGCCAGCAGCACCAACGCAGCTCATGCTCCTGCAGCTGCACCAGCCCGTGCCCCACACAACATGCTTTGCAGCTGCACTGCCCGCAGGCCCCGCAGCACATCCTGCAGCCATGCCGGCCCGCAGCCCCCCCCCCCCCCCCCCCCCGCAGCACACCCTTCAGCTGCACCACCAGCAGCTGACGCAGCCCTGGAACCTTTTACCCCACCTCCAATCCCTAATCCGGCCTTGGCTGGGACCAGAGGGGAGGTGGGCGGCTGCAGACGAGTTCCTAGCTGCGATCCAGGACTGGGCGGCTGTGGCCTGGCCCTGAGCCAGCAGCCGGTGGAGCGGGCCATTTTAAAAAGCCCCGCAGGCCACGAGTTGGGAAGTCCTGGTTTCGTCATAACTCATGGTCCTTTGGAATTCAGTGGAAGTTTTTCCATCAACTTCAGTGGGATCAGGATTTAGGGCTCAAGCCAAAGACCAAACACCAACATGTCCTATTGACTTCAATGGGAGTTTTACCATCATATGGGCTACAGAACAACCCCTTGCTATTAATTTAGAACTAGCAGCTCAAATTATTAAACTGAGTTTTCAGTATTCAACAGTATAGATGGGAAATGTAATTAATGCATAAATAAAAACAGGCATTAATTATGTGATAAGAAATAGCAGTAGGTCGTCTGCTTGAACTAATGATCAATAACCTTTGGGTCATAATACTAAAAGAGAAAAAAGTCAGAATAGAGTCACTACTGAGTGTTAACCCTTTGATTGTATTTTATTTACACCTACTATTCTGCACAGAACATTTTGCATTAGTATGATACATTTAAAAAATACTATAGATACACCAGCCAGATTTCGCACACAGCACTTCTGACCATAAATGGAACTCACTACTTCTAAAAAATCTGGCTTGCTAATCCACATTTAGCTAAACAGGAAGCACACAAAATCTCCATGGTTCCTAGATCTTCACTGGTGACTTCTTATGGTCACAGCCAACCAAATATCAGCACACTCACAACACACAAGTACATTTACTATGTAGTTTCTCAGCTCAATGAAAACCAACTGATAGTTAACCAAAATAAAGAAAGTACATGTTGAAATGCATTATTCCTGCTTTTATTTTATTTTTTTAAGTGTTGGCTCACATGGGGTTAAATGCTTTCCTGTGTCCATGGCCTATGTGCCCCCAGAGTCCTATTTTGAGTGTTTAACTATTGCATCAGCCTTTGCACTGAAATGAGTTCTCCATATTCAGTATTTTGCAATAGATCTCTAACATTCATTGCTTATTAATGGGATTCTAACTTTAATATTGATATACAAGCAACAAAGAAAAGGAATTCAACATTAAAGATTCCATATAAAAAGCTCTAAACACCATGGGAATTAATTAAATTTATAGTCACATAACGATGACCAACCAGTGCCAGTAAATAACAGGTAGCAAAATAATTTGTTGATTTAGGCTGCCAACAGTATTAAATACCAATACAGAAGTAATAACTTCAATGTAAATTGCAGTTTAAAATGCAAACTGCCTTTTTTTTCATTGAATTTTGTTGAAAAAAATGGAAAGAAACTTTTGTGGAAAGTTACCAGAGTCCAAAATGGCTCTATTGGAAACATGTCAAACAAGGGTTTGAGGGAAAAAAAAAAAAAAAAAAAAAAAGCGCAAACCAAAAAAAAACCCCAGTCATTTTCTGAAATCCAGTCTTGCTGCTATTTATGCAGGAGGCTGGGATGGCTCTTACTTACTGTGATGAAGAGTCAATATTATATTTCCTATTCTGACAAAATGTTTGCCAAATAGGATAGCCTTAAAAACATTTTCTTTGGGGAAAATGTGTTGCACATGTGCCCACTGCTTTAACTCCCATAAGCCTGATTCTATAAATTCACTAGATGTGGAATTGTTATTTAAGGGAGGTTCCACATCCTGGCTATGTCTACACTAGTAAAAGTTAGGTTGACTTTGTTAAGTCGACTTAAAGTGCTGACCATGGGCGTGGACTAAGTCCACTTTGTTAAGTCGACCTAACTGCCTTTAGGTAGACTTAAATGTCCACACTGGGCTCAGGTCAACCTAAAGAAGGGTTAGGTCGACCTAAGCAGGCTTAAGTCGACCTAATAGGTGGCTCTTATTAAGTCGACTTAAACGCTCATTAAATCAACTTAAGGAATTTCTTAAGTCGAGTTAATGAAAGCCTAGTGTGGACATGGCTTAATTTAAGTTGAGTTAAGCCTCCTTAAGTCAACTTAATTTGCCAGTGTAGACATAGCCCCTGAGATCAAAAATTATCATAATTATTTATTGTTTGTTAATGTGCTTGTTTCCTTGCAAAACCTTTCCACCACAAAGGATTAACCATCTCAGGTTATGGCTGCACTATGAGCTAGGGTTGTTATTCCCCTGTTCAAGTAAACATACTGCACGAGTTCTCATTGGACTAGTGCAAGTGTAAATAGCAATGTGGTGACGGCATCTCTGGGAGCAGCAGCTGAGGCACGGTTGAACCATGCTAACTATACATCCACCAGTTTCAAGTGGGACCATACTTGGCAGAGCTCAGCCATGCCTCTGCTACCGCTACTATGGCGACTCTGCTATTCATACCTGTGCTAGCTGAGGGTGCGTCTACACTTACAAATTAAGTTGACTTAAGGAGGCTTAAACTGACTTAATTTATTCTGTGTCTAAACTGGGCTTTCCTTAATTCGATTTAAGTTGCTCCTTAAGTCAAATTAAGGAAAAGTTAGTTCAAATTAATAACACCTCATTTTAATTCAAACTAGCGCTTAAGTCAACTTAAGCCAGTGGAGACGCGGAGTAATGCCTAGGTGGACCTTTTTAAGTCAACTTAAAACGTTAAGTTGACTTAATAAGGTCGAAAAGGGGCCACATCTACACTTGAAAAGTTAAGTCCACTTCTGTTAACTTAACTTAATAAGGTCCACTTTAAGTCAACCTTATTAAGTTGACTTTATAAAGTCAACTTAACTTTTCAAGTGTAGACATAGCCTCAGTGACAGCTAGTGCAAGTCTATGCACATGAGTAGGAGAATCACACCCCTGTCTTGCAGTGTAGACACAACTGAAGGGTCCAGTGCTTCAAAGACTCAATGTATTTGGCAGAGAGTTTATCATCAGGCAGAATCTCATGGAGACCTCATAAGGGATTGCTGCCTGGTCATGAGCTCTACTTCTAATAGTAAGGGTAGAACTATTTGGCTCCATGAAGCCAAAGTAAGTTTTGACATTCTCTTCAATGGGGCCAGGATTTCACACTAAGTTTTGGCTGGATCAGGCCCTCTGAAGAAAGCCCCAGTCCAGCAAAGACTTAGGAACATGTGTAACTGAGCATTTGAGCAGTTTTGCAGATGTCAGTGAGATGCTTTATGTACTTCAAGTTAAGCAGGAGCTTAAGTGCTTTGCTGGATTTAGGCATTTATTCAAAAAGTCTACTGAAACATAATTTCACTGCAGAATGCCTGGCTCGGTTTTATAAAAATTCAGTGCTTGCCATTAAACCTTATTACCAAATAATGGGACAGATCTCTCCTGATTTATTTCCCATGCAATTCAACTGAGGATGCTACGGTTGTATAAATGACAGGTCCTGCAGAATTTGGGCCCAACCCTGCAGTCTCCATGCAAGCAAAACTGAAAGTCACAATGAGAAGTCATATTTGGATCATAGGTGTTGACTGGCCAGTGGGGAAAACAACCTTAAAAGTTTCCAATGTTTTCCTGGTCCGTTGCTTGTGCCTGTTAAGTGGAATGTGAAGGAAAACATCACTAACCAAGACCTGTGATCACAAAAGTCAGAAAACATTCACATATCTGCTACCCATTCAGCCACATACATTAATCACTTACTTTGTTTCTGCCATGGCAGTTACTAAGGAATAATTTGGAAACTCAGGAATACTCTTCTCATTACAGAAACAGCCATTTATTCACTAGCTGCTGCTGTTGCTAGCCTGCTGTTAACACTCCTCCGAGGACAATGCATGCTGCTGAACTAAGGATATCACCCAGAATGCAACATGAAGTCTGACCAGTTTATTAACAATCCTTTAAATTAAACCTATTCATTCTCCAGAGCTTTGATTAAAACAGATGTTCTGTGTAAGCATGGAGTTGCCAGCTGCTTTTGATTTGCTACATTTCACTCTGGGGCACATCCTTATAGTAGCATAGACTTAATGAGAGATTCAGCCACAATAAACTGCAGGATAGGGTCCAGGTTGGCTCAAGCCATGACACAATCCAAAGTGATATAGCAAAAAAATCCTTACTCTTGTCACACTTGTTTATTACAAATGACTCATAATTAAAGTGCTTGCTAAAATAAAGTGGTGTGATTAAAAAAAACATGCAAAGCAGATTTGGATTGACCTATATCTTTCAATGGAGAATATATATTCTTTAAAAATGCTCTGTTTGGTGTCTGACATTAAGAAAAGCTTTTTTAAAACAGAACATGGAGCCTGTTGCAAGAAGTAACATTTAGTATGCATATGGCAGAGTTGATAAAGTTTCACCTTGCTAGAAATGGTAGTAAATAAGGGAATTTTTGCTATAAATTTAGAATTCACCTAATATTTTTCAGACTTATCAATTTTGTTTTAAACAAAATTCATCGACTTTTCAGGTCATATTTTCTCCATGACAGAAGTGTTATAGGGTATGTCTACACTAGAAAAAGTTAAGTCGACTTTAAGTTGACTTAAGGCCGACTTTAAGTTGACCGTATTAAGTTGACTTAAAGTGGCTCCTTTTAAGTCAACATTATTAAGTCAGCTTAAGGACAGTGTGGATGCCTATGTCCAATGTTGTCAATTTAAGAAGTCAACTTAAGGCTTAAGTCGACCTAAGGAGGTGTAGTTATTAAGTCAACTTAAGCTTTCATTAAGACGACTTAATGAAAGCCCAGTGTGGACATGCAGTAATTTAGGTCAACTTAAGGCCCTTAAGTCGACCTAAATTGCTAGCGTAGACATACCCATAGAGTCTGAGAAATGCAGGCTTGGAAGTGATCTAAACAAGTCATCAAGTCCAGCCCCTGTGCTTAAAACTCAGTAGAGTAAAAACCAAGAAATGTTTACTGCGTCATCTTTGTGAGAGATGTTACATTTTCCCTTTCCAGGTAACATGGCATATTCCCCCTCTGCCATGCTTTTTAAAGAAAACAATGAGTTCAATCTTTCAAAAAAAAAAAGCAATGGCAGAGTTATTCACCTTGCAATCATCATAGCTACAACAACAAAAATTGCCAGGCTGTATTAAGATAAGCTTTTTATATAGAGCCATTCAGGGCAAAGAACATGCAAGTTTAATGAAGTTTCGATACCACTTGGAACATGTAAGGTTTATGAAGTTTAGATAGCATTTAGATAACATTTGGATGCAGACATATAATTGTAGACAATAGAGTGAAATAAGCTGAAAAATTCAACTCAAAGAAAAAACAATTCGTTGCTAGTTCTCCAAGATATTGCAGTATTTTGTTTCCTCTGATTTAAGCATCAGTTGGAACCAGGAAAAGGAAAACAAAGTCAGGGAGGTTATGTGAACATTTTTTAAAGGAAACTTTGGGTCAGGGTGTACTCAGATTTTAACCAAACCAGTTTGCCAATCCCTCATGATAACTCATCTTTCATGTCCCAATGGGAGTCATTACAAATCCTTCTTCTTTGAGCTCCTAGTATAACCCAATATTTTGAAGCTAATTTTGGACAAATTCTCTCAACAAACAGTGTGTTATGCCATGAGTAAGCTCATGGAAGCCCATGGTCCTGTTGAAGTCAATAGGGCCATTTGTGTAGTCTTCAGGTGCTACTCAAGAGGAGTAAGAGTGCCAGAATCAAACATTCTTTACTTAGAGAAGCAATCTTTGCTGAATGCCATGACATATTCCCTTCCCTCACAACTGAAAATCCAGCCCATATGCAGCTCAGAATTCTCACTGATGTAGAGACTGATGGTGGTAACCCATTTAGCAGTGCAGCGCACTGTCACTAAGCCAGTGGACTGCTTCCCTCCCTGAAGTGCTCTGAGTGGAAAACGTTAGTTCATTAAACTGTGGTTTTGATTAGCCTAGCTGTAAATTACAACACCAGTCTTTCTAAAGTACATAAGTTATTCCTTGCATGTATATTTTACATATAATAGATTATGAATTAACAGAGCCACATCTTTAGTGATAAAAGGATGGAAGGTAAATGCCAGCAGATAATATTCCCTGCATCTACATAGCTGCTGGTGTTGAATTTGTATAACCGTCACTTGAGACTAGATTTGGCAGGAAAGTTGTAATTTATAAACCCGTCTAAGGTGGTGTAGTCAACTAATAGCTACCATAATTAGTTTATAGTCATTATCAATTTCTTGAACATGTTAAGCCTTATCCAAAACTTTGACATCAATGGAGCTTAGATTAGGTGTGTACTTCCATAACTGTTGTTCCCTGGCTGTAAATCAAGGCCAAATGCAGATGATTGTTTTACTAATTTCTAAGCAGGGTGGGGAAGGGAGGAGTTCGTACACTTTTAGCAGAACTTTCAACAAACATCAAGTGATAAAGACATTAGCAATTAATTTATTCAGCGAGTCTGACTGCATTCAGACTTTGAGTTTGATGCCACAGGTTTGGAATTCATGTTGTTAATGAATTTCCTAATCTCGCCAATTTCATTTCCAGTTTGCATAAATCAAAATAACAAATGCAGTATTCAACTCTTCCATTTCATTTATTACTCCCCCGCTGTTCTGTGCGCAACTGCTGCTTTTATCCTTAACTTCTCATTTCTTTTTTTATATTTATATTAAGAATTCATGCATTTTCTCCTGCCAGACACAAACTATTTGATGTTGCTAAGATCACACATTGCCATTGTTATTGTTATCAGTATTAGTAATGGAATCATTATCGTACTCATCACTAAAAGCTAGTTCATTATCTGATAAGACAAAATTTCCTCACATACCTTTCAAGGTATTTGATTTCCCTTATTTATATTCTCAGGAGGCATTTTGTCCTCTCTTGCTGGAGATGAAAATGCATCTTCCATAAGTAAATTGCCATTCTGGTCATTACTCAGCTTTGATTATTAATTTCTCTTTACTACTTTGCAGCAGAGGAAGCCCGTTTGCTGCTTTTAATTGAGTTTGTGACTCCAGAAGGATTGCTTTCAAATGCTAAGGGCCAAATCATGATGATGGGAGACTGATATAACTCCCACTGAAGTCAATGGACCTGACAAACACCAGTGAGAGTTGAGGCATGCTTTTACCCACTGGCAGGTTCTTGAGCAAAGATGCCCATAGAGGAATTCTGGATGCTGGTGCCCATCAGGACCAATGCCTTGGCTCTTAAGGGAAATACTGCCTGACCTTGATCCAGGGCAAAAAGAGAAACAAAGATTCCTTCAGCTCTTTCCTACCTTTGTTCTCCCAAACAGACACATTCCCAATCTAGCCCTCAAGAAACTTCAAACCCTTCATGAAATAAGTAATTAATCCTATTAGTAGTTTATTTGGCCCATATTCTCCACCTCTTCTTTGCTTATCTTTATGTACTTGGGCCCATCGGTCTAATTTGTGACTATGTATGCTTATTTAGTACAGCACCATCATCTGTTCAGCAGTAATGCTGCACCCTTAAAGTTAAGCTCTGTATGCGTCTTCTCGGCCAAAGTTTGGTGCTGCAGTTTACACCTACTTGGCCTACTCTGCAGCCACTCCTGATTTATAGAAGGCTCAAAATTGTGAAGGTTTGAGTCCCCCTCCCTCCTTCTAAAAAGGTTCGTCTTGGCTTTATGGATGGATAAATATTCAGGGTTTTTCCACCTGCCGAAGTTAAATTCAAATCCTGCAAAGCCTCACGTACATGTTTAACTTTATGTAAGTGAGCAGTTCCAATGACTACCAGAACTGCTCCCTCATAAGGTTAAGTACATTTGCATGTCCTTGCACGATGTGAGTTTAGTTCATACAACTTCCTTGTTTCCTACCGCTGTTTAGACATTCCATTGTTATGACAATATTTTCTTGATTATATATCGAAGGTAAATTTTTCCTCCCACATTTTCACATCAGTGGGGATCAATTTCCTGGTCTCCCTATACACATAGTGCCCTCACCAGGGTCATTGTTGCCATTGGGTTAAGAAGAAGTTTCTTCAATGGGTTAACAGCTAGGAGTACAGAATGCAAAATAACTGAGAAAAACAGTTTGACCACATGCAAGGGGTCCTGCGATCCTGCATCTCCCCTGTTGCTCTTCATTCACAAAGAAAGTGCCCTGGATTTGCAATACTGAAAATACCCGATGTGCAAGTTGTAAGTGGCTTTCTAAAATTTCAATTAACTTTATTTAATGGGCTTCAGGCATTTGTAACATTAAGGAGTCACATTACTGAAAATTAGTTTCAGTGATGTTCTTCTAACATTACTGTGTAACCATTTGTTACCACATGGATAGTGAGCAAATTAATGGGCTTGCTTCCCATACATAGCTGGTGCTACTTTACTCTTCTTCTGTTATACCAGAAGAAATGTTGCATGCATTCTTTTAAATTATATTGTAGGCCAAAGACAGTCTGAACTCTTTGGAAAACTGAGAGCTTCTAAATACTTAGCCTGAGATTATTAAATCTGCATAGGAAATTTGGATACCTGATTCCAATTAATCCCTTAAGAAGCTTTGAAATTCTCAGCCTCAGTATAGGAAGTTTCTTCAGCTATCAACTGGTTTACTGCCCACACAACAGCCAGCCACCAAAGGGGAAGCTAGGCTGACCTGTTTCACTTTATCTAATGCACTTACATAGCTTTGTAAACACTTTGTAAATGCTATCTAATCATCACATCTGGACTGTTTGTGGAGTTGAAACTCAGGCTGGAGTCTTTCCAACGGTGTTTTTTCTTGTTGAGGTTTTTCCTAGAAAACTCAAGTAATTATTTTTAATGGTCTGGACACACAAGGCATCGATTTCATTTAAAAATGTGAGGGGAGGTCACTTAAAAGGTGCAGTATACAGCAACACAAACAGAAGAACCGCAATTATTAAGTAAGTAAGTCAGAAGAATATTAGAATCCAAAATTCATCACTAGCATAACGGCTTGGAGTGCTGTTGAGATCAAAGTCTGATATGTCCCTTGGACTCAAAGTAAATATAAAAGTCAAGATGACCTATAGTCTTTGTAAAAAGGTACATTGTACACTCTCATTGGACAATGTTGTTACAGGGATCTGAAGTTTGCAATGCATTAAATAACATTTTGCACCTGGTTCCATTTCATGGGAGTTTGTATTTTTCTTGCATTTTGCATTGAGTTTAGGCAAACCATTAGGATAAGTTATACATGCAAGCACACTCGGCCTCAAATACAGAGGCTGACCAGATAGGCAGCATGCAAGCTGTCTTTGGTTACGTATTCTCCCCTAAACCCATGTCTCTTGGCACATACCCATCTCTGCCTGATGTCATATACCCATTCCATTCCCCCCCTTACCTTATATGTAAGTTAGTATTCCCCTACCTATCAAGACCACCCCCTTTCACCAACCTGACCCTTTTACCATATGTAAGTTAGTATTCCCCTACCTGTCAAGACCACCCCCTTTCACCACCCTGACCCTTTTACCATATATAGTTATTTTTTTCCCAAAGGAAATAAAGAACTGTTAGAAAACCAGTTTACAACAGTAAACAAGCAATGTGTGTATATAAGCAATTGCCATGTTACTTCCATTTTGAAGAGGGTACTGTTTTTTGCCTGATCCTTTAGGAGGGACCTTTCCAACTTTACAAAAGCTAAAAACATAAAATTAAATAGCAAAAATTGTCTCATTTTTACTCCACAACTTATTTCGTCTCTACATAAAAAGCTTAGACAGAAAGGGATGTGCTCAGCTGTTTCATGTACCTTGATGAATCTTTGCACAGCATTGGAGCAAGTTTCAGGTTTGTCAGGAAACAAAACATGTGGTGGATTTATACCTATTGTGTATGACTATACTGATCTATATGAAAAGTACATAAGCTTGACAGAATTCATTTTAATTTTTTTAATAACTGATGTGTAATACCAATGTTTATTTAAGCACTTTAATATTTGAATCATAATCATTTTTTATATTTACACAAATTATGGGGGGGTGTCAGAAAATGGGGGCATCAGACAATAATTCTTTCTTGACTGTAGGTTCTCAGATCCAAAAAGGTTAAAGCTTTAAAGTGGATAACCCACAAATTATCACCATCACATGTCAAAATGTACAAAGCAAATATCCTTTAATCAAACTCTAATAAGTTCTCAAGTGGCATTTTTCTTATTTTACCTCTCTACAAAAATTAGATCATCATCAATGGAAATATTGTTTGTCTGTTTGCTTGTGTACAATGAAATTGACTTTACTGACATTTACCAACAAAAATCTAATGCTTCCAAATAAAGAGTAAGCAACATGCTAGTTAAATGACATAGGTTACACTGAAAGAATTAATGTGAGAAACAAACTGAATACAGAATAGATAAAAGTACTTTTCTCACTGCTCTCCTTGTCTTTCTTCTTCTGGCTGTTTGTCTGTTTTTGTATTACATGGCACTAGAGTTGAATACTAATAAGGCAAATCCTGCCAATAAACAAAATAATAATATCTTGCACCTATATGGTATAGTGCCTTTCAACCCAAAAGATCTCAAGGACTTTATAAACTTAAAATTATGTATGATCTATTTCTTCATCTACCCCTGTAATATAGCTCCCTCTACATATGCAACGTAGTTTAACTGTGCACAAAACCCTATAGCCAGAAAGGTGTCATATTGTACCCAACTGAAATTGTAAAAAGAAATTAGGTTAACACTCCTTTTAAAAAACTTGAATGACCATACATGAAAAGGACCTTCATTTTATAGCTCAATTAAATACAGCACCTCCAGATGCAAAGTACCAGCTAGCATTGCACTAGCGTATTGGTAGAGTACTGCTTGATGAATTACCAGCGTCCTTTCTTGCAGCACTTAGATTTTTCCAGAGGTCTTCCATCTAACCACTGTCAAGCAATAAGCTTGTGACGTATAAAAGGATCACAAAAGAAAGTAGATTGGCTGCAGATCATGTGCCATCATCCTCCTGGAAATTGATAATGCCTAATCGTTACCAAGGCAGCTGGGAATTCAAATTCCCATTAATATACATTGCATAGCTGACATTTTCTGTCTCATGAACCTTCTGATGAGTTCAATACTTTAATTTGATGTTGCATAATCCCAACATCCTTCTTTCACAATGTCCGAGATACAGTTATTTATTACAATGCAATTAAATGCGGGAGAATGCAGTAATTTTTTTTTTAACTTATGCAAAATGATTTTTAGGTTAATTGACCAGTTAATTTCCCTTTTGTTTATCTCAGTAATCCAAATTGTGTTATAAGTTGAAGTCAAAGTTGCTACACATATTCTGAACATGAATTGGAAAGGGTCCTTACCGATAGGTTGTCTTATTACAGGTTAGAGAAGATGAAATATGCCTTATCTACTACTGAATGAATCTAGATAGTGCCAGGGTTCTAAAAATTACATTTAAAAGCACTTTGAGGCTGATACATTCTCAATAGAATGGTTTGAATACATTTTCTTTTTCTCTCCTTCTTCCATTAAAAACCAAGTCTGTGGATTTAATAGAAAATATTTACAGGGGTTTTAGCTGTCTAATTGCTATTCCTCTTGCTACCTCCTCACAAAAGGTTTTTGAGGTAGATATTTGAACAAAGGAACCGTTCTTTAAAAAAAGCAGATAGTTGCTTTGTTAGTTTTATTGAACACACCATGGGGAACACTAACAGCAAGCATAAAAGTAAACTCTAAATTAGAGAAGACTTTGTGCTTACGTGTTTGGTCTAAATGTATCATGGAAATGGTTGTATTAACTGTTTTTGCATGAGAAACACTGTATCTTGCCATCACGCAAGAACATTTTTACCAGATGACTGACTAATTGTATGCCAAAATCAACAGCAAACTAGGAAAAGAATAGGAAAAACAAAAAGTTCGGCACACTTTTTTAAAAGAAATATAATGGTTAAAATTTTTACCTTGAAAATCATGTGTGAACAGGTGCTCGTAAATCACAGTGACAGGAGTGGTATAAGAACCTAAATAGAACAAAGGTAGAGTATTTGCACTTGCTACTCAAAAAACCCAAATCCATTGGACACTCTACAGGAAAGATCTTCAGCTGGTCTGGACTATCATCCTATCACTGAGGTCAGTGGAACTATGCCATTGTACATCCTCCGAGGATAGTCCCATAGATATATAACAACATGCAGTCACACTCCATGCTTACTCCTCCTCCTTCCCCTAATCCTGATCTGTTTTTTAACATCTTGTGTCTTGTCTTAAATTAGACCCCAGTTCTACGAAGAGAGACACGTGGCAGAATCCTGTTCCCATATGCACTGCCCCTGTCTAGCAGGGCCATTGCTGGAAGGGGCGGGGGAACTGGGGTGACAGTTCGGTGGGCCCCATGCTCTTGCCTGTCGCACAACTGCACTTGTTCCACGCACCTTATGGGCAGCAATGGTGTGAGGCTGGGATTGGGATGGCCATCTGAGAGGCAGCACAAGGTTAGGATCAGAGCCCGGGGGGCGTCATGGGACCAGGGAGGTGGTGCGAGGCCAGAGTGGGGACAAATGGGTGGCATGAGGCCAAGCTCAGGCCAGTGGGGGTGGGGGGACAGTGTGAGACAGATTTGGGAGGAGGGTGCAGGATGGGGGGGCAGTGTGAGGCCAGGAGGGCAACATGAGCTGGGATCAGGGCCAGTGGCGGGGGAGGGGTAGCATATGAAGTCAGGATCAGGAGCGGGGCAGAGTGGCATGAGGCCAGGAAGGGGTCGGGTGTGGCACAGGATATGGGGAGCAGTGTGAGGCCAAGGCTGGGATCAGGGGTCACAAGACCAGGATTGGGGTCAGAGATGGGGAAGGGGCAGGGGGAACCTCACACAGGCGGATTTGCCCTATGCCCTGCACAGCCCTAGAGACAGTCCTGCTGTCTAGGGCTAACTTCTCCATGTCTTTTTCATATAGGCAGTCCTTAGTTAGAGAAGACATTCTATCCAGCTTCAAGGTGAGATCAAGTTTTTAGACAGCAGGATCCTTGAGACAGGGTCTGTCAATCACCCTGTATTTGCAGAATGCTGTCGAGGACACATCTACACTGACAGCAGCAAATCTGCCACCATCAAATTGATCTTTCCAGACAACTTAGCAATTGGTTAAGATCCTCAAAGTCAATCTGGAGAATGACATAAAACCATCCCCTCAATTGGCATAGCACTGTATCGATGGGAACACACTTCCCATTAGTGCAGCACAGTGAAGGCGCCGCACTGAGGAGGAGTTAGGAAGTCAATGGGCGTTACACAAGCTACTCTGCCTAACATGCATAACTCCTGTCAACCGCCACCAAATCTCATCATCAGTGTAGACCTAGCCATAGAAAGACAATGTGCCCTAGTGTATAGCACACTAGAGTGGATCTTCCATTGCCTGCTGGATTACCATGGGCCAGTCATTTCATTGGTCTGTGCCTCCACATCTGTAAAATGAGGATAATGATACTCACAATTGTTCATAGAGCATTTTAAAATCTACTGATGAAAATGGACCATATAAATACAGGTATTAACATAATACAAAAAGATCACTGCATCTTTGTAATCTCTCAGGGATATACCTTTGGGCCATGGGCAATTATAGCTGCTCAGAATTATTCACTTAAGGGTTTAAATTTTCCCTTTTGCTTGTATTTACTTCATATTTTTGTTTCTAGGACTTTTATTTTCATTAAATGTTTAAAATCAGCGTATATCAAATGACTGGAAACATTCCCAGTAGTTTTATTTTAGTTATTCATTGTTTTAAGGACCAGAATTATAAAAGGAACTTCACAGATCAAAAAAAAAGAGGCAGTCCTTTTCCCAAAGAGTCTCCCACCTATTTTAGACATGATGTGAGGAGTGGCACAAGAACAAATTATAGGGAGGAGATGTAATGAAGAAAAAGGTGCATTTCAGCAATGAGATCATATCATTACTTCGTCTAGGCCTGTTCATATCTTCAATAGCATCCCCAAATTTTCGTTGTTTTTAATTCAGAGTAATTCTTATTCACTTCTTAAAGACATTATGAAATAAGTAAGCCTGGTGGAGGAATTTCTATGGAGCGAGGGTAGTGACCTGGCAAACTACAATTAGGAAGGACATTCCACTTATACAGGATTCTGTAGAGAAAGAAATTTTGGGAGAAACAGACAAACAATCAAGGCTGGCAGTGTGGGATAAATGAAAGGCTTGGAGCAGTCAAGTACGAAAAAGACTAAAAAATGTTAAAACATTTAACTGACTTACAAGCCTAAATGTTATCTTGAAAGGAAACTGCAGCACTTAGGAGCCTAAGGTGCATTGATTTTGAATGTGACTCGGGTCATAAATCACCTTTGAAAATGAGACTAAGAGTGTGTCTAGACTGTGAGTTAATGTGCAGCAAGCTCAGGCATAAATCTGCCAGTGCATTAGCATGTCGCTCAGTAACTGGTCACGTGGACCCTGCCACCATCCACTTACAGATCCCTAGTGCCATTGGCCTACTCCTCTTTCAAAGCGTAGTAGATCAAAGCTCAATACAGAACATTTAGTGCACGGTAGCTGGTTCCACACAGACACTTGATGCCCAGCACATTAACGTGCTCTAGATTCACAGCCCAGTTTGCTGCACGTTAACTCATAGCCCAGACAAGTCTTTAACATCTCAAGTCACTTATGAAAATTTTACCGTAAATCAGTTGCGTAGAAAGGGGTAGGGTTATGTAGTAGTTCCAGAGATGTCAATGATAATTATCTCCGGATGCTCTAAAAATAGTAAGGAAAGGTCCTGTCTAATTTTCTAAGAGCAGACTTTATACCCCACACTAAACATAGTGGAGCTTGCTATGTTGTTTTTGCTGTTTCAGTTTTCAAATTGATTTTAAAATGTTGGCTCTCAGACGTATAACAACTGGGCTGTACTCAACTAAAGACTATTTAATTTTCTAATTAGCACTGACATATTTGTATGTATAGCTTTGTGTGAGCTCCGAATGAAATCCAAGCCCTATTGAAGTCACTGGGGCTATGTCTACATTTACCAAAGTTAGTTCGAATCACTTTACTCGAACTAACTAATTCAAATTAATTTTAGTTAGTTCAAATTAACTTAATTCAAACTAGCATGGCCCACTGGAATTTTAGTTCGAACTAAGCAAGTGCCATGTATGGCACTTGCTTAGTTCAAATTAGTCAGTTGCATTAAGCTCAACGTGCCAGTTAGTTCGAACTGAGCAGTTAGTTCAAACTAAATGGCCACATTGACTTAATTTGAACTAACTAGTTTGAATTAAGGAAGGGTTAGTTCGAAAGGTATAATCAAATTTATTAGTTCAAATTAAGGAAGCCCTTAATTCAAACTAATGAAAGCCTAGTCTGGCCAAGGCTTAAGTTAGTTAACTTAATTAAAGGTGCTGAGGGAGTTGGCTGAAGTGATTGCAGAGCCGCTGGCCATTATTTTTGAGACCTCATGGCGAACGGGAGAGGTCCCGGAGGATTGGAAAAAGGCAAATATAGTACCTATTTTCAAGAAAGGGAAAAAGGAGGATCCAGGGAACTACAGACCGGTCAGCCTCACCTCAACCCCTGGGAAAATCATGGAGCAGGTCCTCAAAGAATCCATCCTGAAATACTTGGAGGAAAATAGAGTGATCAGCAGCAGTCAACATGGATTCACCAAGGGCAAATCATGCCTGACCAACCTGATTTCCTTCTATGATGAGATGACTGGATTTGTGGATGTGGGAAATGCCGTTGACGTAGCATACCTCGACTTTAGCAAGGCTTTTGATACGGTTTCCCACAGCATTCTCGTCAGCAAATTAAGGAAGTATGGGTTGGACGAGTGGACTGTAAGGTGGATAGAAAACTGGCTAGATCAATGGCTCGATGTCTAGTTGGCAACCGGTAACAAGTGGTGTGCCCCAGGGGTTGGTCCTGGGGCCGGTTCTATTCAACTTCTTCATTAATTATCTTGATGATGGAATAGACTGCGTGCTTAGTAAGTTCGCGGATGACACCAAGTTGGGGGGAATGGTAGATACTCTGGAGGGCAGGGACAGGATCCAGGGAGACTTGGACAATTTAGAACACTGGGCCGAAAGAAACCTCATGAGGTTCAACAAAGACAAGTGCAAAGTCCTACACTTAGGATGGAAAAATCCCATGCATTGCTACAGACTGGGGACCGATCGGCTAAGTAGCAGCGCTGTAGAAAAGGACTTGGAGGTTATGGTGGACAGGAAGATGAATATGAGCCAACAGTGTGCCCTTGTTGCCAAAAAGGCCAATGGCATATTAGGCTGCATCAGTAGGAGTATTGCCAGCAGATCGAGGGATGTGATAATTCCCCTCTATTCGACACTGGTCAGGCCGCATCTGGAATACTGTGTCCAGTTTTGGGCTCCCCGCTGCAGAAAGGATGTGGACAAATTAGAAAAAGTCCAGCGGAGGGCAACAAAAATGATTAGGGGGCTGGGGCACATGACATATGAGGAGAGACTGAAGGAACTAAGCTTATTTAGTCTGCAGAAGAGAAGACTGAGGGGAGATTTGATAGCAACCTTCAACTACTTGAAGGGGTGCTCCAAAGAGGAGGGAGGTAGGCTGTTCTCGATGGTAACAGAGGACAGAACAAGGAGCAATGGTTTCAAATTACAGCTGAAGTGGTCAAGGTTGGATATTAGGAAAAAACTCTCTCACTAGGAGGATGGTGAAGCATTGGAATGGGTTACCTAGGGAGGTGGTAGAATCTCCATCTTTGGAGATTTTAAAGGCCCGGTTAGACAAAACCCTGGCTGGGGTGATTTAGGGGGAGTGGTCCTGCTTTTTAGCAGGGGGTTGGACTAGATGACCTCATGAGGTCCCTTCCAACCCTATGATTCTAGTGTGGCCAAGGCTTAAGTTAGTTCGAATTAAGCTTAGACATAACGAACTAACAGACATAGGCTGGGAGTTTTACCATTGATTGTAATGGAGCTAAAATTTCATCTTTTGTCTCTGGATGAATGTCCACCATGGTGATTAGTAAGAGATACTCCCCAAAGAATCTGTATATCCAGTAGGAAGGGTAGAAGGCCTCAAAAATCTCACTTCACTAAATTTGTTTTGGAAAGAGCAGATTCGGTTAGGGAAGTCCAAACTCTGGGGGAGGGAAGAGTGCATTAGGGGTATGGGGAAGTAAAGTGGGTGAGGGTAGGCCTGACTATTCACCTAGGCTTCTTGCACCCTGTACATCCCCTTCTTCCTGATCATGGCACCTTGGTCTTTAACTTCCCAAACTGCTATTAGTCAATCACTTTCGATAAATGTGGAGAATATTATGCCTCTGTCCTTCTCCTCTTTGCCTTGACAGCAATCTTTTCCACTAGTTTCATGCTTGCAGGTATTTAGAGTCAATTATAGTTGCACAAAATATCTTTATTTCTAAATGGCTTTGATGTCCTTCAATTAGAAAAAAGCAAACGGATGGAGATAGTTTTTAATTTTTGGATTTATATTAATGGGGCTGTATTTCTCCCTCTTTCCATACACAGAACTCCCATTAACCTTATTAATAATGATGTTGTAGAATAAGTTTGACCTTGCATACTGAGCACCATGGCTTTGTATTAATATTTTCTGTACTTAATAGCAATCAGGGGAAATCAAAGCAGTCATTTTAAATGATAGGAATATATCAATCTTTACATCATGCTCCTACTCACTCAAGAATTTAAGATCTAGATAAGGGTGTCTATATCATGTTATCCTTTTCCTTTTAACAGTAAATGGCTATATGCTTGGTAATGAGAAAGTTAAAAAAATCAATATGAAATGTTTTATCTGTATTGCTTATGTTTATCAGCAGGTCTAATACTATAAGTTAACCAAAAAGTAATCCTGGTACATTTTTTGAGTCAGATAATCAATAGATGGATTTGTTTGATTTAATCTTTTTTTTTTTTTTAATTGCATTGTTGAAATTTAACTGGACAAATTAAAAAATGCTGAGAAAAAAAAATATACATTAAATGAAAGGCTTTTTACCACCCTGGTGATTTTTCAGGACATGCACATATCTCTAAGTCTCAGTAGAGACGGCTATGATATGAACCAGAAATCTCCAAGGCGATGACTTAGCGTTAATTCCCATATATACTGGCCTTAAGTCAAAGAGAAATTTGCAAAAGGAATACAATAGCAAGACCCAAAGAAATTCTCTTGCATTGACCAAAATAATCCTATCAGGAAAGGGCTGAGAATTAGAGTTGTGTGCATAACCAATTTGGCAGCTAAAAATAGAGTTAAATTCAAAATGAAAAGTCATTTTGAATTGAACAGTTGAAACATTTCTTTTAGACATTATGGGAACTAAACAATTTGACTTTCAGGTTTTTTTGAGTTTTTTGTTGTTTTTTTTTTTTTTTAAAAACCATGAACTTGTGGTGACCTTTTCTAGAAATTGGAGGACTGTTGCAAGTCAGGACTGAGGTGCATTGAACAAAACCTAGTGGGGGTAATGGTATGTTACTAGTCTTTCAAGTGCAGAGCTCTGAACTGGTGGTGTTGATGCTTGACTTCAAAACACCTTTTTCCCCCCTGGAACTAAAGAAAATATATTTTTGTAAGCTCTCAAACTCAGATGATTGAGCACTTGTGAAATACAGATGAACATCTCTTAGGTGCATATGGGTTTTTGTAATAGGTTACTAGATTACAGAAAAACCTCATTTCTTGCGATTGTATGGAAGGAAAGAAATCATATTAGACAAACAAGACCCATTCCATTTGATAGGTGGGGGGAAGGTGGTCAGGGGGAAAGAAAGAGCTGAAAGGTAAAATAATTTAAGTTGTTTTTTAAAAAAAGAAAAATACATTACTGTTATCCCTCTAGCTTTGGGCAGGTCATGAGTGTCCCAACTTTATTACCTGCATTGTTAATTGCTCTAAAAAACAAAAAACAAAAAAAAACCCCCACAAATTGGTTGTGAGTGACCAAAAGCAAATGCAATATATGAAAAAGGAATTCTAAAATTAAGACTTTGTTATAAGGTTATCCTTATGGTTCTTTTTTTTCCCCCATGTCTGCTGTTATGCTTATGTTAGTGGCTTAGGTATTTGCTTCTCTTTTAAATTTACTAAACAGCTGTAAAAAGTAGTAAATGTATATTGCTTAACTAAAAAAATTACAGGTGTTGTACTTTGTGTACTGTGATATAAGGAAAAGACCATTAAAAGCCTTTGAAGCAGTATATTTCACTCTACAGCCTAAAGCACAGCCACAGACCAAATAATGGATAAACTGAAAAGGCTATTGAACACTGGAAATGTGAAATCCACACCACATTATTTAGCATAAATGCTAGCATAATATCCAGGGGGAAAAAATCATTGTATCCAAGGTCCCTCAAGCTCATATTCATAGTTGTAGCATGGGGCACAGTAATCTACTGTTTCATGCAATGTGCTTGTAACAGGCGCACCTTGTCTCCCCTGCTGGATCCCACTACAGGTGCACACAGACTCCAGACTCACCAGGGCACTTCAACATGTTGCACAACTCACCACCAACTTTACACAGACCATTCTGTCCCAAAGCTCCAGCCACCCATCCTGAAGTCAAGGAATTTAGGCCTTTGCTACAGACAACCTTTCCCTTCTACTGGCTACTATCCCTGATTCCCTGCCTTCTGTTGCCTCCCTGGGAGCTTTTATGGTGCCTGATAGCTGAAGCCCCCAGCTGCTCCCCATCAGCTCCCTGGGCAGCCAGCTCACCCAGCTGGTTTCACTTCACCCTGGATTACAGCTCTGGAGCAGTGGCCATCTTAGTGGCTGCACCCTGCTACAGTGCTGTAATACAAAAAGACTTGTTAAAGTCTTTCTACCGCACACACACACACACAGAGATGAGTTTTTAAAAAAATGCATTGTGGTGTTTTACTTGATCTGCAAATCACACTATCAACATGTGCTACTGATTTCATCCAGTTATACCAAGTTCCATTCAATCAGCATGGCAACAGTGTTTGAATGTCACGAAAAATTGTGGTATGAGTTCAAAAGGCCCTGCCTTGCAAGATGCTGTGTACCCTGAACATTACTGAGTGATAAGGGTGCTCAGTAAGGCCTTGGAATTGGCTTGACTACAAGAGTGAAATGCGGCCCACCCTCTGGAGGCTAGAGATTCATTTACATGTACAGAAGCTTATCTGAGGCATAGCTAAACTAAGGCCCTGATCCAGCCAGGCACTTAAGTAGATGCATAACTTCTAAACTATGATTAATAGCTTCCCTAACATGCACAGTGGGACTACTCATTGGCATAAAGACATGTTTTTTCTGGATTGGGGCTACAGAGACCTGAGAAATATCTATGCAATTCTTTACACATAGTATGCAGGCCTCTGTGTGGTTATGATGGGTAATCTGCAATGGGGTTAGATAAAAAAGGAATCAAGCAGGAAAGGCAACAATGGCTTATTGACTCTGTGGTATCTACAATTTTTAAATCAATTACCAAAAAAAACCAAAAACCCCCACAAAATTGTCACTATTAAAGTGTGCAGATGACACAAACACCGGAGGAGTGAGAAATAATACAGAGGACAACTCACTGGCAGAGAGTAATCTGGAACTCTTTGTAAACTGTGAGCAAGCAAACAGTATGTATCTTCACATGGCTAAATGAAAATGTAAACATTTAAAAACAAAGAATATTTACAGCATGATGGACTCTATCCTGGGAAACCGTGACTTTGAAAAAGATTTGGAGAGAGAGGTCATGGTGGACAATCAGCTGAACATTTGGTCCCAAGGTGGTTCTGTGGCCAAAAGACGTAATACCATCATTGGATATATAAAGAGAGAAATCTTGAGGAGAAATAGAGAGGTTATTTTACCTCTGTATTTTTGCACTGCTGGAACTCTATGCCAGTTCTGGTGCCCACAATTCAGGAAGGAGGTTTATAGATTGGAGAGGGTTCAGCCAAGATTAAAGGACTGGAAAACATGCTTATAATGAGAGATACAGAGAGCTCAATCTATTTATTTTAACAAAGAGAAGGTTACGTTTATAAATATCTACACATGGGAAATAAATATTTAATAAAGGGCTCTTCAATCTATCACAGAAAGGTATATCAAAATTCAGAGGCTAGAAGTTGAAGCTCATAAATTCAGACTGGAAATAAGACATGTATTTTTGACAGTGTAGCTAATTAACCATTGGAACAATTTACAAAATGTGGTGGATTCTTTGTCAATGACCATTTTTTAAAATCAAGATGGGAAGTTTTTTTCTAAAAGACATGCTCTATGAAGTATTGTGGGGGGTGGGGTGGGGAGCTGTTCTACAGCCTATGTTATAAATGAAACCCTGCTAATAAACCAGGGGAGAAGGAGAGCTAGCTGTAGCGCAACGAGTGCTGAAACTCAGGGAAGCTATTTATTTGGTTCCATTTGAGGAAAGAAAATGGCTGAGAAATTTCTGGCATTTCAGCAGATTTACAATGGTGTCAGTGAATGCAGATTTTTATCCAATCTTATTATTATGAGAAATATTAGCCATGTAATTCAATATTGTAATTATTACACTCTTGTAATTCAATGTCAATCTTCTCTTTAATGATCAACTTCTGCTCCCAACTGCAACTCCAGAGTGGTTTTGTTGTTTTCATCCATTTATTTTGAAGTTAGTGGAACTTCTTTAGATTTACACCAGCATCGCTGAGAGCAGCAAAGTCTATTTCTACTCTCACACTCCTTTCTACTTTGAATTTCACAAAGTAAATGTGAAGATGAATTTGTTGTTTCAGCTTCTTTCTCCTGAGGGCAAGAAGCTTTATCATTTTTTTCCTACTGATCTTGTCTTGTACAGAGACAAATTGGTGGATCAAGTTATGAATGGTATATCATGAATAAGTGATTTATTGCTGGACAGATCAAATATGATATTGCTTAGGTTCTTGATTATTACCACATATAGTGATGTATTCAAAGTACAGCATAAGTGGCTAAGAGAAAGAAATGTTAGCTTTCTCCTGATGTTCTTTTGGAAAAGATGTCTGCAACTGAATCATTCAACTGCAAATATTAGCTCTGGTTGAACTTCCATAAACATAGACTGGTCCACTAGCTAGGGCTCTAGCCTGATGCAGTAGACTGGAATTCAGTTCCCTGCTCTGATACATGCTTCCTGTCTGATCTTGGCCGAGTGACTTAGTCATTCTATGCTTCAGTTTTCCCGTGTAAAATGGAGATAATAGCACAGGGGGCAGCAATCCCCGGCACATGTGCCAACGCTGACGTGCACTTAGTCACAGCGGCATGCAGGTCTCCCAGCCCTGCAGCTGCTCCCCCCCCCGCTGGCCCCACCTCCAGTGGGGCCTGGGGCTGTAAGAGCCATGCGCGCCCTGCGCCTGGCACCTGCTTGTCCCACCCCGGCACCTTCTGAGGGTTGGGTGGTGGGGCTGGCACAGGAGCTGGCAAAGATTGCCAGCCCCTGTAACAGCACTTCCCTGTGCCAGAAGATTGTTGTGGAAATAACTATCAAAGACTGTGAGGAACTCAGCCACTGTGGTACTGAGGGCCATATAAGCAACATTCATAGAGAATCTGCATCAGTCACGCAGCCTTCATCAAAAAAGATGATTTGTCAGTGAGCCCTGCTGGTACAAGATCCCAACAATCACCTTCCATGAGCAAGGCCTTTCTACACACCAGGAGTTTTCAGCTAACACTGTACTCTCAGACAGCAGCCACTGGAGACATACTTGACTTGATTCTTAATGCAGTTGGAAATGTTTCTGAAGGTAGAATTGCACGTAACTCACTTAGTCACTGCTCAAGCTGAGCAAAATTTGCCTTAAAGGGACAGCCAGCCTGTGACATTATCCTCCCACTCTTTCTAAATGTTGCCCATTCCCAGGCCAAGCATTGTCACCTATATCCTATCCAGCTAGATGAATTTCATCCACATGAGAAGCTACACTCTCTCGTCCTCAATGGCTTCTCTCCAGATTTCCCACCTAGACTTTTTAATCATTTGTTGTCTCTCACTGGAGCCCACTGTGCCACCACCTCTTGCTCATCTTCTGCCTCCATCAACTATACCCCCACTATTTTTCTCTGACCTTTTCTATCCTTCCTCCCACTTGCTGCCCCTGCTCAATATATGGTCACTAATCTGCCCTTTCTACTTGCTGAGGAGTCTGAGTCTCCATTGTGTATTGTTGGGTACCTATTTCTGTCATAGCATTGGCACATTTTATGTCATGACTGGGGTGTGGGTGGTCTGAGCTCATAGAGCAGGAGCCAGGCCACACCAGATACTAGGAGATTGAAATCCAGAGAACAAAACCAGAGAGAGTCAGAAGCCTAGTCAGACCACAGAGCAAACTGGGAGTCAGGTGTTACCAGAAGATGAGTAGAAAGGAGCAGGTATTCCAGGGGGAGGCAGACTGAAGCAAGGAAATCCCAGGTGATTGAACAACTTCCTGTTCCTGTGCTGGGTTTATGTAGAAGCTGCGAACCAATCAGAGCTCCCGCTGTTCTGCTAATTGGCTTTCAAGATGGGCATCCTGTGTCAGAGTTCAGCTTCCATAGTGGCAAGTATTAATACATCCCCAAGTGGCATTTGGACCTTACTGGCAGTTAAGAGCCCTGTGAGTCAGGGTTCAAGACCTGTAGATTTTAGAGCATTGTTACTATTACAGCAATTTCTTCTGGCTTGTAACTAAGGGGCAACAGGTATGGAAGTAAAATGGTTTCAGTCACCTGAACTTTACCGACATCTTTTTGTGATGCAGACAAGTCCTTCCCCTCTATTCTTCTTCCCACTTGACCTATTATGACGTCTTAGGGTTTTTTTTAATAAAAGGAGCTCCTTTTCAAATGCCCAAGCTCCCTATATCCCAAGCACACACTTGACGTCTATGGATTGACAATAGGTTGGGTCTTTATGGTTGTGCCTTCAGATCGTCACTCACAGGAAGGCTCCATATCTCACTTTACATTGGGGCAAACTTTCTGTGTGACCAGGGCAGATTAACCAGCCCCAGGGCTCCGGGCTTCCCTCCATGGAGCCCCCTACCCACACCACAGGGTCCCCTGCCTGGGTGCCCCATCACTGTCTGGGTGCCACTGGTGGGAGAGGCCCAGGGAACCTATGGCCCCTGATCTGCCTCTGCTGGTACCTGTGTTTGGTGGAACACACTCATTCTTGGTGCATCCCCTTGTCTTTGTGCATAAGATTGTCAGCACCCTCAGGTTCATTGCCTCTTGAAGACCATCTGCTCTTTTGTTTCCTGTGGCTATGTCTTCCAGTCAAGTCACAAGTTCAAGCTAGTTTTGGAGTAACTGCTAAGCCATGGGCCATGCTGAGCCCAGCTTTCCTTAATGGGCCAGCCAGGGTCACATAACCATAGGCGGTCTTAGCCATGGAGCAGAGTGGGTAAGTGCCCCAGACCCTGTGCTAGGGGAGGACCCCCACGCCAGGGCCGGGCAGATTCCAGCAGCTGGCTGGCTGCAGTGCTTCAAGCCAGGTGTGGGGAGGGGGACTGGGGCAGGAGGGAGGGGGGTTGGGGAAACATGTGGGGCAGGGACAAGGACAGAGGCAGTGGGGGGGACCAATGATGCAGCAGCCAAGGGGGGGGGAGGGGTGCAGGAACACCACGGGGGGGGGGGGGGGGGCGGCGGGGGGTGGGGTTGGGGGGCCCGGGAAGGGGCCGCGGGGGCCCCGGGGAAGCGGTGGGGCCGTGTGGGGTGATGGTGGTGGGGGTGGGAAGGCCAGCCGCAAAAGGATGGGGCCCCCCAACACAGCAGGAGGCCCCATCCTTGACTTTTGCCCAGGCCCCCAAACCACTTAGACCACCTCTGCAATATAACTAGTGATGTTGCAACTGATTCAAAAGTTCATCCAGAAGTAAACTAAATTCCTTTTATGATTTGAAAAAGTTTGGCTAAGCTTGTGTCCAAAACCCATCTAAATATACTTTCACTGGAGATTGGGAGATGGTGTCAACATAGTCCTTCCAGTCTTCCACTATCCCCCTTGCTCTTTTGGATGTCTTGCTGGTTTCCTTTCAAGCTCTTCTTTTGTAACCTCTATCAAGTCCTCTTATGAATGCTCCTCTTGCCACCTCATCCCTGACCCCTAAATGCTCACGTCTCACTGGCTTCCCAATTGGCTTACGGCTCAGGTTCAAAATTCGGGTCAAATGGTTTTTCCTAATCCTCATCATGCAGTTACAAAGACACACGGGCATCCACCATCCATTTAAAAATAAATAAATGTCACTTTAAAATGGGCTAATCTCGATCGTTTCTGTTGATGTTAGAAAAGATGTTAAGTGTTAAGGCTATAGCAAAAGGCAGCACATTTTAACATGAAAAAAGCTGTGTGGCTAGTAGCAGCCGAATACATATTTCTTTATTGCATCTATACGCTGATGCTCAAGAGACCAAAAATTCCCAAGGAAACCAAGTTCAGCCAATATTTCATACTGTGGTGTGAGCAGAACCAAATATCTGCAGTCAGCTTACAGAACTGCCTTGATTTTGCACATAGATATTTTGCAAAACAATTAAGTGGAATTCTGTATTTTTGAAAATCTACAGTAGCAGGTGTGTGACCAGTTTGAGGAAACGTATGATACTATTCTCAGTTAAAAATTGGCTTCTGTCAATCCTCCTGACAAAGCGTCAGTAAAATATGCCATGGAACATCAAGCTAAATGCTTCATGTATTAATTACTATGTTACATTGAGTATTTCTCTGTTAGCACTTCATGCTTTATAAAAATCTGCTTTTTTATTTCAATTGCTGTTCCCCTTGCTATTTTATAATAGCACATGGTAATGAAGTACTTATAGGATAATATATTACCTTAATATGATTAGAAGACTATTACTCGCTCATGGTGCTCTGATTATGTCAGGCTAGGAAAGCATGCCTTCAGCATCTCATGAATGGCAATTGTAGGGGCAGCCCACTGGAGTTTGCTATATGAATTTTATGAGTAGACACATATTCAATTTTCCATACAACTGTATGCTAACAACTGCATATCTTGGGTCCCTGTAGACCTGGACATTTACTGTACATTAATGTTGCATCCTTTCTCTTTTTAGAAAACACAATGAAACATTACATAGGTGGAAATACTCTATATTTGGCCATCTTTCATATATATATATATATAGTGCTACACTGACAAACAGTTGGTACCTGGTCAAGGCACCAATCAAAGTGTGTAATTTCTATAGATTCTAATTTTGAGCTCTATTAGTAGTCACAGGAAAAATGAGCAAAAGGATGCTTGAAATGGCAGGCTTGCATTTTGTGGCATGAACAGGATGGTCTTGATAGTGGTGGATGGACAGTCTATTTTCTTCTTCCTCTTCTACAACTGTTGGCTACCAGAATTCTCTTTTTATGAGTACTAGGTATTTCTCAAAATGTTGGAGTTGATTCTCCTCTCCTATTGCTCTAACTCCAATAGCTGTTTCATGTTACGCCTCACCTACATCAGGCAACAGGATGTTAATGTCTCCGCTCTGTATTCCCCAAGCAACTCTTTGTATTAGGACTGTCCCATCAATATAGAACTGCCAAGTAACTTTCAGAACTGCTATAAAACCCTCTCATTCACTTCAGTCTAGACCCCATTCATCACTAAGCCCTTAAACTTCCATCCCAAAAGGCATCAGCGACAACCACATTTACATTTTAGCTCTTTTTTATGATAGTCCATCTCTGTGCATCATATTTCCCTTTCTATTCATACAAGAGTAATTGACAGCAGCATTTTCTCTCATCTTCCTCTTCAAACATTGTTCAGTGATACTGAAGAACACTGTATGAAACTAGATTGTATTGTATAGTTGAAAAAAATAGCAGATCCTTAAGGACTGATAGGTAACATTCTGTTTAAGCGAGAAGGTCAATTTCAGTACAATAATTGCTATCCAACTGATGATAGGGATGTAAAAGAGAAATAAACTACAGGTGAACTACTTAGAGACATAAAGGGTAACAAGAAAACATTCTATAAATAGATTAGAAGCAACAGGATGACCAATGACAGAGTAGACCCTTTACTCGATGCAGGGAGGGGAACAATAACAGAAAGTGTGGAAATGACAGAAGTGCTAAATGACTTTTTTGTTTGTTTTTACCAAAAAGGTTAGTAGTGATCCGATGTTTAACATAGCAAATGCCAGTGAAAATGAGGTAGTATCAGATGCTAAAATAAGAAAAGAAAAGGTTAGATGACTTCAAGTCATCAGGGCCTGACAAGTCAACAGCTGACAATCTCTGCTGGCCAGACAGACTTTAACAAAACCCAGAAAGACTTTTGAAGGTGGCAGGGAGTGGGAGGGAGGGTTCTGAAACTGCCTGAGTCAGACCCCGCCCCCAAGAAATTCCTTGTCTATCATAGACAGCATAGTGAAAGAACTCTCTTTGCATTTGTGTCTTTGAATGCCTGCCTGAATAAAGCTTTTAAGGCTTTATAAACTCACATTTATTTAAGGATATTATATCTTAGTAAACACCTTAGACTTCCCTTTCTATTCTTGCCCATTACTGGGAAAGGAATGAGTCAATTGTTGCCCCCTAAGTAACACAGAATTGATTCTGCTTAGGACTACACTCAGAGGTACGTTCATATTCACTTCTATTAGGATATTGAGGCTAACTTGACAAGGGAGTGAAATTCTTTTTCAAGGGCAGAAGATTAGATAGTATTTCTAGAGGTTTCGCAAGCTACTATTTTACACAGGTTGGTTTTTTTTTTTGTTTTTTTTTAATCATCTCTGTCTCCAGCTAAAAGAGATCAACACAGAACTGAGTTGTCATTGCTAGTTTAAACTGGATAATTGAATTTATGGGCCTGATCCTCAGCTGTCGTTAATTGACATAGTTCCACTAATCTTTTTGAGGCAGGGTCTTTGTTATATGCTTTTATGATGCTGAGCACAATGGAAAGCTAATCTTTGAGAACATCTTAGCAACATCATAAATATAATAACTGAGCCAATGGACTCTGTTCACCTGAACATTTGTTCACCTGAACATTGGGCCCTAAATAAGCTTTTCATCCTGAACAAACAATTGTGCTAAAGCTGTTGAGGGTCCATCTTATCCCTAACAACTAGCAAGATTTTTTTGTTGGTGCTAAAATACTATGCAATATGTATTTCCTTTTGCCAATATCTTGAGATAATAGATTTATGGGTAAGCATCATGTGACATTTGGAATTAGGGTTTTTTTTGGTGGGTTTGGATTTTAAAAAATATATATATTCTAGTAGTTGCAATGGATTTTATTTCTTTTCTCTGGTTTTAAAAAAAGAACAAAATTTTTCAATATAGCATGCGCAGTTGTGGCTGCTGCTTATACCATTGAATTATTTAATTAAGATTTAAGGGAGAAATCTTGTTGGGCTACGAGAATGCCTGGACATTGCCTGATTGGTGCATTTCCATTGCACAAGGGAGTAGGATTTGTGAACCTTGTTTACTGAGTACACATCACTTTTTTCCATGGTTTGAAATAATAGGGCAAGTTAATCAACCGCTTCACAGATCACCCACTCATTGCCAAAAGGGAAGCAGAAGCTATAGCAACTTCAGAACTGTAGAAGATGTCACATATCTGTTTGTGAGGAGAGGGCACATTCCTTAGAATCCCCTTCCTGTACCAAGTCTGGTTACTTGGACTTGCCAGAGTGGAAGTTTTACCAAATATATTTTTTTGTTATATTCATAATCATGGGTGTCTTTTCATGGGGGTCTTGCTTTTGTGCAAAGGTCTTTAAGGGCAACACTTGAACAGTTGGGCAATGGAGCTATTTATCACCTACACGAGTGGAAGATCAGGCCTTTTAAATTAAAAATAATCATATGCTGGAAATTATAGTGATAGCTTTATTAGATATCATGCTCTAAGGAAAACTAGATCTAGTAGAAGATGACACCAGTTTTGAGTGTGGACACCAAACTCTACTTTAAAGTGATAACTAAAAAATTACACATACTCAGCTTGAATTGGGTGCCTAAAACAGTGGTTTTCAACCAGTGTGCTGGTGTGCCGTGAGATCTGTCCAAGTGTGTACAAAGGTAGTGAAAATCAATGTAAAACAAACTTGTTTAATCTTAAACAATATACTATCCAACCCAAATTATAACTCATAAAACTCGTGAAAATGAATCATCAAATTAAAAGCGAGGTATCGGTCTTTCGTTTCCGAAATGTGAACATTCCAAACTCAGGTGGCCAAAGGGCAAAATTGAGATGATGTGTATTCTTTTCCAGTGGATTAGAAACATTAATGCATTTCATCCTTCTTTAACTTGTTGCAGGCACTATGTTGCAAACCTCTCTTGTACGACCATAGTCATAGTAAATGTGACATTTATGAGCAATCAATTCAGCTGAAAAAAGTGGGTGTGCTGTGGAATTGTTTGTCTCATTGAAGTGTGCTGTGTTACTGAAAAGACTGGGAATCACTGACCTAAAACACAATGATGATATAAAGCTGAATCTCTTAAAACATTTATGTTACCAATAAAGCTGAGTGAAATTTTTCACTAAAATATAAAGATTTGCATCAACTGAAATTTTTCACTAATTTGTGTTGTTCGCCAAATTGCTAGTTGACAAATAAAATTTTTCTAAAAAAACATATAAACATTTCAACATTTTCTAAACAAGGCATTTCAGTTTTTCAATTACAAATAACTTCATTGCTTTGAAGATCTATTCTTTTTTCTTTATGAAAAGAGGTAAAATATTTTAAAAATGGACCGAAAGATTTCATTTCATCTGAAACAATTTTTTTTCAACATTTTTGGTTTTCTGGGGGAAAAAATGGAAAAATTTGTTTCAGGAAAACCCCAAACAATTTTTTTTTTAATTCTTCCATTCAAACACTGAACTAAAAAGTCAAATATTCACAGAGCTCCAGTTACCAACCTCACTACAGCAACTGAAAAAGAATAAAACCCTGATCAAGCATCCAGATCAATGTAAGCAGACTCTGGCATCTAGGTGGAGACCCATGAATGTGCATGGATGGCTACCTGCATAGATATAATTGCAGGATCTGAGCTTCATATATCAACTCCTTGATGTAAAACTGACTTTTGTGTTCATAAGACAATATAATTTGAAGATAACATCTCACAGAAAATCTGACTTTGGTTCAAGCTTAAACTTGTGGTCAAAAACAGATGCTTATGCACTATACAATTTGAGCAGCAACCTTGTGATAAACATATTTGATAATTAGGAGCAAAATAGCTATGCTGAATATTGTCTCAATTTTATTTGCTAAGTTCAATTGCTCTACTTAGCTAGGGAACATTTTGAAGAAGGTTAGTGCCAATGGTAACCTTGTACTAGTCACCAGAGTGCTCCCAGAAGGCTTTTTAAGGAACTGGAAGGGCAATGAAATGTTAATTTTTCCTCTCTAAGGGTGCGTCTACACTTGTAAATTAAGTCGACTTAAGCTAAAGTCGACTTAATTTACAAGTGTAGACATAGCCTAGGAGTGGACTAATTCAAACATTCCTTGGTCAACATAAGCAAGATGAGAATTTTAAGAATTCTGATTAATTATTATAATTTAGTGATCTAGTTCTTTCTTACTTACCCTCATCAGTTAGATTTCCACCTTAAAAGAGAAAGGAAAACCCTCTGAAATACTGGACTTGAGACTTCTATTTAAGAATGATGTTCTTTTTTTATTGTCTGTGAGAAAATACCCTTTGTACTTTCCCTTGGAAATTAACCAAAGGAAGATTTTATACCAATTCAACAAGCATGGTGCTCAGCTGTGATTTTAGATACAGCTGGGGCCAGCCCCAGAACAGCCACAAGATGCATTGTGCCACAGAGATACATAAAAAGAAGTTTCTCCCTGCCTTTCCCTTGCTCTGGTGATGAGTATAGTAATTTTCCGCTGCCCTATATCAACAATAAATTGTTGCAGCCACCATGCCAGTTCAGCTGTATTCATTGCTCAATTGGCAGTTGGGTACAGGGTGGGAGGAGCTAAGGAGTGAATTTGGAGCATGCAGTGTAAGTCACAATCTAGTACTAAATTTTTACAATAGACATCCCAGAGAGCACTCTTCTTTGTACCAAACAGGTTAGTTACTTCTCTTCACATACATTATTCAAAAATAACCATGTATCAATTATATTATTATTTTTAATCTGGTGAAAGGGAAAGCAGTTTGGGAATAAAACAGTGTGGAAAAACAACATAAATCTGGAAATACACATTCATTTTACAAAGAGTACATTTCATGAAACCTCTTGAGCACTTCACGAGTGTGGGAAAACTCCATAGCTTCATCCAAACATTCCATAAATCTTACCAGGAGGGTAGAGAGAACTCTTATTTTCCTAGAAAGACAACAGAGTCTTGTGGCACTTTTAAAGACTAACAGATTTATTAATCGCATGAGCTTTCGTGGGAGAAAATCCCACAAGTAAGTAATATTTTGTAAATTTTAGGACAGGAATCAGCAACTTTTGCTGACCTCCGTGCCAGCCCCTCCTCCCCAACCTTCAGTCAGTGCCGGCAGCTGCCTAAAAATTTGGTGGAAGCCACATCTTGAGTGTGGGGAGATGAGAGAGGGCGGCACTTCCCAGGCATTCCACTGAGAGTAGCCGCTCGCGGAAAGAAGCCACCTGAAGTGGCTCTTCTTGGTGGTGTGCCTGGGGACAGGGGTCCCCAAACAGGCCACAGAAAGAAGCTGCTTGGAGCAGCTCCTCTTGGGAGTCCCCAGGAACGCCACGGAAAGAAGCTGCCCAGAATGGCTGGTTTTGATGGTGGCACACTCTGGAGAGGAGCCACCCCGTGCAACTTCTTTACATGGCATGCCTAAGGCATGGACATGGCCAGGATCCCCAGTGCCCCAGCTGTCCCTGAAAGAAGCTGTCTGGAGTGGCTTTCGGTGGCAGCAGTGGCAATTTCTGTGGTGCCAGAGAGGGTGCTGTATGCCTTTCCAAATGGGCTCAAGTGCCACTGTTGGACATTTCTTATGCAGGAAAACTATAATTAGCAGGATTTCAAATGCTCTGAAATTTAGATACCATGGTCAAGATTTTCAAAAGTGGTGCATGCCACATTCAATGGGGTAAGTGCTCAGCATTTTCTGCAAATCAGGGTTTCTTCAAGTGTTTCAAATAGGGTACCAAAGAAATGATCCCCAAATCATTAGCACCTCCCCCCCCTTCCCCAAGCTGAAATACACATAAAAGACAATTTTCTTTATCTGAAACTCCAGGTATCAAATGTTCCAGATCTCTGGCCACCAATCCCTGGAACATTTGGATAATTGGAATTACCTGGCTATAAACTGTAATTAATATTTTAAAAGAATTTTGAATGCTTATTGATGTCCCCTGTGACATTAGCCATCACATTATTCTTCTTCTTTTTTAAATACTCACCCAGTTTGTACCATATTTTAGGGCCCTGGGATCCATGTTACTGAACCAGTAGTTTAAGACACATATGGTACAATTCATTGACAGAGCCAATAAAAAATAAATGTAAATATAAGAATTCCATATCATTCAGTGCAATGTATATAATATTCATATCTTCATATTCCAGTTTAATCTCTAAAATATGTATAATTCAGGAAAAATAAAGATTAATTCACAATTACAACCACTTTTACATCATGTCTGTTATTGCATTCCAGTTCAGCATCTTTGTGAACCAACACTGACATATAATATAAAATTTATAGCAGTGGTACAAAACAGGCAATATGTACTTCTTAATCAAAGTCTGTAGGATGTACTTGCATTAACAGTCAATGTTATCTTTTTATTATAGTATGTTATAAAAGTACAAATTCATACAAAGTAAACTATTTTCCAGAAAGAAGCTGTTATATCTCAACTCTGTACCCTTTAATGTATTATAAAAATCAATCTTTCATTGCACATTACCACACAGTATGAAATTTATTGGTTCCATGGAATCCCTATATCACACCTATATTACTGCATAGTCAAAATCCTGGTTATTTAATCTTCTTCTGAATTGACTAGCTATCTTTTACTGTAGCTAGCATATTTTGTATGTTAACTCTATTTTACCATTTGAAAAGGTAGGAGACAGAATGAGATTTGTAGTGTTTCTCACATTCTAAGCCGTTCATTGATGAGGCAACCTGATAGAGGGTTTTATAGCATTTTATGAAATGTAAAAATATTTGCATATTGCATCTGAGCAGATAAATCCCATTGGGACACAATTTTAGTAGGAACTGCTGTTTTGAACATTAGTCCTGATGACAGCGCTAGGATTAATCCCCATGGGATGCCGCTATAGTACCGGGGCTGAGATACAGCCTGATACAGTTTAGAATGCAGTTAGGTCTGAGTTCAATATTCAAAGCATTTTTGTTCAGACAACACAATAATAGAACATAATATTTTTCCATAACAATATAGCTGCTCATACTGCTTCATCTCGTTCTTGCTGTCTCCCATTGAGCACAAGTGGTTAAAATATTTGAGTATAAAGAGTTCTCTGAATTCTTTATGCTTTCATTGGCTGTGGAATTACATTCATTTTCCATTTGTCTTAGCACACCAAATCATAATATACATGATAAGAATATGTTGTCCATTAACTTCCATACACTGCAGACGGGGGAAAAAAAGAGCTTTTGTCTTTATCTCATTTGATTTAAATATGAAATATTACGCATCTCCTTAATTCCTCTCTAGTGGATTCAGAGAATGTAAGAAGTTTTAGCTACTGAAGCCAGGAAATGAGGGCAGACAGGAGAAAAAGTGGCTCAGTGGACTATATGAAAAGCTACAGTGGACTATATGAAAAGCTTTTATAACAGTACCAGATTGCCAAAAGATGGGACACTGTAATAAGTACTGGAAAACACTGGTGTCTTAATATTCTGGCTTGAAAACAGCCTCAAGGCTGCTCTGTACTATACCAGCTAATCAGGGTTATAAGGTTATGTCAACTGGGAATCCCAGGAACACACCTGAAGGTCTGAACCACACATCCAACGTACCAGGGGCAAAGTCACAGGAGTTTGCTACGACATCTCTACAACACCTATGCATTCTACCACACTGGCAGAATTCCCAGCTGGCCAATTAAACCAACTTTCTAAATACTGTATCTGAGAATTTGGCCCAATAGCTATCAATCTGCCAATCATGTCTGATTTCCTCTCAGATAATACCACTTTGTGCATTGTAGCACTGTACAAGCTTTTCATATGCCTTAGTTTAACGGGATGTGTAAGAATCCTAACTAAGAATGCATCACACACCGAAAATGTAATATAAAATATTAACTGTAGGCGGAGAGAGAAGAGGGAAAGAAAACAGCTACACCATTCCTGACAGAGGGACTTCATGATTTTCATAGTTTCTATAATTATCATCTTTAAAAATCAATGCTAGAGAGACAAAAAGTTCTACAAATGAGAATCAGGCAACTTTTTGCACCAGTTAAATAGATTAATTTTGCCAGTTTTCTCAGCTCTAACCTACTGAAGTTTGCAGTGGGAGGTGCTCCTAAAGAATTCAAAATAAAAGATGAATAAAACTGCTCATCTCCTCCCAGTCTTTCCCCCAGCTCACTCCAAATGGGGCAGAGTGACTAGGTTTTTGGAATCTGCTTACAACACCATATTCAGCTCTCTCACTTTAGTGCCACCTACGTGACGCCATAATAAAGACATAGCAATGACAACCACCCAAGTGCATTATATCAAGTATGTGAATGAGTCTGTAAAGCACCTCTTTTTCAAGAGACTGCTTCAAAACAATACCACTTTTACTCTGAGGTCTGCCTATCAAATAATACAAGATAATGATCAGATAAAGAGGCCTTCACACTATCCTAACGCAAGATAAGCTTCCCAAGCATTGGATAACACAGTTTTAAAATATTAAAGGCAGCAAGCATTTAAAAGAAACAAAACACGGGAGCTTAATTCATTTTTAAAGCCATATTGGGAGGGAAAACAGAGAAAAGAAACTTAAACAAAATTCTTTTTTACCAATATAAACAGATATGCTGAATAAGCATGGAACGATTTATACGTGAGAAAAACAAGGAGTCCTAGGCAACTTTTAAAGACTAACACATTTTTTATGGGAGTAAATCCCACTTCGTCAGATGCTTGAAGATGGGGAATTTAAATTCCTCATCTTCAAGCATCTGACAAAGTGGGATTTCCTCCTACAAGAGCTCATGCCATAAATTTGTTAGTCTTTAAAAGTGCTACAGGACTCCTTGTTTGTTTTGTTGAACTAGACTAACATGGCTACCCCTGTGGAACACATGAAAAAAGAAATTCTATTTAACACCTGTGTTCTAACTACATGTCTTATATTAAGCCACTTTGCTGATTCTAGTCCTGTGTACTTCCTAGAAGAAAGGATTTACATTAATACATTCCAACTTTTTTAACAAGCAGCATAATTGTACCCAATTACAGTATATCACATGTACAAACACTATAAACTTATACTCGGTCCTGTGGTTTATGCAGTACTGACCAGAGAACCCAAAATATTCCTGCAATTTTTTAAAAAGGCATTGTCCTGCTTTTATCATATGCCAAGGGACACAAGAAATTAATCAGAATATAGCTAACTCTTTATAACTAGAAATAAATATTTCTAACAAAATGTTTTGGAAAATATTAGCATTAAGCCAGATTCCGTCAACATTACTCAAAAACATCTACACTTACTTATGTCCAACACTTTTTTGGACTAACATATGGAATCTTCAGTACGATTTATTCCCAAAAGATGAATATTTACTGAGACACATTGAAATAATTTACTGTTTGACAAAGTGGGATTTTCTCCCAGGAAAGCTCATGCCATAAATACATTTGTTAGTCTTTAGAAGTGCCACAGGACTCCTTGTCTGTTATGCTGAGGATCTGAGGACACCTTGTAACCCTGACTGAGCACCAAAACAATTGCTATAACGTGGGACCAGTAGTACCACCTATTTTGGTGTTCTCAGTACTTCCCTGTATAAGTTCCTGTTTTCAATTGCTCATAACTTTACCAAACTTTAATTATTTCGACTGAAAATTTCCAGGTTGGATGTCTGAGGGCATCTTCCTCAGTTGGCTGATTATTATTATTAGTAGTAATGCTGGAAATTTGCAATGAAAATGGGTCAACTACTTATGGGAATAAGGCCAGGGGAAAATACATTGTTTTGCCAATTTTCACAAAATTCTAACAACATGTAATGAGAAGATCGAGCATCTTAAGGGAGCTGAAACATGGCAAAGGCATAGCCTTTCTATCGGGGAGGTCTTTTGCCAGGCCCATGAAAATCTGCCCAAATTTGGCCAAGTTATACATCTCTAAAAATGGCAGTTTGCACATGCTCAGCGGAGATGTCTTAGATTTTAACAGCTAAAAGCCTCAGATTCCATCTGTATTGGGCATACTCTACCTAGGGCTGAGAGGTCTTTCCCTACAATTGCTGACAGCTATGGTTTCCCTTGGTCATATTGAGAATGAGCCCCTGATCTGAGAGCAGGGACCCTGTGCTCTTAATACTCTCTCTGTTGGCCACAGGCAACGTGCAGGAGGAAGCTGCCCAGTTTGAATGCAGAGGGGAATAGACCCAAACCTAGACAAGGGCACAGAGAGTTGATTGGAACAAGGAGCCTGGGACTAGAAATTGAGAATAGGTTAGAACTGATGAAGCAGGGAAAAAAACTGAAATCCAGTGGGGCAGAGGGAAAGAGGTGGGAAGAGACAGATATAAGGAGGAGCCAAGGTGCTGAAGGGACTGGCTAAGCAAAGCATAAGACAAGAAGCCAGAGCCACCAGGGTGAGGGAGACTAAAATTGGATGAGGAACCTGGAGAAGGAGCCTGGGATTTGGAACCAGTGGAGAAAAGGAACATGGGCAACTGGGGGAATAGAGACTAGATAAGGGGGCTGCAAAGCAGGAGATAAGACTGACTAGGCAAGGAGACTGGGGCAAGGCGCTGGTGGGAGGGATGGAAAAGGTTGGGTAAGGACTAGGGAACACTGGGATTGGGATGAGAAGCCTGAGGAGTGCAAATTCGGACTGACTAGGTGAGGAGAGGAGCAGTAGGCTGAGAAAGCCAGGTGAGGAAGAGACAGGACTGGGCAAGAACAAGGCAGAAAGGATCAAGCTTGGGAGGAATGGACAGACGAATCACTAAACCACACTTCTTTCCAGAATCTGGAATGGAACCAGAAATTCTTGCATCTCACCTGCTAGCAACAGATATTTGTGAAACCCCAGCGAAGTGGGTGGTCTCATCTCCCTCAAGTGGTGGTCCACATAGAAAAGGACAACCTACTATTACTTCTTTCTACCTTCCGTGGCAGAGGTCTGTGCTGGTGTTCTAACTGCTTCAAACATGTTGATCAGTCAAATGGGTATCATTATGATGCACCATGATGGGATTTGTTTTTTCTGTTTGCTATTTTAAAGATGTAGGAAACGCAAACAAAACTACTATGTTAAAAGAACATTAAGACAACAAAGTCAATCACTCAGATTTAGGAAGTGACCAAATTAAGGTTCCCTGCACAAACTTCTTGTTACCCCTTCTGCATGCACACTATGTTACAATCTCTAATTAAATAATCACAGATTGTTTTTCCATAGGACTCCTGCCTTACCCAGTAAATAAAATGAACTAGCTCTGAGGATGAGTAAGGGCTGTGTACTGAAGGGGGCTACTGTCTGTAGCAACTCTATTTTCAGTAGTTTTCGAAGGTGTATAGTGAAGAAGGCATGGGATTATGAGAAAAGAAAGGATGATTTTATGGTTAAGGTAGCTGGATTTTAGCCCTGCCTCTGACACAAAGTTCGTGGTGCTGGGCAAGTCATTTAAACCAAACTTCTCACAGATGGCCACTAACTATCCTAATTTTCTGGGTGCCTGACTTGAGACCCTGGTGTCTGTCTTGCAGAAATGTTGAGCATTCACAGAAGCAACTGGAGTTGTGCTTTAAACATACAAAGTGCTATACAATGCTAAGTTTCCTGCAAAATCCAACCCCACACATCTCAATGTGGACTTTGCTTTACGCTCTGAAGCTGCTAGGCATTAGCAGTGTAGTGCTTGAAAGAATGTGCCTTCAGTTCTCAGAGAGACAGGAATGCCTTTAGGCAACCACCCATCCAAGATAAGGTCTGATCCTGAGAACGACTGAAAACCCTGAACTCCCAATGAGAATTAAATGTATTTAAGAGCAATATTAACGGGCTTTAGAATAGTCACGCCCAGTTATCCTCAGCTCAAAGGATGATAGCCCACAATACAAGGCTATGAGCATAGGCCTGTCTCTTGTAATTGCTCCCTTGAAATGCATCTAAATCCAAACTCTCTCTCTCTCTGAAATGAGTCACAGATTTAAAGACCAGAACACATCATATTATGGTAATCTAGTCTGATCTCCTGCATAACACAAGCCATCAAATTTCATCAAACTCAATGTCTGGCAGAAATTATGTAGTTAATGGTATTTAACTATCTCCATGTATTTTTAGTTTTTTTAACTCTATGGGTTATACCCTTCTCTAGACTTCCTAGTGTATCTGGTTTCTCTATATTTGTCTATTAGACAGAGTTTGTGATGACCACCTTCTTGGCTATAGACACAGATTGAAAAATGGGTATCCAGAGATCAAGACATGAGCCTTTACAGCTTGAGCTACTGGGGTTACAAGTCTCATTTCTTTATCCAGGCTTTCTAACAAACAATGGCGGTGGAATCCTTGACAATTAAGCTGAGCTTTTTCATACCCAATTCTCTGTTAAATTCATTTTAATTAATATTACAATAATGCTTAAAGCAGGTAAAACTTACAGATCCACAGAAAGATGAGGCACTAATACAAGGGGGGTGGGGAGTAGTTACCAGAGAACTGATATGTTTCCCATGCATTGCTGCACCACTCTTCTTATAGCTCCATAGATTTGAGCAAGTTCTAGAAGATGTGATAAAGGGCAGAAGGCAGATGAAGCAGTCACATGTATGGTAAATTCATTCTGGAATCTATCACATGGCTATCACCTTGATGTATGGAGGTGGGGAGGGTATTATTAGTATATGCATAATACTTGGAAGATATAAGGCACTATAACAAGTCATATGTGTATTTGGGTATGCTCTACATAAAAAAAAAGGTTTATTTTTCTTGGATGATAAAAGCAATTTCATTGCCCATTGTGAAGTTAGTGCTGAAATTCCAGCTTTGGTGTACTTGTTATTTATCTGTCTTGATTATATTTTAGTTCTTTATGGACCCACTAAAATATGCACTAATAAAATCATGTTAGCCTTTTATTATCAACTGCTTCACTACACAAATATTGCAAGCCTTAGGATTTTTGCTCCTGGCGAATATGGCTCTCTAGATTACCCCATAATCAATGTATTGTTATGCTGGGTTTGGCAATCAATGTTCATGAAAGATAACGGATTTTTTAGTATCCTTCAAGGAGTTTGCACACATACTGCATTTTCTTTTAAAAAAGGCATTATATTTATTTCAACACAATACCAGAAGGAATTTAGGTTGAGTAAACTGTTACAGTTTTCTTTTCTTTATCTTCTTTATTTATATCTTTTCTTATCTGATGTGAACCAAGTGGCTAAGAGACGATTAGAAATTCACTAGATATAGGGCCTGATCTTGCAATCAATCCCAAGTCAACATGAAACAAACAATGTAACATGCAGACTACATGTAACAAACTATGGTAGGATATGTCCCACAGTATGTTTTCAGAGCTAAAATGGTGCAAAAATTATCTGTGAGCCCCCACTAGCATACAATATAGAACCAGACAAGTTAGAGTCTAGTTGCCCATCAAACCTGTGCCCTGGCAGGTGTAGGAGATCATCCTTAGATAGAGATATACTAGAATGGTGTTATTTGTAGAATACTTCAAGATCTGTGATTTTTAAACTGGTCATGGTCTAACACTGCTGGACGAAGGGGGAAAGGAACCTTAGTCAGGAGTGATGCAGTTGTAACAAACTACACAGTCTTCTCAAAAGGTCTCAATTCATACACTATGGCTATGTCTACACTTGCAAGTTAAGTCGACTTAAGGAGGGTTGTTAACCTAACTTAGTCCCTGTCCACACCAGGCTTCCATTAGGTCAACTTAAGAAAATCCTTAAGTCGACCTAATGAAAACTTAGGTCAACTTAGTAAGACCTGCCAGGTAGGTTGACCTAACCCTCCTTTATGTCGACCTAAGCACAGTGTGGATGCTTAAGTCCACTTTATTAAGTTGACCTAAGGGCAGTTAGGTCGACTTAACAAAGAAGACTAAGTCCACATCCGTGGAAACCACTTTGTTAAGACGACTTAATAAGGCCGACTTTAAGTCAACCTTATTAAGTTGACTTAACAAAGTCGACCTAACTTTTTCTAGTGTAGACATAGCCTATGGGAAATGACAGAGACTGGATTAAGGGACAATTTGGGGGATATTACATTTCTGACCCCAAAAGGGTCTGTTAGTCCTCTTTAGGAGAAGATATACTAAGAGAAGCATCCAGTGCTAGCTGAAAGGTAAGAGTAAATCCTTTCCTGTGTTAATAATGTATGAAGAAATGTGACCAAAGCATAGTCGCATGCATTCTATATCAAATAACTGCAGCTATAGAGTATATTTTTGAAGAACAGTGTGTGGGATAATAAAGACTCCAAGTTGTGGAAACACTCGCTATTTTCATTTTGGGAACATACTCCAGTTAAACAGTACCTTCATGAAGTTGCACTCTTTGGACAAATTTGGGGATTTTTTTGCTTTTTTCCCCGGGTGAAAATGTTCTATATTCAAACAAAAATGTGGCCATTTTCATTACAAACTGAAATGCCTCCTTTCATTTTCATGGCAAATTTGAGACAACAGATATAGGACCCCAGCCAGCAACTATTTTTTTCACTCTGACAGTCCCAGTGAAGTCTGCTAATTTTTTTTTTAAGCTCTAATTCCACACTCACCATTGTTAAAAATGTGTTTCTATGTTTATTGTATTATTTATAACCATCTATGGATCTATAAAGCACTAAAATCCAGTAAACTCTGGCCCCATCAATCACCTGCTTTGCAAAATTAAATGACTTGCATTCCAGTTGTCCCATGTGCAATTACATTCATCGCAGAAGTGGAGAGATATACACATTGCATCTCCTTCACCCATCAATAACCCCACGCTATGCAGTGGTGTTTTTGTTTCCCTCAGACAGGGATTTCATTAGGGGAATACAGCTCAGACATGAGATATGTTTAATCTATTTGGGCTGTGCTGGCTATTCCAGTTCACTAGTGGAGAGGGAATTGCAGGTGGTTTCCACTAATGTGATTGCACCACTGTGTGTCCGCAGCCTGGGTCCTGCTGATGAAGCAATCAAGCCCTTATGTTAAGAACTTCCCTGGGATTTTTAAGTCTTCATTCCCATTTACAGAAAGGCCCCTTTATACCACTCTGGCAGTGAAGGGGACTGTAAAGCGGATGCCATTATTAAGGGTGACAATTTTGGTAACCAGTGTGGTACTACACCTAGTTCTGTAAGATTAGGCACTTCATTTCATAAACATAAACATTCAAAATGTTTTTGGTCAACTCTGCCGACTGAGTCAAATCTTTGTGAATCATTTGAACTGTTCATAGAAAAAGACCCCAAACACTTTGCATTGAAATTAAAATTCTCCTTTTCTGGGGAAGAAACAGGATAATCAAAGGTTCTTAACACTCCCAGAACCTAAACAACATTCAGACTATGTGCATCATCCATACTATGTGCATCATCCACAGGAGAAAGAATTGTCTCAGAATGTTGGATTCTCCCTGCAAGGTATTGAGTGCCTCCCACTTAGTCCTGCATGCCCTGAACTGCCAATAAAACAAACACATCTCTTAACCTCTTCTCCCCAGACACAAAGGGACAAGAACAAAGATGAGTTTGTTGGGGAGATGTAACAAAACTGGGCAATAGAGGACTGAGGGGTGAACCAAAGAAGTTAAGGATCCTGAAGTCATGATTTGCTGAGGTGAGCATTCACAGCTCCCGTATACTTACAATTGTGTGTGTTTCTCACTGCTGAACATCAGGCCCTCAGTATTTTGCAGGGAGCATTCAGTGCTTTGCAAGATTGAGCCCTTAGTCATAAAAATATATTTTACATATAAAAATACAGCAGATTTCCTTCTAAAAAAGTCAAATCTTAAGTGTTATTCTCCTCTTAGTATTCTCTTATACATTCTCAAACAGACATTTGGGATATACTGTTTTATAGTTATTAGAACACACACTCTTGTACCTTTAAACACCAATTTAAAAACAAAAAGTTGAGAAGGTCTCAATCTCGAAGAAATTCTGGTACGACTCGAACTTTTGCACAGTGAATTGTAAACAAGCTTCTTAGAATGCTGAGCGTTTTCTCATTTCTTTCCAGCAAAGGCCGTCTCAAACACATCAAGCCCTGCTTTGAAGTAAACCTGAGCTGAATTTATGCTGCTCAGCACCTTTGACAAAGCTGCTTGAAGGGTCTTGTTTGACTGATGCAGCTTGCAGTGCTCCAGTGCCTCTAGTAGGACTGAAAATTGGCTCATCTTTTCATCCAGCCTGTAAAGAATGTTTCTGAAAGAGAACAATGGAAAATGGTAAACTCTTCACTCGAACAGTTGAAAACAATTACTTCATCAAAAAACATCAAGGGTCCCTCCAAGGAACAGCTATCCTTTACAAATGATACATATTATCTTTAATAAACTTAACCTCTAGCACATTGGAAAGATGAGTGCATATTTATTCTGGTTTTCAAAAGTGCACCTGTCCATCGCTCTAGGGGCATGTACATGAAAAACATTTTCAAACCTTATCCAACCCCACTCCGCCAAGTCTTTCTTGTCTATTCAGCCATTCAGGATTCAATAAAATGACACACTTAGGCCCAGTGTATCTCTCGAAGTATCTCATGTTCTCAGCAGGACTGTGTTTATTTCCCTTTTTAAAAAATGTTAGTTATTAGTGGGAATCCTATATCTGAAAGAAAATCTTTCTTTCCTATCCACTTCTGTTGCTTTTTCCTTCACACTTTAGTGTCATAGGAAGAAATCTGGGTCACATTGAAGACAATGACAAAGCTCTCCCTGACTTCAGCAGAAACATTATTTCATCCACAGTCCTCTGTGACATCACCACCAGTGCACCCATCCCTAATGAGACAGACTTAAGTCAGGGAATATGCAAAAGGAACAGCAAAACGCTTACAAAACAAAAACTTCTGTTTTCAGGCAACATCCTTAAGAATTTTTTTTAAATGACCAAAGAACAACACAGACAACGTAAGATCTGAGCAGAATTTTTCATACAGGACACAATCCTGTAGTTGTTACTGTAGGAGGCAAACCTACCACCAGATTCTTTGAGAACCTTGTCTGTATGAAGTGTTGTGGGACTGAATTTAAAGCTGTTCAGCGAATCAATGGTTTCCACGAGGTCTTTAAAAGCACGCTATAAATGTTATCTAAATTCAGTAGTAAATGCAGTAACCATTATTCCAGTTAGATAATCATGTAAATATCATGAATCTCCACTTAGGGGCTCCTTTGATTGTTGACCTAGTGTAAATTTTCAAATAAAAAAAAGCCACAAGTGATTTTATACAGTACTTTATCTGGAAAGACACAGGAAGGCAGAAATTCCAGAGTATGAACAAGAAAACAGTAACAATGAAAGGAGGGCAGCTGAGACATTACATTAGTAACCTAATTATGTGGCAGGCACAGTGGCAACTGCAAATTAGTAATAAAACCAGCAAGGATATTCACATGGAAAACAGAAGACTACAAAAGAGTATCTTTCACAGATTACTCAGAGTCTTTTAATTACCAGTCTACAAGGAGGAGTGGTAATGGAGTTGGCAGAATAAATGACAACTCCGAAGAGCCACTTATGCTCAGTAGTGTTTTGTGTAACAAAAAGCTACGAATAAAGAGTGACATTTTCCAAATCTGTGAATTTCTTACTAGCCCTACTTATTTCTAGTTCTTACACTGACTATTAAGTATGCAAACAGTTATTTATAGGACCCAACTATTAGCATGGTGCTGTAGGAACAATAACCTTTGTATCTCCAACAGGTTAGCACCTAGCATATTTTGAGTGCTACGCCAAATAAATAATCAAAATACATGATGGGAACTGCATGAATACTTCAGGGCAGAGCCCACTTTAAAGTTCCATTTAACATGCTTCTGCTCTCTATGAACAGGAGGCACCATAAATTCCAGGTTGACTGGATCATGTGTGGCATGCAGTCACTACCGTGTAGTATAGTGAGTTACATCTGTGCTGATAGCCAGAGAGGATTTGCTTTTTTTTTTTTTAAAGGAGAATTGAAGGAGCATTGCCAGCCTTGCACTGGGTCCCAGAGCAGACATCTCCTCAGGAAGGTCAAGTTGCATAGCACAGCTTATTGCTCCTTGAGGGCTTGATCCTACTTGCTCTGAAGTCAGTACGAGGTTTGTCATCGACCACAAAGGGAGTAGGATCAAACTTTTTCAAAGGACCATGTATTACAGTATACATGCTCGGGAGAATGGAGGCGTGGTCATACTGTCAAATCACCAGGCCACATAACCCTGTGGGCAGTGGCCAGCACAGGAACCAGTTAGGTTCTTTCTTGACAGCTTTGTTGTAGTCCTATCTGGCACCAAGGAGAAGTGGGAAGAAGGAGCTCCCTGTATGCTCTCGCCCCACTAAAACGTACTTTACATGAAACAGAGGAAAATAACACTGATAATTTAAAATTATTTCAAGATTTTTAAGGCTAAATTATTGCAAGAAATGAAACATAACCATGTTATTAAGGGATATAGTTTTAAACTGGGAGTTTAACCAGGATGTCATAGTAAGTCCCAAAAAGCTCTGGCACTGTGGTCTGGATTTAAGTACCTAGAAAAAGCTATAGGGCCACATCTTCACCTTATGTAAATCATTGTATGTCAACTGAATTCAATGGAGTTGTGATAATTTACATCAGCCAAGGACCTGCCCATAGAGAAGAGATGGCGAGCTAAAGATAGTGAGATTTTGAGGTCAATGAGAAACCGCATTTTCGATGTGTAGAGGAACCTGTTTTTATTACACCCATCCCAAGTTTTAAAATTTACTGAAAACAAGCCACATGAATAAAACAGATCGCTTGTTTATCTTTACGAATGTCTACAGGACTTAATACATTTTCACTCTCTTGCAGTAATTCCATTGGCAGGTTGATTACAGACTACTATATAAAACAAATACTCCTAACCGACCGGAGTATCAATCAACCAAAATGAGGCATATTTAGTTGTCTGGTGAATATGAGAGACACTCCATCTTTTATCATTCTTTAGAAGATAATCTTAATTTCTGAAATAAAGTAATATCATCCAGGTACAGTTGATCTATTGCACAATATGGTGGAATCTATATTTCTTTCTGATGTATGACAATGCTTTAAAAGTGTAACAAGTAAGATCATGAATATCTTTTAAAATTTTTTCTTCCATGGATTCTTACCAGGATCTTATATTTTCCAGTTACTTATCTCTGCACTGCAAACCATACCATTTTTGCTGCATATAATAAATTCTCTCTTTATGAATCATTACAAGGAGTCAGTGTGTACTATTTTATTATTTTACCTCTAAGTTTCATCAAATGAAAAAAAAATGGCTATAATGTTTACTCAGTTTTTGTATATCCATGTATTTGCCAGTCAGTAAAAGTGTTTTAATTAAAAATTACAACTGCTTTGAAAAACATGTAGCCGTTAATACGGTTATATGATTACTATATATAGAACCACACCCAGGACGCCAACATATATGTAATTCAATCACTAAAACATTCTGTAACTGAAATCATTTTTGTAGCCTACACTTTTAAAACAACATTAATTCCACCCTCTTGCCTAATCACTTAAATATCTCCCTTCATCTTTAATTATTTTGATCTTGAAAATATAATTCATATAGTTAGCCTGACCCACACAAAACCCAGAGACACTACTAAAAGGAAAGTGTAATACATTATTGATGACACTAATGAAATTACAACACACATCACTCATCTTAATGGGTCTGTTTCAATGACATATCATAGTGACCTGAAAAGTACAGCACCAAACTGGGAGACCTCATTAATAACTCCAGACAGTACTACTCAACGAGATAAAGCATCTTCATATAACTGACAAATCAGTCTTAATAAACTAAGGCAAAGGGACATACAAAATTAATTTTAAAAGAAAGGCATCTATAGTCTTTACAATGAGTCATTTCCATGTCTGCAAGCATGCCTGTCATTGATGGAAGTAATGACTTTGTATTCTAATGTTGATTTTCATTACTACAGTTGAGGATGGAATGCCACTTCTCACACAACAGAAATTAACAGGCACTACACACCATGCCAGGAAATTTCTCAGTGATAAATCACACTTGATAATAAGTCATGTCTTTCAAAACAGACTAAGTTGTATATATTATACCATAATACAGGAACCAGGTTTATTTCTAACAATTACCCCAAACTATTTCAGAGGTTATACTGAAGCAATAGGAATGTTAAAAGTAGATTACTGTATTTATCTCATCACTGAAAGAGATTATTTCTCTTGGGAGACAAGCATGTACATAAGTAATGTACAAACAGATGAGGGTGAATTATTGTGCAGTTCACATAAATCTTCTAACCTAAGGGCTGAGGTCTGGATTTTGCAGACCAAAAGTAATTACTAAATCATTGGAATGTGACAGCAAGCAAAAAGTCCCACATGAGTCGAGTTCACATTGTCTCAATGAGATCACATTAAAATCATTTATGGGAAAGTGCAATGGGTATCTCTCTCTATTCTAGTTATAATCAAATACGTTATGACTAGAGCTGTTTCAATACCCTCACAAATTCATTTTATGCATCTCTGAATGATTTGTATTTGTGCCCTGGAAAAAAAGCAACCTACAAATGATTTCTGTCATTTTATTTCTCTCCCCTCCCATCATCATACAAATTTTCAGTTCTGAATACATCTTTCCTAAAAGCAGGGAGCTTGTCCACTTTCGTGTTTGCAAAATACTTAATGACTTCTGTTTTACATAGACAAATAAATTATAATAAATATTCACGTACTGAGATTTTCAGATTCATGGGGTCTGGATTTATCCCAGGATCTAGAGCACTATACAGTCATTAGCACTCGATTTATATGAAATTTTAAATTTCATATATTTATGAAATAAATACTAGCTTGTACTTATGAAAAACTACAAGGATTGGTGGAGATGGTTTCCCCCCTAAACCTCCACTTATCTTTCCCGTCTCATTCCTTTTCCTTTCTTCTTTTCTTCCTTTGTTATCAGCCTTCAAATAGTTCATTCTGTCGAATGGTATGATTGTAACAAAAGAGCAGCATTGCAAAAGTCTATTCTAGGGTGTGTAATTTTTGCTGATAGCCCAGTAAAAATATTATTAGCTATTTCATCATGATAATGATGGATGACTAAGATTTTATTCCTAGGCTGGTAAACTGTCATAAAATATACACAAGGCTGATTAAAGGTAAGAGACCTTTTCCCCATCTTCCTTCCCCCAGTCTCTGCTTATCCTCTTCTCCAATTCACTTTAGTGGATGAAATGTATCCATTTACAACCTAATCACATACTCTATATTACATACTCTCTCGAAAGCCACACTGTATTCAAGTATAACTAATGAGCATGTCTATAAATAAATAATAATACATCACTCTTACACAGTGCTTTCCATGAGCAGATCTCAACACACTTTACAAAGGCAACTGTTGTCTTTCTACAATAGACTAACACGGCTACCCCTTTGGAATTTTACAAAGGCAGTAAGTATCATCTCCATGATAAAAAGGTTTCACCCACAAAACCCTGTTGAATGAATTGCCAAAATGTAAATGAGGCCAAATTCTACATCAATGTAATTAGGCCAAAGTACATTGAAGTCAGTGGTGTTTCTTTGGTGGAAACATGGTCAAAGAGAGAAAAGGATAAGATCCATCATAGTTGGCACAAGATAAAAAGTCAAATCTTGAGTGCTTAGCGTAGTTCAAGATTTAAATGTTAGGGTTAAAACTGTGCAAACAACAGATTTTTCAGTTTGGTGGCCAAACCACAATACCCAGCGAAAATGATCATTCATTTTGAACAGAAACGAAATTTTTCTATTGTAGAAAGACAACAGAGTCCTGTGGCACTTTTAAAGACTAACAGATTTATTAAAAACAGGACTCTGTTGTCTTTCTACAATAGTTTCTACAATAGACTAACACGGCTACCCCTTTGAAATTTTTCTGGTTATTCTTCCTAAAACAAATGGCACCACCCCTCCTTTGTCCAGGGCAATTTGAACATTTCATCAAAAAACTGTTTTGAAATGGAACGTCAGAATGATTCATTTAGGAACTGTGAAAACAAACCATTTCAGCTTTTTTGGAAAAAAAAAATCCATCCAACTTTTTTAGCTGAATTATTTTCCTAATACAATTCAATTTGCAAATAGTTTCAGTCAATCTAAAGCTTCATATTTGAGTGAATGTTACTTTTTAACCAAAAAAGTTTGCCCAGCTCTACTGAAGGTCACATTTTTCAAATAAAAGGAAGCTGGACACATGCTTTCCTCTTAATCGTTAATGACAAAATACCAGCATTCATATTAATTTGTGTTCTAAAGCATATAAGAAATCACTCTAATCTTGTGCAGAGACAAAGGAAGCACAGTTACCATCACATAAAGCTAACAGAATGTGATACTTGATTTTCTGTTAATAAGGCACTGATCTGTAATTCCCTGGAAAAGATTTTAAACAGAAGAATGCATCCGTAACAACACACAACCATCCAGTTTAACTTTCAACACATAAAAAGCTATTATTTATTTTTATATTTTAATGGTCTCCTGGCAAATATGTCCTCCAGCATTTCCTGACAGCTAATAACTGATTCAGTTATAGTTCCAGTAAGATGTTTTTCTTCAAGCCAGCCAGGCGTCAGTGTCCTCCCTGATATATGTAATAGATGTATTAGTATCTAGAACTCCAATTCTGCAACTTATACTGCACAGAAGGACTTCACAGAAGTTCTATGCAGCAGCAATAGGAGTCCACCCACATGGAACAAAAATACTGTATTAGAATCTAAGATTGTACAGTTTCTCTAAAAATGCTCTAAAAAAACCCAACAATTTTTCTGAGAACTGAAGCATTTTTAAGATTTGTTAAGGTGGGTAACATTAAATTCCAAAATGTTTAACTTAATTACAGATAAATAATCATCACAGCAATCCATGAATGTCAAGTGAGACATTGGCTGATGCATGCCTAGTATATAAAAATCTAGATATTTTTCTAAAGTACTCCAATTTGTTCTTTAGAATTCAGTTCTGCTCTTATCAAAATAACTCGAGTATCACTTAATTTTGCTTTCACTCACACTGGTGGAATTTCATTGGCTATGTCTACACTTGAAAAGTTAGGTCGACTTTATGAAGTGGAGTTAATAAGGTTGACTTTAAGTTGACTTAAAGTGGACCTCATCAAGTCGACTTAACAGAAGTCGACAACTTTTCAAGTGTAGACGTGGTCCCCTTTGGGCCTTATTAAGCCGACTTAATGTTTTAAGTCGACATAAAAAGGTCCAACTTGGCACTACCCCGCATCTCCACTGGCTTAAATCAACTTAATAAAGTCAACTTAAGCACCAGTTCGAAGGAAAACAAAGTGTTATTAATTCGAACTAACTTTTCCTTAATTCGACTTAAGGAGCAGCTTAAGTCGAATTAAGAAAAGCCCAATGTAGACACGGAGTAAATTAAATCGATTTAAGCCACCTTAAATCAACTTAATTTCTTAAAATGCACCCATTGAGATTAGTGAGTTACTCTTGATTTATTATGGAGTAAGTGCAACCAGAATCAGGCCCACTGATGTCAGTAGTGCAGATTCAGGCCCTTTATGGCAGAATCAGAATGCAAAGAGAAGCATCAGGAAGGCAAATGGTCTTCAGAAGGTACAAATGGATGCTTAGCACTGTTATAAAACAGTTCTATGTAATATATTAGGCATGATTCTCACTGGAGTTTTATAGAAATTATTTAAAAAGGTTTCTCTAGAAATTAGTGTAAGAGCCCATGCAAATTCCAAAGGGGCAGCCGTGCTAGTCTAGTTCAGCAAAACAAACAAGAAGTCAGGTGGTACTTATAAAGACTAACAAATTTATTGATTGCATGGGCTTTTGAAGTGGTATTGTCTCCCATGAAAGCTCATGTGATAAATTTGTTAGTCTTTATAAGCGCCACCCGAGCACATACAAAGTATCAAATCTGTTCTAAAGAATTTTAAAACCACCTTTTAGAACTGAACAAAGAATGATATCCCTCCTAGAGAAATATATAGGCTCCTTTAACCTTCAGATATTGTAGTCAAACAAACGTGTAACCTTTTATGAATACTGCCAAGCCCTTTGCGTGGGTAATATCTTGTGGCAGGCTAATTATAGACATTTTAGTCTGAGTCCCTTATATTTGTATTGCGAAAAGTAAATAGAAATGCCTGATCTTTATTTATATATGTCCACACACATTCTCTCTCTTCTGGTTCTTAATCTTTTGAGTTCATGATCCAAAATGAGAGCCTACTCATTTCCTGGGCTCCACTATGTTCCTAACTATAGCTGAACACTAGAACAAAAACCACAACTAATATACAAAATATTTACGACCAGGTTTCTCTCTTTCTGTAATTAAATAAAAATCCACTACTTTATATGCATCTATTACGTCACATCTTTAAACCAAATATTTCTAATCTGCCTAATTATTCCCCACATGGAAATTTCTCCTTGATTCTAATTACTTTCATTACTCTTCTCTGGACCTGTTCTGTTTCTCTTGTATTCTTGTTGAGATAGTGACAGCTGCCCAACCCTTTATATGGTGCCTTTATCATATTTTCTTCAGTAATCTGTCTTTTTCTTAAAATAACTTTGAGTAAGTCAGTTATACTCTCCTACTCATTTCACCATTTGCAAAAGAACGATAAATACTATTCTTCTGCCTTGTAAGGACTTTTAGGACAATATAAATATCAACTTTTTTACTTTCTTCAAAACTTAGGAAAGAGGAATGTTAATTATTTTTTAAAAATTAAAGCAGCCTTTTCTGATGGTATCTTAAATTTCTCATTTTAGATACATAAGAATTGGCATTCGTCAGAAACAAAGTTTCCACCACATGAGAAATTCTGATATTTTCAAAATTGTTTTTGTGCCAAAGTGGAACAAAAAGAGTTGATATTCAAAATTTCTTGCAGAATGGAAATCACGCATTTTGATTAAAAAATTGAAATGTTTCATTTAGTCAATATCTATAATACACATCTGATATACATACATATATTAAAATATAAATGTGGACAGTAAATAAGAAATAATAAAGCAAAAATGTAGTGTTTTAAGATTTTCTATATGAAATTTTTCACCATTATCAAAACAAGAAAGTCAGAGCAATTTGTTCCGTAAAAATTTCACAAAACATCAATAGATTCCCATGAAACACTTTGATTTTGCTTAAATGGCATCTTCCCTCAGAAAAATGTTCTATAAAAGTATTTTCAATCAGTTCTACCAAGAATCAGATACCAGCAGTTTCTTCCAAGGATCATTGTGATTTATAATACTGTTTGAGGGAAAATTGAATGTGAATTGCACTTTCCCATCTGATATTCAAGTAGTGCCAATAACTATCACTTTCTGAGAATAAACTGAATCCTTTTCCTTGGTCTCAGCAACTGCATACTAAAGGCTGTAATCAACTTCCAGTCATTGGTAGGGAAAATTGCAGATGCTATGTGATAGCTCACTGCTAGTACATGAAAATTATGTACTGTGTCCTATCAATCATCCCAATATTGCATTCACAGTATCATTTTATCTTTGAGCATGAACTGATGAGCATTATAAGATTCTCTTTCATAACTTAATAAGAAGTACCATCATTAGAACATTTATATCTCATATTCCTTACAATAGCACTACGATATGTAGCCATTTTAAATCTGGAACCTGGGAGCACATGCTCTTGGCGCCACTTTTTTTTTTTTTTTTATGTCAAGTGCTTATATAAAGTCCCCTTTTTCTAGATTGGGTTGGACTGGATAAACCCAATCCAGGGTTTGTCCTAGAGAATTAATTAGTATTAAAAGTCTTCTTTGTTTAAAAAAATTTACCAGCGGTTCTCAACCACTGTGTCGGGACACGAAGTGTGTCACGAAGAGTTGGGAGGTGTGTCATGGAAAGCTGGCAGCTCAGCCTGGAGCCAGCCTGGGGCTCCTGCAGCCCGCCTCTTGCTGCTGCTCTCAACAACCCGCTCCTACTGCACAACACAGGCAGCAGCCAGGGCCAGATGAGTAAAGGGACTTAGGTGCTGCAACCCAGAGATCCTGGGCTGGGCTGGGGGTGCACCGCCTGCTCCACAAAAATAAACCTGGCCCCATCCAGCCAGACTGCCAGGGCACCAGATTGCGCTGGGTTGACTCTGCCCCCACCCATGTCCCAGAGTGTTGCATCCTCCCAAGCGCATCCAGCCCAAGTGCCACTGGCAGATTGTAGTGTGTCACACGGTTGAACTTCATCTGTCAGGTGTCACAATGCAAAAAAGGTTGAAAACCACTGAAATATACTATGAATAAAGGGGTGAATAAGTGTCAGTATTTATTGTTTGTCTACTGATACTAGAATATTCAGAAGCAATGCTAATAAAAGTGCTTCACTGGCATATAGCATTTTCCAACAACAGATCTCACTTTACAAAGGAAGGAAAAGAGTATTATTTACATTTTACAAATGGGGAAAGGAACATATGGGGTGACCTGATTTGTAAACCGATTAACATTGTAATTCTAGAAAATAGGAACTTAATGGAAAACTAAACATTTGCATTGAGGATGTTCAACTAGTGGAGGGTTCAGTAAATGTCTTTCAAAGTCTGTAATCTATATGGGACTGGTTTTCATTCATATAAAATCAGTAGGAACTGAAAGATGGCTCTTCAGTAACTATATGAAGTGCAAATACTGCCAGCAGCCCTATATTCAGTTCAGAGTTGCAATAATTTCTAAGCAAGTTTGCTATTCCAAAATACAGCCTTACACAAAAAGTTCAGATAATTTTCATGGTCAAGGGGTGTTTAAGGTAGTGGGGCAGTGTAAAAAATCATGTAATGTAGATAAATGAAGAACTCCAGTCTTTACGACCATGAACCCAGCACTCTTATAAGCATTAAATTCACTTTATTAAAAACACCTACCCAACAAATTTCAATGGCTATGTCTACACTTGCTAAAATTAATTCGAATTAGTTAGTTCAAACTAACTAATTCGAACTAATTTTAGTTAGTTCGAATTAGCTTAATTCGAACTAGCATGGCCACACTGGAATGTTAGCTCAAACTAAGCAAGCACTTGCTTAGTTCGAATTAGCGATCCCCATTCATTTCATTGACCGGTTAATTCGAACTAAGAAATTAGTTAGTTTGAATTAACCCCTTAGTTCAAATACCCTATTTGAATTTATTAGTTCGAATTAAGGAAGCCCTTAATTTGAACTAACTAAAGCCTAGTGTAGCCATGGCTTTAGTTAGTTCGAATTAAGCCTCCTTAATTCGAACTAACTTGCCAGTGTAGACATAGCCAATGGTGTTGTGGTAATCACAGACAAAACTTTGAAAGTGAATAGATGTACAAAAATTCATAAAAGTGAACATAAAGGATACTTAGAGCAAAGAAAATAAAGATTATATAACAAATTCATAGATTCTAAACCCAGAAGAGACCACTGTGATCATTTACTATGACCATCTGTATAACATAGGGAAATCAACATTAACTGTCTGGGAAGCTCCTCATCCAGCTCTATTAAAATACTTGAATATAAGTTGTCTGGTCCTGCTGATTTAAAAATGTCCAACTTCAGTAGCTGCTGCTTAATATCCTCCTTCGATACTAATGGAATGGAAACAGTAGGATATGGCTACTTATCTTTTTTCCCCAAATACAGAAAAGAAATATTTACTGAACACATCTACCTTTTCTGCCTTATTAGTGATAATGCTATCATTTTCAAGTATTAATGGACCAATACTATTGTTAAGATTCTTTTCATTCTTTATATACTTATTTCCCGCCATCCTTAATTCAGTTAACCATAGATTTCTCCTTGTGTCCCTTTTTTCCCTTATCAATCTTCTATAATTTCTAGCTTCTGGTTTATATTCATTACTCTCAACTTCCTCTTTCCTCCCTCTGTTAAATACCAATTTTTATAGTTGTCTTCATCTCCCATAATCTCCCCTCTAAACCAGGGCAGTTGTTAACCAATATGGACTTCCTCCTCAAATGTGGAATTATGGTTTTTTGGACATCCAGTAAACTGTTCTTAAATAATTCCTAATTATCGTTCACATTTTTCTGATGAAGTTAGTCATTCCAGCTAATCTGGCTCAATTGTTTTTAGTTTTGTATAACTGGCTATTTTAAAGCACCATTAATTTTTAGTCCTCTGATCATTTTCTCATTTCTCTTTATCTTCAAAGATAATATAGGAGTCCCCCATGTTAGGATGCCACACTTTTTGAGTTAGGAAATTTTCATCTATAGTATTTAGAAATTCAAAGGACATTTTACTATTGGCGGTATGATAATTCTGGCATACGTTACTCAGAATGAAGTCTCCTGTGACCACACAGCTGTCTTCCTTCACGTTATAGGTAGGTACCATAAGGAGTCAGTTACCTTATTCCCTAGTGTCATTTGATGGTCTGTGGCAAACATCAACTAAAACTAAAGCATCTTGTGCTTTATCTGTTAAGACACTGATCCATAAACAATCAAGATAATTTTGTCATGAGTTATCAGCGATTCAAAAATGAATAACGTTCATTTTTAACATAGCGCTAATCTCCTTTCCCTTTTGTCCATTTGATCCTTCCTAAATAAGTTATAATAATTGAATTTAAGGTTCCAATAATGAGAATCGTCCCATCAGATTTCAGTAATGCCACTTTGATGCTTATAAATGAGAAATTCCATATACTCTTGTTTGTTAGCCAGGGTCCGAGCACTGGTATACAGGCAATTAAAGAATTTCTTTTCTTGGTGTCCTTTGGTTCCTAGATTAATTTTATATTACTCTAGTCGACCTGTCCCCAGGATGATTGGTCTTCCTTCTGCTGTGATGGAGGCCATTCAACCTATACTGGCCTCTTTCCCATCAAAAGTGAACCAATGTTTCATAAAATTAAAATCTTCCATCCTATATCAACTACCTAGCCATTGATTCACTTCCAGAATCTTCTGCCTTCGGGCCTCCTTTATTTGTGGGACAGGAAAGATCTTAGAGAAGATTGCTTGGACATTCTTCTTCCTCAGCGTGCTTCCAAGTTCCCTGAAGTAATCCACTATCTGGGAGGTATCTGGCACCACACGGTCATTAGTGCCAATATGAATCATCACCAATGGATCCTTTTCTGTTGACTCCAAAAGCCTAGTCAATCACAGTTGGCTCAAGTTTTGGCTCCAGGAAAGCAGCACATTGTCCTATTGGCCATCTGTCCCTTCAAAGTATTGTTTTGATTATATGAAGCAGTGAATCTCAAAAAGGATCATCTGTCTTGAACATTCAGAGAACCTGTAAGCTAAATTTTCTTACAGTTGGGTACATATCTCCATTCCCTGGGATCAGCAGGAATTCAGTATCTTCCAGAGTTCCCACATTGAGGATCTGGTATCAATTGGAAATCAGCAGGAATTCAGTAAGTATCTTCCAGAGTTCCCACATTGAGGATCTGGTATCAATTGGAAACTTCTAGCTGTGTGGAATTCCTCCTGGTCGTCTTCTCTCTGGTAGCTAAATCCTGCCCTTCCTCATCTATCTCTAGCCATTTAGAATGCCATCACGTGTTTAGCTTTTTGTGTTTATGACCCGCCAATCCTCCTCTTTGAATTCCCCTCTTTCCAAATTCTTGAGCTCCTTTCTTCTTTGAACCTGAGATACTAGGGATGCCTCAACCTGGATGTACAGGAATTCCTCAGATTTGCTGTTCCTCAGTAGTGTCTCTAGTTTTTCTCCCAATTCAAGAATAATTTCCTCCAGCACTTGCACCAATCTTGCACTTCAAACACAGGATGTCCCTTTGGGTTTCAGACAGAAAAGAAAACATGGCATATTTATTTCAGTTCCCCCCACTATTCCTCTTCAATTAAAAGCTACTTATAAAAGTTAGTTTCTTCCCTTTTTTCTACAATTTTCAGTTGTGTATGAATGATAATCTGCATTAATATACTGCAAATTACAATGAAATCCCATTGTCAGCCACTTGACATTGAAATCTGAATTTGTCAAAGGCAGATACAATAATAGCGTGCACTCTGTTGTTACCATAATTGTAGCTATATTTGTCTAAAGTTCAAACATGTTCTTACATCTAAATTAATTCTCTTTTTAGCTTACCATACTTAATAAAACAAATCAAATCCAGAAGTGCAGAGCAGATAAGAATATACAATCAAATCTTTACTGAATATGCTAGAGTAAAGCGGCAGACAAGGTGAGTGAGGTAATATCTTTTATTGAACCAACTTCTGTTCGGGCAAGAGAAGTTTTCAAGCTCCACAGAGCTCCTCTTCAGGTCTGGAAAAAATATCCAGAATGTCACAGCTAAATACAAGGTGGAACAGACTGTTAAGCATAAGGTGTTAACACAAGTTGCAAGAATCCATGTAAAATAAAGTGGGCAATTGTGGAAGGTAACCCAGACTGTCTGTACCAACTAATGGTCAAGCAGTGGTATGATATGGTGGTCCTCCTTTCTTCTACAACTCTGCCGTGTGGGTTTGGTCACTTCTTTTGGGCTCAGCCCTCTGGCCAAGTCACATATCCTAGTCCACCTCTGTCAGGAAAAAGCACCTTCCTCCTTATCTCTAGGACTTAGGACTGGTCTCTTATGTATTCAGGGTCTTATTCAGCTGTATTCCCTGCAAAGGGGACTCTTATTCTTGTCCTATCTTCCCAGGTTTGTAGGGGAGCCTGAGTCCTCCCCTCCATTGGGCTCCAATCCAGGGCCCAATGGTGGGGTAGTTAAATTCTGCACCTTGGGATGCTAAATAGCTACCTACCTGGAATAATTCCTACCTGGATTCCCCCCTCCTCCTCCCTCCCATAGAGTAAATTAAAGAACTGAACTGAAAAAGAAGTTTCTGTTGTTCCCAAACAATCACCAGTCTCTCCAGGCTTGATCAAATCAGTGTGATCAGATCTCAGGCAACAAGGGGACTTAGGCTGTTATTTCCCCAGAATTCAGGTCTGCTCCTTTCCGCAGCTTTCCCTCTTCTGAGCCTCTCTGATTCCCCTTTTAAAATGCACCTCCACTATGTGTGGGCTTTGCAGATGCAGCTGGTGGAGTGACATGAGCTGTTTCTCATCACTTGTTCTTCAGTGTGGGATTTGTATACATCATCCCAGCAATTAACACCTCTGCAGTCATAGGGCTAAGTAGGGTTAGTATGTTCCAAAGGGGTAGCCATGTTAGTCTAGGTCAGCCAAACAAAAAAAGGAGTCCTGTAGCACTTTTAAAGACTAACAAATTTATTTATCACACGAGCTTTCATGGGAGAAAATCCCACTTTGTCAGACACTTTGAAGATGAGGATGTTACATTTCGTTGTCCTGAGCCATAAACCAGTTTCTCTTTTGAGACCATGAGTTTTTAGAGTCTAGCAGAGTTATCAGTTCAAGTTCCTATGCTTGTCTTTTGAAGATGTTGTTCAGATTTCCTTTGAGAATAAGGACAGAGGTCAGATATGAGGTGATCAATTTTTGAAAGGGCTTTGCCCATATGGGATATGGTGTTTTTATTTTCTTTCATTTTTCTGCATGAGCTCATTCAAGAACACAATGATTTTCTGATTTCACCACATAGTAGTTGTTGGAGCTTTTGAGGAATACCTTATCCAGAGCACAAAGCAATCCTAGATATTACAAAAGATTTTATCTCATCCGCCCTGTATCTTTCATATTCTGGGATCAATACAGCTACAATATGACTGCAAAGAGTCTTATTGGGAAGAGATAGGATGGTGAGTGTCTTTAGGGGAAAACATAGAACGTCAGACCAGTCTAAGTTGATCATATCTTCAAGGCACATCCCTGTATTGGTGGACCATGTAGAACCACATTCTCCAGGGAGAGCTTAAGAAGGAGCTGTGTCTTAACAAGCAGGATGTTACACTGACCCCCGTAAGGGCAGTGTGTGCCCCACTGGCCTATCTGCAGAATGCTCACTTTGCTAGTTTCCAGTTCTAGTGCTGGTACACAGTGATTGCAGAAGGGAGTGTGCCTTTGAAGATTGCTGACACTTTGCATAAAGTTACAGATGATATCCTCATCATGCACAAATCAGTGTAATTCTACTGATATCAATGGAGCTATGCGGATTTACACAAGGTAAGAATTGGACTCATATTTTAATATACCTTTCAAAATTATTTTTGAAGCTGAAGATTCGTTAGAGTTGCTCTGTGCTATAATAAGTCTTTGAATATGACAAAAGAAGCTAAAGCCAGTATATGTAAAGAGATAAACCGGAGCTGCATTTAGTGACACTATCAAATAGCAATCTAAGCAAACTAGGGAAAGATAATATTGATTTTAAGATTACATGTTAGTGAAGCACTCATGGCTCAACCTTACACAACTGTAATCAATGAGTGTTTTGTCGCAGATGTCAATGGGTTCATATTATACTGTTGGATTCAAGCAGTAGCATGTATAAACCAAGATGGTGAACTTGCTTAAAGAACAGCTTTGATGAAGTATTTTTTTTCCTTTTAAAATGTTTCTTCCACTGATCTATACTTTAGCATTGGACACATTAGCAGGCATAATGTCTGCATTCTACAGGCCTATGCTGCATTTCTGGAATCTCACTGAAGTCAAGAGAATTGCACTTTAGTAACAGAGGAAAAAGTGGGTTTATAATTAAGATGTCTCTACTCGAAAATCTTGTAAAGCTTCATGTCTATTTTTCTTTATAAGCAACTTTCTGAAGGAGCAAAACTTACATGTGGACAATTTCACAACTCAGAAAGAACTGTACTTTGACTGCCTATTTTTTCTTTCCCTCTGGCATTATAAGAGACAATGGTTGACTTCTCAGATCTACCACGTCTCTTTTTCATGACCTTAGGTAAGACATATAAGGCAGTGATGCTCAATCTTCCCAGACTATGGTACCCTTTTAGGAGACTGTTTATTTTTGTGTACCCTATGTTTCACCTCACTTAAAATTACTTGCTTACAAATTCAGACAAAAGTGTCCTAGTGCACTATTACTGAAAAGTAATGTGGTCGTTTTTACCATTTAGTTATAAAAGGAATATCAAAATTGTACTTGCATTTCAATGTATAGCATAGAGTACCATCTAAATAAGTCATTGTCTGTATGAAATTTTGGTTTTTACTGTCTTTGGTAGTGCTTTTTTGGTAGCCTGTTGAAAACTAGGCAAATATCTAGAAGAGTTGATGTATACACTAGAAGATTTTTATGTACCCCCAAGGTATATGTACCCCTTGTTGAAAACCATTGGATTAGAGTAAGATTTTCAAAAGTTTAGGAGCCTAAATCCCATTTCTGCTTAGAAGCTGAAATCTAGTGGAAAATCAGTGGTCTCTTAAATCACATAGACGTGTTTGAAAATATTGCCTTTCATCTCACTGTGACCCTGATCTCAATCTTCTGTTTCTATATTGTACCTCTTTCTTCCTTTTTTGTCTTTCTCATCTATTCAGGCTGCTCTTCACAGTGGGAACGCTCAATTAGTATGTGTCTTACACAGCACATAGCACAATTAGATCCCTACTTTGGAAGGGGCCAGAGGCAATACTGTAATGCATATAATAAAATAAATCATGCCACAGTTAAAGGCACGGCTGAGAGTCAAAGACATGTCTATTGTCTTCCAAACCAATTACTGACTATTTGTAAACATTCTTTAAAGTCATCGTCCATCATCCCACATACTGAAAGCAAACCATCACTGATTTGCTACTTTGTGTAGAGGTTGAAATAATTCAAGGGGTGGGGAGAGGAGTGGGGGGGGTGGGGGGAGGAAAAATATCTAAATGTTTTAATTTTCTGGATTTTGCCAGGTACATTAATTTATGTAAGCCATACTTAATACAAATTTCATTTTTTGGCCTGCATCAAAATATGTACAGCAAGGAAATGTCACCCACCTTTTCATGCTAATGCTTTCTGAGAGACTATACATATCAGGATAAAATGAATGATTTGCGAAAACTCAATAGAAACAACTGAATAATCCCAAATTTTCAGAGTCTATCTCATTCTTGCAGAAATATTGAAAAGATTTTAGTATTTCCTGTTTAACTGATCTTTAAAGTCAACTGCAATTAAATCACTGTTGAATGATCTAAAATTAAGAATTGATTGGGTGGCAATTTCTCTTTAAAATGTGGAGAAAATTGCAAAACAAAAAGAAATCCTGGTTAGAGTAAGACATAAGCCTTCTACCTCAGGCTGTGTTTACTTACATATTTGTGGTTTGCAGATAGTATCTATTTGTGTTGCCACAACTATGGCATGCTGTGAAGGATCATAGTGCTATATTACATAATTTATATAAAATTCATGCTCAGTACCTTACTTAGAGTTGCAAAGGATCAGACATTGAGGCTATGTCTACACTGGCAAATTAAGTCGACTTAAGGAGGCTTAAATTGACTTAAATTAAGCCGCGTCCACACTAGGCTTTTCATTACGTCAACTTAAGAAATTCCTTAGGTCTACTTAATGAATGCTTAAATTGACTTAATAATAACCGCCTGTTAGGTCGACTTAAGCCTGTTTAGGTCAACCTAATCCTTCTTTAGGTCGACCTAAGCCCCGTGTGGACGTTTAAGTCCACTTTGTTAAGTTGACTTAATAAGGTCAACTTTAAGTCAACTTAAAGTCAATCTTATTCAGTCGACTTAACAAAGTCGACCTAACTTTTCCTAGTCAGTCTTAGAGCATAGATTATCCTCGAAGCATCGCCTCCTATAAATATTAAGAAACATCATGCTTAGTACTAAGAAGAAAAGATTATGACTACAACATGAGATCGTAAGAGCATTATCAGATTAGTCATTATTACTGGTGCATGTTACAGCAAATTTATTGCTGCAATCACAATTAAAAATAAAGATTCACAATCCCAAGGACCTTTTAGGGGCACCCACAAGTAACACAGGGTACCCGTTTGCATCATCATCTGACAGTGAAATATCCAGCAAGAGCTATTTATGAAAGAAAAGGAGACGTAAGTCTGGCCAGACTTGAAGACACTGGAGGTGGAAAAATCTAAATCACAGATCATATGCATGGAGAAAAGAGAGGATACAATTTGCTTATCCTTACAAGATAGAAAGAAAATGAGACTTTTTTTTGATTCTGAAAAATTTACAATTTACCCATCCCAGTATTACAAACACAATGTTACAGTTATGAATATCATAACAAGTTCTATGATAAAGTGTAACATTTAGCACCCACCATTGTTAATTTAGCATGGTCTTTGTAGTATCTCTGATTCCAACTAGTGGAAAGATCATTGAACATGTCTGGTTCAGGTGAACAGTCATAACATCTTCATAGATACAAACTGATGGAAATGTTATAACAAAGTGAGCTTGAAAATTAAATTACATGATGCAAAATAACAAAATGATGAGCTCAAAATGCAATGCAAAATTTGCAAAGTGTTTTATGACTCAAAAGAATTACTCTAATTCAACAAAACAAACAAGGAGTCTTGTGGCACTTTTAAAGACTAACAAATTTATTTATTGCATGAGCTTTCATGGGAGAAAAAAGTGCCACAGGACCCTCTGTCTGTTTTGCTGACCTAGAGTAGCACGACTACCTTGTTGGATCTAATTCAACAGTTCTCTTTGCTGAGATTTTTTTAAAATGACATTGCATTACATGTGTATCCATGTCACATTACAGGATTAGCAGGCCTTCTGGGAATATCTGTATCATAAAAGCTTGTCATCCTTAAAAAACAACGAGAAGTTTGTTTGCACACAGAAATCTGAAAAGGGACTGTAATTTTCTTAATAAACATATCTTTTAAAGACTGAATCCTGGGACAGAGGAAGTTTGTCACATGAGAACAGGCTGTAGCTTATCAGCAAAACAGGAATATATCAAATAGACTCTGTACACATATCAGGAGTGAGTGCAATAAGGAAAGACAAAATTCAATCTGAAAGAAAAACATTTGTTCTAATGAACAAACACACACCTGAGTGGCAGCATGAGATCGATAGTAATGCAAATTGTATTATTGTGTGGTGCAAAAAGTGTCTTTCCATAGTGCCTCATCATCATAATTATGATGAATTTAGATTGTAGACTGTTTATTTCACAGAATATTAGGTCATCTAGTCCAACCCCTGCTAAAAGCAGGACCACTCCCACTAAATCATCCCAGCCAGGGTTTTGTCTAACCAGGCCTTAAAAGTCTCCAAAGACAGAGATTCCATCACCTCCCTAGGTAGCCCATTCCAGTGCTTCACCACCCTCCTAATGAGAAAGTTTTTCCTAATATCCAACCTCAACCTCCTCAGCTGCAACTTGAAACCATTGCTCCTTGTTCTGTCCTCTGTCACAACTGAGAATAGCCTAGCTCCCTCCTCTTTGGAGCACCCTTCAAGTAGTTGAAGGTTGCTATCAAATCCCCCCCTCAGACTCCTCTTCTGCAGACTAAATAAGCCTTGTTCCTTCAGTCTTTCCTTGTAAGTCATGTGCCGCAGCCCCCTAATCATTTTCGTTGCCCTCCGCTGGACTCTTTCCTACACTGTACCATTTTACATTACAATGACGGTGTATCTGACTTGTCTCCTCAGCCCAGGATATAACCAGGGTTGTGTCTGAGTCTGCCTCAAACCCCTTTTTTCAAAGTTTCAGGTTTGTTTCTTTTAAACAATCCACAATCAGTACATCAATCATCCCTTCCCTATAGTCTCCTGCATGAGCCAACTAGACTCCTGGAGCACACCAGCAGTCCTCCTGCAGGCAATCTGCCTGGGAGTCATCCTGCTCCAGGACCCGCCACAGGAGCCAGCCTGCTTCCTGTCATTCTCCACCTCCAGCTGAGCCATTTGCTGGCTTTCATAATCACTTGATCATTAGCTGATCAGTAGCTGATCCATCACAGGTGAGGAGTTCCTCTGTGACAGATGTATTAGTCTAGCACAAACTTTTTTCATGCCAGATAGATTACTTCAAGACATAACAAAAATGCAGTTGCTGAAAAATATTATTTAAAAAAAATGCAGCATCCAGGGAACAGCATTAGAAAAATGGGTAACAATATAAATTGCTGGAAGTCATTCTTGAAAAAAGTAGCTGTTGCCAAGCTTGCTTCTCCAGCGTTATATGTTGATCATTTATAATCTCCAGTAAAGTCGTCACAACAACTCATGTATGCAAAATGGTGACTGATGGATATTATTTCAGTCACGAGAGCAAAACTGGTAAGGTGTGTCGATGAAACTCAGAAATGGGTTTTATACAAAGCTGACTTAGGGAAGATATTTTCGAGCATTACTGCAAGCAGGTGTCAGTGAGGAGATGTCTTTTGTTTGCAGGGGCAGCCTAATAGGAAGAATAAAAAACAGCTAATTGAAACAGAAATGATAATCTGATATCTTGTATATATTCTTTGTTCTCTGCCTTTTTAAAGACTAGACACTGATTATGTTTTTAGTATCTCTTTCAGCTAAGGAAATTGTGGTGGGAGCCCCAAAGGAAATTTCAGGAGAGTCTGCTGTGAAAGAGGGAGCATCTCTGTCAACAGCAAATAATATCAAGATATGGTGTAGACGCACCCACAGAGAGGAAACCATTCTGTTTGCACAGTATGCATGTCATGCCTATATTGTATTGTTCCTCATTTTATACTGCCCACAAGCATGTTAGACAACTTGAAAGAAAACATATAAAAATCAGGACCCTGCCTGAAGATCTTACAATTTAATGCATGCGTTTGGCAGCCAAATGACAGTTCATGGGCACTCACAAGCCATGGTAGTAAGCAGAGACTAAGAACCAAAAGAGAAGAGAATATATTGGGAACAGGAGTAATGAATTTACTCAGTCTAGGCATAGAAAAGTCATGATGATTCAACATTTTTTAAAAACATAAACACAGTCAGTTGCTGTAGGGGAGGCTGCAGAAATGGGTTTTCAGGTGAGATTTTCAGGAAATTATAGGAGAAAGGAGTTTCAAGGATATGAGCCACGTGGCAGAAGGCACAGAGACTATTGTGAGAGAAGCTGATGAAGGTAAGATACAGTAGATGCACATACAACATTGTCAGATTATCTAACAAATCAATGCTCATTTACAGAAATTAATTTTGTCATCTTGTCACAGGAAGCAATGGAGATTTTATTCTCCCATGTGGGGACTTGGTTAATTAGTATCACTGTAAGGTATTACCTAGCAGTTTGCTGGAGGTTTCCGTATTTTTTTTTAAGCTATGTTGCAAAATAGCTCCTTTGTTTAAAAAGGGAAGTATCTTTTCCTCTCCTGGGCACCCAAGTAATCCTGTTTAGTGGGTTTTGATGGGGTTAAATGTTCTGATTTATACGGCTGAGAGTCCATCACTGGACTGAAAAGATGACATGGAAGATAATTCTATTAATGGTAGTGACAAGTTCATGTATAAAAACATCACCTATTTTTTCTCAACTTTACAATCTAAGCCCCAATCAAAAATCCCTTGAAAGTAGTGGAAAGATTTACTTCAATGGGCTTTAAATATGTATATCTATATAGTAAAGGGACTATTTTTGTCTTTGCCCTTGTTTACTAGGTTAGGTCAACTGTAATATGGTACAGTGAAATTGAAAGAGGCAGAAAAATAGAAAAGCTGCAACACACTATGTAACCTCTGCTTTGAATGTCAGCTCCTGGAACTCAGACCTCTAGGGGTCTTACCCTATGGATTACAACAATAATGGCCAGAGCCTCTGATGTCATTGCCCAGCATATTTGAGGTCAGAGATAGGGACAAAATGGAAACTGTGGTCTTTGAACACAGTAGTGAAAGCCCTGAATCCTGTAAGATCTTGTTTTTGGCGTTAACTATTTGTCAAATGTGGAATCAGGAAGGAATTTTCTCTCAGCTGAGATTGGCAGTGACCAGGCAGGTGTTTTGCCTTCCTCTGCAGCATCTGGATGTGGGTCACTTCTAAGGATTATCTGGGTATATCTCTCATAATCATTTCCCTGCAATAGTGATAGTCTCAGGCCCTCGGCCACCTTATTCCCTCCTATTCGCTGCCTGTGGCACTTAACAACTTAGTCTCCTGTGGGATGTATGCTTTGGTCTCCTTTCCATTTTTGGGTTTAGTGTCCAATTTCTAAGATGGACAAGAACTAAGAGTCCTGACTCTGATCCTTTTCCCATTCAGGGAGGATCCTTTTCCCTCCTACCTCTGACTCAATCCCTCCACTACCCTCTCACCACAGCAGGTTAACAGCTTTATGTCCCTTCCATGTTATGCCCCCTGACAGCCTCCTCCCAGCACACAATCACTTTGAACTTTTACGAAAAAGTCCCTGCTCTCAAATCTGTTCTTCAAATGCCATCTCTTGAGCCTGATCTGAGGGGATGGACTCAAAACCCATTAGCTGGGGAAATGAGGTTTATCAGGCACACATGGGTCAATAGATCAAAAAGGCAGATGAATGGATTATTTTCAAATTGCAGAGTCTAGCAGCAAAAAGGACAGACCAAGTAAGGTTGCAAATGACTTCCTTAATACTGAGAAAATACAAAGACCGTGTCAAATTTACGAACATCTGAAAAGCCAACTCATAGTCTTCCTTCCATTTCCTACTTAAAATTCTCATTTGTCTTCATGCCTAAACTCTTAACAGTGAGGTGTGGAGAGACCACTGCCTAACATACTTATGAGTACTGTGCTCCCCTTGTCTGATCTGATGTCTCTTATCTTATACTTGAGCCTCATCTACTCTGCCATTGATGGGAGATACACGAGGTTCATAATGCAGCTTGTGTATTACCCATTGATGTACTTACATTGCCACACCGCGGTATTTTCACAGTGCTGTGTCAATGGGAGACACCCTCCTGTAGATGTAGCTTACTCTTTTTGGGGAAGTGGATTATTGGCATCAACGGGAGAGCCCATCTGGGATTGATTGAGCAGGTCTCCATGACCCTGTTCAATTGATCCTGCTGGATCAATTGCCGTGGAACCCATAGTGTTGACATGCCCTTAAATTGTAAGCACAGCACAATGGGGCGCTGGTTCATATCTTGGATTCCATGATACTATCACAATTCATTTTATTATTATTATTTATAATAAAATAATGACAATTTAAAATGAGAAAATCAAGAAGGAAGAACTGCACAACAAAAATGGTGATAAAAAACTGAAAGAAGGAAAATAGCTAGCTCAAAGAAAGGAGGAAATAGTATATCTACAGATCATTCCTTCAAGAGAATTGAAAAACATTTAAATAATCATCAATTTACAATATCAGGGCTGATTCAATGAGAAGCACAAAGGAAGATGAATTGAAAATATCAAGTTCCAGAGGGGTAGCCATGTTAATCTATGTCAGCAAAATGAACAAGGAGTCCTGTGGCACTTTTAAAGACTCACAAATGTATTTAACACATACGTTTTTGTGGGTATAATCCCACTTCATGTATAGCAAGGTTTAATATTAGGAATCAGAGAACCTTTTTTTTAAAATAAGAGTTTTCATCCAAAACTCAAATCAAATTTGAAACAAAATCTTTTGAAAGGCAGGAAAAACTTCTTCACCCTATTATTTTTCATCTCTCCCTAGGTTTCTGGTTAACACTAGAGTTTGATAAAATATACTAAAATAAATAAAATATACTAAAATATCGTGGTGGAAGCTGTTCTTGCATACATCCAGCTGGGACCAAAAAATCTTGAGAGAAAGCATGTTATTTTGAGATTTTTTTTCAATTCAATATTGCCAGATAATATGGATAATTATTCAAATAATGGCGCTTTCCTAAAGTAGACTGAACAGCCTTCTAAAGTTTGCTCATAACATAAAGTTCATTGTAAGGACATCACTATATGAAAATAATAAAAAATCAAAGGAACTTGAATTTCATCTGTTTACTTGATTTATATGGCCATTCATTATTAATAATGATGTAATTGCATTACAATAAGTCCAACAGAGATGAGAGTGCAATTGTGCTCAGCAAATATAGACACATAGTAGGAAACACTTGCTGGGCCAGTCAGCAGACTGTAGACAAGTCAGACAAAGGAAGAATTATTATCTCAGTTTTACAAATGGAAAACTGGGACACAAGTAGCTTAAGTGACCCACCTAAGTTTGACTTGGAAACCAATGGTAGAGCACACCCTAGATCAGTGGTTTTCAAACTTTTTTCCTCAGGACCCAGTTGAAAAAAATCATTTGTGCCCATGACCCAACAATTACATCTTTGAGCAATGCATTCCAGTCTGTTGGTGGCAGCGGCAGGGGGTGCCGGGACCTAGTAGGTGAGGGTCTACGATCCAATACCGGGTCCTGACTCTAAGTTTGAAAACCACTGCCCTAGATTATTTGAGTCCACCCACAAAAAAATCCTCCTTTTAAAATTTATATTCTATAAGAAAAAAATATAGTTTCGGTTCAAAGACCTGAGGATTAAGGATGAACACCAGCCTGCCAATAGTGACTGAGAAGTGATGCCTGAATTTCAGTGTGTTTTATCAAGTACTTTGATTGAGCTTAAGAATATGAGTCCAAATGAACATACAGGAAGAAATATTTTTTTCACAAAGAATACATGCTTTATTGTGCGCACACATTTTTCCTTCAAAAAACTGTAAATTACAGTATTTATGGACTCTTAATGATCTAAACACAGTTGGAGCCTGAAGGTCAAGGCTTCAAACTGCATCCTAAATTTCTGTTTACAGATGAAGTACAGTATTTATTGTGGCACCACTTGTTCTGCTATAGTTAAAGGTCTGCCAGCATTTCCATTATAAACCACTATTTCAGAGGTTTATAACTTGCCCATCAATCTTCACACTGGGATGAAACACAGCACACAAGGTCTCAGCTGTGGGATTGATTTTTGTTGTTTTCTTTATCAAATTACAGAAAGAAAACCATCTGGTAAGTTTTAAAGTTATGAGAGCAATAAAATAAAGGTCACTTGTTTCAAATACTTTTCAGTGTTCCTACTGTATAACAGAACTAGAGCTTTGGTTTTAAGACTGAAATTTCGCAAGCCATTTATACATAATTACCCCAGAGCTTAATTCTTTAAAAGAGGAATTTCCCCCCAGAAAGTGTCAAAAATACTGAAAAGAAAGTTGCATTGTGGGTTAACAATTCCCTCCAAAAAGAAGTTATGGCGCATCTTGCCATTTAAAAACAAACAAACAAACAAAGGAAATCAGATTTTCAGCTGTGGGGCCTAAGTTTCATTTACATTAAGAGAACAGCTATAACTGGAGGATCAATTTCCAACTGGAATATACATGTGTGGTAGCTTTGATAGTGCTAGAATGCTATAGATAACAGTGAAGCCATGGTGGTGCAGACTGGCTGTTCAAATATTATCAGTAGGTTATCAGTTGGGATTGTACATGGGTGGCTAACCTGCATCACTGTAGCTACCCTGCCGTTTTTAGCTAGTTAGCTCAATCAAACTAGCATGGGTAGTCTAGCTGAGCTGGCAATTACATTCCCAGTTGCAGTTGAGGCATAAATCTCCTTTATACTACCCAAGCAATGTAAAGGGGCTTTAAAGAGTACATAAATGCAATTTATCATTTACTTATTGTACGTGAGAATCAGGTCTGTTGTGTAATGCACCTCCCTTTAAAGTGGCTTTTACTCTGACAAGAATCCTTAGTAAAATAGCATTTTGGGCTTCTGTGTTATTGTCTCTAAGTGGCGCTGGATCACATTTGCTCACTTCCCACGTTATGTTTTTCCTTTACACTACACACATTTGGGGATCTGAGAGTTAACCAGATCCTTCCGTCCACTCTCTTACATGACTCTTTGATCACCAATGTGAATAAGAGTCATACAGTCAGATCCAAACTACATATTATCCGCTTTCATAGTGCAGTAAAAGAGTGGCAGAAAGGGGAATGGGTTAAATTCGCTTTTTTTAAGAGTGTGTACAAATAGTGTTATAAACAGTAAGAATTATTTACTTCTGTAGTGTTCTACTGTATATATTAGGCAGAATACTTCAGAGCAAAGCCACACACTGAAAAAGTGTGGAAGAAGGAAGCCACATCAGAAGTGTTGCCACAGAACAAAGCATGATCATGACGTTGATTGGTCACCCCACAAATTTTACTCCTCTTAATATCACCTTCATTATAGCTATAGAATCGATTCACCTGCAGTCTAAGGCTATGTCTAAACTTAGGGATTTAGGTCGACTTAAATAAGTCAACTTTCAAAAGTCGACCTTAAGTCGACCATTAAGTCGACTTAGAGAGTCCACACAGGACTCCTAAGTTGACTTCAAGTGGGCCCCCATGCCTCCCCAGCCGAGCGGCCCCAGCAAGAAGGGACTGCGGGGCTCCCTTCTCTCCAGGACCCCCATGGGTCCCGGCAAAAAGGAAGTGGCGGCTCCCTTTTTGCCAGGACCTGCGGGGGTCCTGGAGAGAAGGGAGCCGGGAGAGCTGCCCGCTGCTTCTCAGTCCCGGCAGAGCCAGCCGTGTACCGGCTGGCTCAGCTGGGAAGAGCCATGAGTGGCTTCTCTGTCCCGGCAGAGCCAGCTGGCGCATGGCTGGCTCTGCTGGGACCAGCCATGACCGGCTTCTTGGTTCCTGCAGAGCCAACTGGTGCATGGCTGGCTGTGCCGGGATCAGCCACCCACCTCCTGGGCTCTCCAGCCAGGTTTCCAGCGGGCAATCCCCTCCCGCTGGAGCCCTGGCTGGGGAGCCCTTCTCCTCAGGACTGCGGCTCCCCAGGGAATAAGGGAGCCATAGTGGCTCCCTTCTGCCAGGGAGCCATGTGGGACTCCCTTGTCCCCCCTACCCTAACTCGACCAAGTCGACTTAGGGCATCTACACTGCCTAAGTCAACTTAATAAAGTTGACTTAGACACTAGTTCAAATTATATCGAGGTGTTATTAATTTGAACTAGTTTTTCCTTAATTCGACTTAAGGAGCATCTTAAGTCAAATTAAGGAAAGCCCAGTGTAGACGTGGATTAAATTAAGTTGACTTAAGCCTGCTTAAGTCAACTTAATTTATAAGTGTAGACGCACCCTAAGATTCCCCTTCTCAACTTAGTTTTCTTATATGGTTACACCTGTTTCATACCATCCTCAATGCTTAGAGTAATTTCCTTCTTTTTCTTACATCCCAAACCTTTACCTCTCTTCCAAATCCTTTCTTGACGACCCAAACCAATTGCTCACCTTGGAGCAATTAAAGGGAGGAAGACAGAAAAAGAAAAACAATTCCCATCTATTTCATTTTGAGAAGACCATAAAACAACATGACTGCTACTAAACAGGACTCAAATCCTAAATATTTGGCTCTGGAATGTTGGTTAGGACTATTTTAGAACAATATGACTCGAAAAGTGAAATAGCTGTTTTTAACCAATTTTTTTTTAACGTAACAAGCAGCATAAATTTCTCCAACCACCTAGTAAACTCTGGAATCTGAAATAAGGAAGTCTCATTTTTTTCATTCCTCCAGAAGATGAAAAGTGAACTGCTTTAGATATTTAAAACTAGCCTGGACAAAAGTCCTTATATATTCAATAAGAAACAATTTAACTAACAGGATGGGGATGAACTAAATGCCCCCAAAGCTCTGGTTTCTAGAGGAGGAAGTTATGAAATATGGCTGACTAAAGCCCTACCATTCAGACCAAGGTCCTATTTAAAGTACTTAGACAGGGAAAGAGAAACGAATGCACAAGTGCAGATTTTATATAACAGTATGGCAGGATCTTCTGTAACTCAATGTTGTTTAAAAAATTGTAAAGTTTTTAATAAAACATTGCGAAAGATGTCAAATACCATTAGATTTCAAAATATTTTTTCTTTGGAAAGCTTACTGTTCCATCTAACATAAATAATCTGTCATGCTACTTGAGTTGCTATAGCACAGTACATCTTGTTAGCAGTGATGTCATGACAGAAATGTTACAAAGATGCACTCTAATCACTTCTTCACTAGCATGAATTTAAATTTTTTGCTGAAAGGATGATTTTTTTAAATTTAGCTTTTATCTTGGATTCTCACTGAGACTTGTAAAAGAGGCATGACAGTTTTGAAAGCTAAGCAATGTGAGATTATCATTTTAGTTGGTATAAATGAATGGAATACATACTGAACATCCTACCTGTAAAACCCTGGAGGAGCTTGTTGAACTAAGAAGTTTTTCTCCAGGCCTTGAAGAACATCATTAAGCATTCTGACTCGGATAGGAGCTCTCTCTTTGGGGTCATTCGCTGGCCGCATCTCATCTGACTGGAACAATTCTGCCGTCTCCCTGAGTCTTGAAGCCATTGCCAGCAGTTGACGAGTAACTAGTTGGTCACCTAGTAACAATAACAGAAAGAATCTGTAAACGATTCAAAAAGCAATAACTTATTGCTATTGTCAATAAAATAACCAATACTTTTAAGAAATGGTGAAGTTGTTGTCTTAGGCTGGAACAAACGTATCCCTGGCAGAGTTAAATCATGGATTGTTAGAGTTTAAAATCAATTTCACATGTAAAAGTACGTTATGCAGCGGTATCAATTTGAAGAACAGTCAGATCTGGATAGTATTTGGATGGGACCCCACCAGTGAAAACTTAGTTCTGCAGGAAGTGATGATTAAATATCAGTAGCTGGAACTCTTCTTTCCAAGACACTACTGATCCACCAATTCTTTTAGATGATGTTTCTCATTGCACAGGTGTGTTAGTCTACTGTAACTGAAAACCTATAGATATAGTATACAGCACCAGTTCCTGCCCCGCTAACCTTTCCCCCCTCACAAAAGGAAGCATGTAAAAGCACATATGTGAGAATTCCATCTGTTATCTTAGAATACGAAGGATGCAGAAACTTCTTAAAGGTTAATGGCATTTCTAGAAGGGCGTTGAAATTATTCCCGTAAGTTAAAACTGTACCAGTTAAACAGTAAGTAAATGCAGACTCTGTTAACATTTTAATGGACATTTAAATGTTAACTCCAATTAGCTCAGTATTTGCAAAATCATTAATAACACATTGGGTACATCCACACTGGAGCCTTAGGTCGACTTAAGGACGGTTAAGTCAACCTACAGACTGCACTGGGCGCTTATTAAATTGACTTAAGTGGTTCCTTAAGTTGACTTAATAACGCCACTTCTTAAGGTCGACCTAAGGCTTAAGTCAACCTTATTCAATCAACATAAGCCAGTATAGATAGGGAGTAGCCCTTAAGTCGACCTAATTGGCCTCCAGGCCCCCTCGCAGAGTTCCTGGCCACTCCTCCGGCAACCTAGCACCTGCCAGCGTGGACACAGGGCTGTGGATTCTCTAAGTCAACTTAACAAGGTTGACTTTAAGTCGACTTAAAAGAGCCTCCAGTGTAGATGTATCCACTGAGAGTAAACTTGACCTGATGTTTAAAACTCATGGAAAAACTGAAAAAATGTAAACTTATTATACAATTGAACAATATGGATTCAGTTGAGATTGTTCCTGATTTACAGAGAAAGGAAAAAAAATTAGATGCATGAATTGGAGTCTTCTGCCTTGTGCAGTGCAACCCCATCTGCAGTGCTGGTGAGAGGCATGCTCTCCTTTTAGTGTACGCACAGATCCCAGTAAGGTTTACAGAATCTATAGGTGCCAATAGAGAAGAGAATGGACACCAACTCTGTGATCAAAGCCAACAGCAACTTCAGAGCCAACACAAATGCCTTTAGAACTCAATAATGTTCCAGTAAGAGCAAGATCTACCTAGCCTACTAATGATGAGAAACAAAACCAGAGATTCTGATAAACATCAAAACTTTAAAATGCTGATTTGATCCAAACAGAAGTTTCAGGGGTTTAGAAGTTTACCCATCAGTAGCTGAAAGTACAAACCAGATATTTCTGGATCTAAGATTTTCTCTAATGGTTATATATAATTAACACCAAGGGAAAAGCAGACATCTTCAAGATTACAAGTTTAACATACCCAGGTTGCTTGACTAATAAATATAAACAGATATCAGAACTGATTCATTAACACCACCAAAACCTCTTTGAGTAACATGGATGGGTGGGCTTAGATGGGAAGGGTAGGTGGGTAATCATGATTGAAATACTATTGTCTGTGAGGCTGAAGGATCCAGCAAGATCCTCTGAACTTCCCACTATCTCTTTGCCCCGAACAGAGTACTTGCTATTGATTATATTTCATTAAGGGTGAGGGACCTTATGGAGCTCACAATCTTCTGGCTGCTGCCTTCAAATCCAGTGCACTCTAGAATGAGCCAAAATGCATCATCTTGGGGAAGACACCAAGTGGTGCGGCAGAGATTGCCACATTTGCAGAAGTATCAAGTTGAACTTCACCACAGGTGGAAATCACTTCGGGAAGGAAAAGTGAGAGAGGGTGGGTTAAGGTCAGATTTAGTTTCGGATAAGGCTCCTGGAGCTTAGGGGAAGGAGAGGTTGGGCTGCATCTAAATGTTCTTGAACTGTTTGCTATTCCCTAATTAGGATGGATGATAGAAAGTAATCCGGTAGCACATACACGTACATTGACATTGACGACATTGACATAGCTATGGCTTAGCCCCATGAAGTTCAGTGACTGATTACATTAGGTTGAAAATTCAGAAACATATTATTTGATGGTATAAAATTGAATCATAAAAAGCAGAAAAAAATGGAGAAATATTTTGTGAAAAATTAATGCTCTCATCTATCCAAGATCATCTTCTATAAGTGTGGAGTCCCAACAGCACAGGTTTTAGCTTAGCTGTTAGACTTTGGCTCTGATTCAAACAGTTTCCCATACTGGCACCCTTCATATGTCTCCAAGTATATTAGACTGTATTAACCACCCTAAATATTCAAATGACAGTGCAGTCTTTTCAGAAAACTGTGATGTTTAATAGAAGAGAAGCAATAATATAATCACAAAATCTATAAAGTAACAGAAGTTTAATCTTTATGTTACTGTTTTCCTTCACAAAATCTTTTACTCTACTCAGAACTCTTCTCTTTCTGCTAATAAGCAATCAGCAGTCAACTAGAACTTATCGGTGTGATAATGAAAAGGGAAAGAAATTTATGCTTTGACCTAGATTTACATGACACAATCTCCTGCTGTTTTGAATGCAAAAGATGTGAGACAATTTAGGCATGTGGTATTTAGTGGCTTCTTGAAACAGCTTATCAGAATCACTGTGTTATTCCTCTATTTTCACCGATCCAGTAAAATACCTTGCTATTTTTTCTTACATCTGAACACCAAAGTTTGGGTTTTTGGATGCACAGATCTATCCAGATATCAACAAACGAATTCCATTTTTGGTGTGGATAAATTATGCCTGAACCAATCCAGTACTCTCATTATAGCTCAACTATAGCATGTAGGTATAAAATTATACCTCACAAAATCCACACGACAGTTTTAAAATATCTACTGGCAGCAACAAAATGAAAAACAAGGCAAATTTATGTTAGAATTTGTTTCTTTTAATCTTGAAATATTTAGCTCTCTGCAGAGGGGGCATGTGCTAAGGCCTCGATTATAGCATTGAGAGCCACCCTAGGGGGAATTCTGGTGAACAATCCCTTCTAGAGCTCCAAGCAGTATAATGGAAATGCTATACTAGGTTCGCCCTTCCTTCTTTGGCCAGAACTGGTAGTCATGGCCCGTCTACCTTCATACCTCCTTTTGGAGCTCCCAGGAGGAGCACTGAAAACACAAGGGAAAGAGTAATGATAAGGATCCCTGACCATTATCAGCAAAAGGGCAAGGACCATGTATCAGTAATAGAAGTTATCAAACGATCGAGTGCAAGCATCGTGCCCAGGTAAGGACATCCTTACATATTCTATGTATAATAGAAGGACTACACATGCATGATTCTTGCATTCTTGCCAGGATGAAAAAGGTTACAATTCACTGCAACAGAAACATCTTTTTAGTTTCATCAGCAGTGTTTATATACCAAACAGCATGTAATATTTAGCACTGTCACTCTTAATATAATGCAAATGATTGTGCATGTCAACCAAGCCACTCCAACACTAAGTGTGAGCTTGGGGAAATAGTACAATATTCTATATTTGGAAATGAGGCCATGTAGACCGCCCTTTTAAATATAAAAACAAAGTGAATGCTTACACTGGATTTGTTTTAAAACAATGTCTTTTTTTGCCCACTTATAAAATGAGGAGTTGTATGCACTATTTGCATCACACAGTCAACATGCACTCATTTTATAAAACAATTTCTTTTAACAGTCTCTCATAAAACTTTAAATATTTACAGATAATAACCTTCTAAGGAACTAAAGAGACTGCTCTAAGGGCATAAGAAGTCATGTTATCATAAGATGCTGGGCTTCACTGACAGAGCAAAGTGTGATTTATGTTATGCATAAATACAGAGGCTGAAAATGAAAGGGCAGATGACTCAGAAGAAAAGGATGTGTTAACTAATATCATCTTAAACTTCTTGTGACATGAATTTAGAGAAAAGAAAAAAAATCGCAAGTGTTATTTCACTAAGGGAAAACACAGGCACTTTATTATTCTACATTTTCTATTCTTTGCACTGCACACTCCAGTATGAATCATGATGAATCATCTAGCTAGTTATTTAAAGTTGCTAAATAAATAAAGATGCCGGTACCAGAAAGGGACTTGGGAGCTTGCCTGCTGTTGATCATTGAATTATATAGCTGACTTTCATTACTGATGCTATATGTAGATTTTATTCGAAGACAGGCTACAATGGATAGATATTTATTCTAGACGGCCAATTGCTCTTATAAAAGATACTGGTGAAGTTTTAAGTAATTAAAAAATTATATTACTACCCTTTGGCAGTAACACATTTGCCCATGATCACTTGGAGCAGCATGATCCGGCACAACCAAATCAACCAATTCAAAAAGACTTCTGGACACAGATGTTTGTGATGAACAACTGATTTGTTCTGAGATGGGCTGGAGTCTGCAGGACCAGTTAAGGTACTTTACTATCTTCATGTTTGGAGGATACTGTACATTACCCAGTTTGGAATGGTTAAATAATAAATTAAATCAGTTGCCTATTTTCTTTGTTGTCAGGGTTGCCTACAGTACTATGCTTTCTCACTACAAGATTATCATCTGCACTAAGGGCTCAGCTATATGGGGATGCTACATTGAATTAGTTTATTGTCAGAGTGCAGCAGCCTAACTACATGTAAATGAAGTGAATACTTTGTGATGCTGAGTGAAGGTTCTTCACTGCATCCATACAGCTCTGCACTTGTTAGAATGAACTGTGCAGGACTCTGGTAGATTTCCCATGGTGCGATGTTCTGCCACTCAGCTATGTGTGCTGGGATTTTTCTTGCAGAGCACTGCAGAAACTTACAAGAATTCTGGGACTGGTGGAATCAAAACTAGCAAACTCCCATGATTCTTTGCCTGGTAGTCATTCATTTTGCCAGAGCCATTTTAAAACTGCTGTCAGGCAGGATGGGGGATGCTCTGGGAACAGCACTAGGCATGTGCTTTGGCAATCGTGCAGCTGGATGGGTTTAGCTCTGCAGCTCTATACGGTTTTGGATTCCACAGCCTGGATACAGGATAAAGAGTTTGAGGGTGAAATTGAGCAATTACTTCTGGGGAGATTTATCTGGAGCAGCTTGACTCAGTGGGTCAGAATTTCTGGGCTTAGTCAACAAGTGATGACCATAGGCATAAAAATATCAATGCAGAGCTAGGATTATTAGCACTGGAAGTATAACTCTAGGTTGGCAAAGGCCACTTTCCCAAAGAACTGTGTCATGCTCAGGGTGGAGCTGCAGTGGCAGAATACCAACATGAGACTTCCCCTCAGGATGGAGAGGTGGCTGTTGCCATCTAGAAGCTTCCCACTCCTGATTGCTACCAGTCAGTAGCTAACCAGTTTGGGGTTGGTAGATCAGCTATGGAATTTTCACAGAGGTTTGCAGTGTTAAGAGAAGGTGCTGCTGTGCCATGTCATAAAGTTGGCAGAGTACAGGTGGTTATTAAGAGCTTTGCACAGATGAAGTTCCCAAACTGTATCGGGGTTACTGATGGAACAGAATTCTTATTCCATTCTTTGCTTGCCCTGCCTCTCTGGGCCTTTTGCATTTTCTTCCCTCTCAGTCACACCCCAGTCTCTAGCTGAAGATGCTGGTGAGACTTGTTCACATGCTCAGGGTTTAACTGATCACCATATTTGGGGTCGGGAAGGAATTTTCCCCCGAAGCAGATTGGCTAGGACTCTCATGGGTTTTCACTTTGCTCTGTAGCATGGGGCATGGCTCTCTTGCTGGTGGCTTCTCTGTATCTTAAAGTCTTTAAATCGTGGTTTGAGAACTTTAATAACTCAGTCATAGGTTAGAGGCTTATTGCAGGAATGGGTGGGTGAGGTTTTGAGGCCTGCGTTGTGCGGGAGGTCAGACTAGATGATCGTACTGGTCCCTTCTCACCTTAGAGTTTGTGAGTCTATGCAACCCATCCTCTTCCTATTCCTACCTTCTTGTGCATCCCGTTACCTATCCCCTGCCCCAGTGAACATTCCCATGTGTTATTTTCTTTTCAAAAATATTGTCAGCACTTTCCCAATATGCTGCTGTACTCAGATTACATTTCCCCAAAATAAAAATCCCCCTTTCATAGAGGTGGATTGGAACTATATGCCTGGGGTTTTTTTATTTCAGATTTCTATCCTATATTGAATTTCAATTCACAGGGCTGGATTCATGCTCTGATTCAATGACCATAACATCTTTGTTCACTCCGGGTATACAATACAAAGAGTTTTCCAGATAGCTGTATTTTAGGAACCACTTAGTCATATGGCCCCAAATTTGGACCACTAATAATCCCTGTACCCCTATGATACACCTCACATTTCAAGGCAATATGATTAACTGCATAGATTTTATAGCACTTAGAACAGCCAGTCTTTAAACATAAAGCTGGTTTTAACCTTACCTATACCGGAGCTGTCACTCTGAGTATCTGCAGAACGTCAGCAGATTGCGTCTTTGGAAGACTTAAGGGAAGGTGGTGGCATTTCATGGCAAGGATGGATGATTCTCACCATTACATGCACTGGGTGATAAATGCTTGCTATGTTTTGCAAATCTGTAAGCATCAAAGGGAACAGCCTGGATGATGGAAAAGGGGAGCTGGAGCTGTGAAAACTTTCTGCAAATTATGAACAGCCGGAGAAGGTGCCTCCAAAAAATGTCCAAGGACCAAGAAAAATGGGGTCAGGGATGAATTGCACTTTTACTTTGAGGGGAAGGTAGTTCTGGGTAACCAAGGAAATGTCTGAAATATATTTAAGTCTATTGATGCTATTAGGAATTGATAGTATGGGGGGGATGTTATGTAAAGGATTGGGACACCTGTTCCTTGGTGAAAATTTTCAGCCGAATTGTTCCAAAAGCTATTGGGCTAAGAAAATCCCCAGGTAATACATTACTTCTTCTCTAACAAAAAATTAACCAAGGACATAGAGCAAACGTGCAAACAATGAAACTGAGGCGCTGCCAAAGCAAGCAGGGCTCACAAACTCCTGGAAGTGATGTGCTGAAAAGAAATCTCGTTCTCTATGCCTTAGGGTGTTGATGGTTCTAGGAAAAGCCTGCCAATAGACTGATGGAAATGGTGGCCCACTGTGGTATGTAGAACAGCATAGGTTGGAGTGCAATGCTTGACCTTTGTAACAAAAAGTGTTCTGTCACAATTGTTTACCTCCAACCCATGTCCTGTTCTAGGACATACGCTCTAGTTCAATCCTTTTTGAACACTCCAGTAAACCATCTCACCATACATCTTGCCTTCACAACCCTCTTTTGCATGCATTCACTAGTTCCTAAAACACCTTCTCTCCTCACCTCTGTTTGTAGATATGTTGGCCTCTCTATGGGTGATAACTACCCTGTATGGGTGGGCAATGGTGTTGCAAGCGCTCAGGGGAAGCTTTTCTTTCCCTGAACAGGAATTGTCTTTTTCCCTTCCCCCAGTTTGTGATCCAAACACACAGACCAAGGTCATTCATTTTCAAACACAGAGCTCTCAAGACCTAACTGATAAATCAACACAAACAAATTATTCAGCAGTAAACTATCCTGCTTCCTAGCATCTGTGAGAACAGTGGCAAGTTGGAGTGATCTGCTGCCAGTATGAACTAGTATAATAAACAAACAAGCAAGATGGCCATTTGTCAAATGGTGAAAATTACAGAGCCCAAATGGCTTTGAGTCCCCTTCCTGCTTCTACTGAATGCACCATTAAAGGAAAATAATATCTTGCTGCTCAGACATGGGGGTTGTTTATCTTTGACAGTAATTATGAGATTTTAATACTAATTATTGATTAAACTATATTAGTAAAATCAGAAGAAATGTAAACAATTTATCCTCTATTAAACTAAAATTACATTTCAGGCAACATCATAAAAAAGACAGCTTGAGTAATAAAGTCTGCAAATATCATTTACACTAAAATTGAGAGTCAGTATTGAAATGTAGTTGAACCTTTTCTTTATGTTGGCTGAGATTAAGATTGTTCTAACAAAATTACCTTTAAGGCTCTTCTGAACTTCTAATGCAATGTCCAGGGCATTAAAGGGCAGAACTGGTTCACTGGCAATTTGCAGAGCCACCTCTCCTGTTATCTGAAAGAAATCAAAAGAGATTAAACAATTTCTAACACATTTAATACTCAACATTTCATTTGGAATACCATACAACTTCATTAGATTGGGTGTGCACAGGAAGCTGAATAAAGCACACCGTTTCTTAAGGACAAACTGAAAACACACACAAAACCCTGTATTAGTAAACAAACAATTCTAGTACAAAAATGTATACAGATATTACAATTTATGACTATACACAAGAAATCTCTTCAGTGTTTTTCTCCTATGGCACAGGAGAATTATTATTATTTTAAAATCTTCTTGTACCTCTAAAAGCAGGAAGAAAGTTTAAAATGTTTCATTTAAGAGTAGATGAGCTGCTAAAACAGCAAGGGCCAGATCCAAAACCCAGTGAGGTCAAAGGGAATATTTTCGCAGACTTTTAACAGATTTGGAACAAGCTCTTAGCAATGAATCATATGAATACAAACAAACTGAGCTAAATACCCACAGTCTCTAGTGGTTCCAGAAGGGTCGCTGTGTTAGTCTGTTTCAGCAAAACAAACAAGGAATCCTGTGGCACTTTTAAAGACTAACACATTTATTTATCGCATAAGCTTTCATGGGTACAATCCCACTTCATCAGATGTATGAAATGGAAAATATAGCACATTAGCTGAAATATATGCATACAGAGAAGGGTGGATCATGAGGTCAATGCAAACAGTTCCAGCCTATCTCTGCAAAGTAAATAAGCTGTTTTGATTTTCCCTCTTCCACACTGTTTGAAAAAAGCCACAGGTCTCCTTGTTTGTTTTAGTCTCTAGGGGAAGTATGTTGTGGCTTGACATGCATAGTAGGGTAAAAAGGTGCTCTGATCCCATACCTGGTGAAAACCCTCTGTAGTTTACAGATCAAACACACCAACTTTGTGATATGGAGGTCTCAGTCCAGTTCCAGGTGGACGGTAGTCTACATCACAAATTTCATTTCATTACTACAAAGAGAACTTTTCTTGGCAGTCTCAGAGGTGAGGCAAAGGACTGAATGAGCTTTGGCAAACACCTTTCATCTACAGGAATCAGTTTCTCGAGACAATACCAAGGCAGTATGTGGAAATTTGCTTCGCTGATGCTGGGTTGTACCTATCCTATAATTAAACTGGATTTCAGTCTCTAGGGCCTTTAAGTCCATCACCATTCATGAGCTTATAAAAACACACTCACAAAAACCTGAGGAGAAAAAAAAAAGCACTCACTCATCTCCTTCATCAGTTGGCATTGCAAAAAAAGCTTTAGGGCTATGCTCCAGGATGGACTGAAGACTACAGGTAATAGATGTGATGATGAGAAAAATGTCGACTGAATGGAATCATATTGTACAATACTTAAAAAAGCATTAAAAGACACTGATATAATGAAATGTACCTTCCATAATCTACCAGAAGATTAGAGGCTGAAAGTAGCATTCCAATTCTATAATACAAAGAAGTGGAGAAAGACAACAATGCTAATCAATATGAAAACAATACTAGAGGATTTGAAAGAAAAAATAATCCTCCATCCTCTCACACACAACAACAGGTGAAGATGAAGCAACATACAAAAAGAGAAAAGGAAAAAAAAAGGCTTTCTGGAAAGAGAAGATAAATGGAATCCCAGCAACATCTTTTTTTTAAAAAAAAGCACTAAGAGAAATATTGCATTTGACCTGCCCACGGACTGATTTCAGTATGGAGACAGAAGGAGCACATTGTACATGAGCCTGAAACTCACATCCACACAGAGACCTATTGTGAAGCTATTAAGATTTATACCAAGAGAAACAATATTGCAAACAGCACAGAGAAAGAGAACTATCGTATATTAAAGAAGAACAATGGGAAAAAATATATGATATCCCAAGACTTCAAAAGGGAAACTGAAAAACAGAGGCAGAACTACAAGGAAGAGGGAAGAGGGGAAATAGTGTTAAAGATACAAAGTTCTAGCTGCTGCATAGATTTTTTTAATCCAAATTAGTGGGACAACTCTGTTCATACCATGCCAATGCTTGGAAGCCATTAAAATGTTTTTTCAGTGCATAGACTGAGACAGAAAAGATTTTTTGATTAAAAAAAAAGCATTGGGAAATGCTGATTTTTGTAGAATCTCATGGAGGTGCTATGGAAGAGAAGTATCACAAGAATGGAAATTCCCAGAGGCAACAGAAATCTACAAAAATCAGGCTCCAATTACCTACTTGGAAGTTCAGCCTTGGGCTCTTTAGAAAATCTGGTTCTAAATGGCTAAACCCTGCAATGCTTCCTTATACTAATATCACACATGAAAAGATATCAAGATGCAAACAGAACATATGAAAGGCCATATTGGGTCAGACCAATGGTCCATCTAGCCCAGTATCCTGTTTTCTGACAATGGCCAATGCCAGCTGCTCCAGGGGGAATGAATAGAACAGATAATTATCAAGTGATCTATCTCAGCCATCATTTCTAGCCTCTGGCAAACAACAATCCTTGCCTATTCTGGCTGATAGCCATTGATGAACGTATCCTCCATTAACTTACCTAGCTCTTTTTGCACCCCATTATAGTCTTAGCCTTCACAACATCCTCAGGCAAGAAGTTCCACTGGTTGACTGTGTGTTGTGTGAAGAAATACTTCATCTTGTTTGTTTTAAACCTACTGTCAATTTCATTTGGTGACCCTAGTTCATCTGTTATCAGAAGAAGTAAATAACACTTCTGCTTTTACTTTCTTCATACCAGTCATGATTTTATAGATCTCTATCTCTTTTCCATAATAAAAAGTCCCAGTCTTGTTAATCTTTCCTCATATGAAGCTTTTCCATATCCCTAATCATTTTAGTTGCCCTTTTCTCTACCTTTCCCAAGTCCAATATATCTTTTTTAACATAGAGCAAGTAGCATGGATTTATAAAGAGGCAATACAATATTTTCTGTCTGATCATCCATCCCTTTATAAAGTTACCCTATACCTTAAGCACAGAAAATGTATAGTTGTCCTATACCCTAATCACACAAAATGTGTATAACATGGCTCTAGAACAATTATCCTACTAATAAGAATCTATATATATATATATCTATATATAAGGATATATATGTGGAATCTATGCAAGTCCAAACTATTTGGACAGCATCTGAAATATTTAAGGTTAAAATCATTAATGGTTCTTAAACTGATGAATACAAATCTTCACTATTTTTTTTTATTCATGTTATATAAATTTCACTCGGTCCCTGTGCATCTTAGGGCTATGAACATTATGAGGCTGTTGCAGGTTCTGTTCAATGCGTATTCTGGTATAGAAACATTTGAGACAGCGAAAGCACTGGAAAATGCTGCTTTTCTAGTATATCAGAAGTGCTATGGAAGAGAAGCATCCCAGGAAAGCTGCTTCCTCTTTCACCTTCATTTCTAGTAGGATCAGTTTTGATTATGCTGAATTCCTCCTCCTATTTAAGTTTCTCAAAAGCAATTTTGTTTTGCTTTTCAGCTACAAAAGATGAACATCCTTTTGTGTGATCCATTAGATTAGGCTATACCCAAAAACATTTTACGATTGAAGCAATTTGCAAATCTCATAGTAACAGTTTTACATAATGCTGTGGACACTTTGTATGTTTGTTAATGAAGTAATTGTACTGTTTATTAAACCGTGTAGTTGGCAAGTTAAACTGAAGAAATCAATCACTGAGAGGAAAGCTCAGAGCGCTGATTTGAGCCGACTGAGTAATAAAGCTGCAGAAACATACATCAAGCCCACGTAATGCAGCAAGACAGAAAAGGCCACTGGTTTCTTATTTATAGTCTTATTTTTGGATATTCTGTCTCCAGGGAATTCACATGCAAAATAAAGGCTGTGTTTCTCCTTCTTTCAAAACATGGTTCAGACTGACTACTAAATTATTAAATAGAAGGCTACTTTAGGAAAGGGCACAGACAATATTCCTTTCACACACTAAATAGCAAAATAATAATTGATTCCACAACCACACATCACCAGTAGTAATTCTTTATGACAGCTCCTCACACAAAAATCATAACACACAATAACTGAGCTCTCTTTCTCTCTCTCTCTGCCTCTCTCTCTCTCACACACACAATTATCTAGTCTGAAGAAAGTCTGGAGAGCAATGTTATAATTTGTATACTAATTGATTATGAGCTGGTTTTGTTCTACAATTTAGTTTGGAAGAAAGCACTGAATGATATTTCTATTAAATTAAAGCTTTGGGTATCTGTTGAGAAATTTTCTTAACTAATCTATAACCCTTATAGTGCAGTTCCAATTATTTTCAAGGAAAATGCTAGCATAAAAGATTATGGTAATAGCAGAATGCTACTGTATATTACAAAAGGAATGAAAGGGGAGTAGCATACGATTATGTCTTTGGACTGCTGCTTTCATCAAAAGAGGTTTTGAATATTCAAAAGATATTTGACCTTTGCTGTACATAATCATGTTTTTCATACTGTATCACCGCAGACCTAAAACGTAATAAGAGCTGTTGCAGGTGATCCCATCGAGAGGCAGGCACGAGATTCTAAGTAGTAGAAGAAATCTCCTTACAATGCTCTGATGGATGACAGTAACTAAGGAACTCTCAAGATGGACTGGATGTCTGATCTGGTAAACACCTTTTACCTGGCACAGTTCTTAGTAGTGTAAGAAATCCCCTTAATGTAAACAATGAAAAACACTGGCTTAGAGACTAGATCTGGTAGTATTTGCAGCGTGAGACCCATGGTGTCTAAGATATGTTTGCAAAGGACCCATGCACAATCATGTAGTTGAAAGCATAAAATACAATCAAAACACATCCTATAGGTGGCACCAGTTATGGGAAGGCTCGTGTGCCCCAGCTGTATTTGGCTTGACCTAAAATTCAACATAGAGAAAATAATAATTATTTTGATCTGGCAATGTAGTTTGGTTTCTGAATTGAGGATACCTAGGAATGTAAGAGTCAAGAATAAAAACAGTTTTCTAAATGTAAGATCTCTTTTCCTGGCTCTGCTCTCTTCCTTTTGGCTTTTGATGCACACTTATTCACCCCCATCTGCCTCTCCTGAACTCAATTCCCATAGTCTGATCATCTACCCCTTGAGTCCAAGCTTGCACCTGAAGACCCTTCCCATTTTGGCCTGTCTCCTCCCTTGAGCCCTCTTCCTTCCTTACACCATTTCTCCATTCTCTGTCTCTCTCATGGCTCAACATGTAGCTGTGTACTCTCCTACCTACTTCCCAGCACTACCAGGCTGGATAGACAGAAGCAGGTTGGAAGAGAAGAGACATGATCTGCCCTCAAGGCCAGGCAGTGCCACAAGAGCCATGAGGAGGCACAGCTAGAAATCCTTCTCACTTCCTGCAGCCCTGCTATACACCTGAAAGAAAATTCAGCTGAGAGTGGGAAAAACATAACAGAAGATCCCCATGCAATGGCCCATTACATTTTCTTATTTTCAGTAGGAGAATTTCAGGTCACACCCCACCACACACTGTCTGGTCCTCTCCAATGGAGCCAAGCTCTGAAGTTTGAGAAACCCTGTCTAACAGAGGATTCAGAATCACATGCCACCTTTAAGGGCAGCTGTATATTTGGATGAATTTTCCTGCCATCCAATCATCAAAATCTCAGCACATCTGCTCATCAGGGAGCTCGACCTGCTTGCTGTTTTATCTAAGTTCGTCCTGTTCACGGATCTAAATGCACCATAAAAGCAGCACTTAGGGACATCATGTGGATTTGTGACATTCCCTGGAGGGCTATAAGACTATAAAACAATGGATGGATTACACTCATCTATATATGTAGTTTTCCATCTCTGACAGACGTAATATTGGTAATAATCTTCATTTAATTCTTTCTCACTTTCTCCAATCATGCTCTCTACAATTTTACTGGAAATTAGAAGTATTCTGCACTTATGTTAAGTTTCACAATATCTGAGAAAATCCAAGCAGGGGTAGAGTACTGTAGTGAAGTGAAAGGCATGTCACATTTTTATTATGGCCACTGAGGCAAACATAATCCTTGTGGTATGTCATGCAACATGCCTTTAATATGCATGCTATGTGGCACAAAATGTTATAGCAATAAATGCAAATGAAGTATTTATCCTAACACTTAAGAGCACTTTTTCCAGCTCATACAATCTAGAAACAAAATACAAACTTGCCATAGTCAACAAACCCTGACTAATAAAACACATACACCATCAAAGATATTACTTCATCTGGTATCTCAGACCCCTCTACCCAACCCACACCCCATCTTCTGAAACAACCCCATGAGATGTTCTTTGCAGCAACAAATTTAGAATGTAACAAACCAGCAGAATGAGCAACTTCCAGATTTGTGGTCCACACCCACAGAATGCCCTACCACTTGGTATTTGATGAAAGGAAAAACCCTTGAGGTTCACAAATTAAGGAAAATGAAGATAGCTCTTTTAGTCTTGAGAATAGTGCTTTTATTACAACAAATCAGACTTTCACACAATTGTCAGTAATCCAGTATTTATTTAGGGCCTGACCCAAAGTCTTTTGAAAGAAATGGCAGGACATCATTTACTACAATGGACATTGGATAAGACCTTAATGATTATTCTTGTGCTATTTGAGCAAATCAACTATTTTTGGAGATTTATATTCTAAATGTGAGATGTTTTATGCATTTCAATTTATTTTTCTTTTTACTATCCCTCAAGACATTTTTCTGATTATTTATTTATTGTCCACAAAGCAAAGATATTTACAAATTCCCAATATCAATCTCACATAATTTCTGTCTATTTTGTCATAGGTTATGAATTAAATGATAAATATATGTCATCGTAGCAGTTATGTATAGGCTACAGTGATTGTCACATATACGGTAGGAGGAATAGTAGCAGTTGTTTTTCATTCACACGTATGTTAGGTGAGCTATTGTTTATCACCAGTTTCAGAAAAAGGTTTTGTATCTATGACATAATGCTAATAAGTTCAGTCACTATGGGTGCATCTACACTTACAAATGAAGTCGACCTAAGAAGGCCTAAGCTGACTCAAACTATGCTGCGTCCACACCGGGCTTTCCTGAAATTGATCTAAGCAGTTCCTTAAGCTGACGTAAGGAAAAGTTAAGGCGACCTAATAAAACCTAGGTCAACCGAACACTTAAGGTGACCTCATTAAGGCGACCTAAGCCAGTGTAGACGCACAGTAGCCCTAAATCGACCGCCATAGCCTCCAGACCTTCCTCCATGACCTCCCTCCCAGAGTTCCTAGCACAGGAAGAGCCTGCCCTGGCCAACCAAAGGGCAGGACTCACCCTGACCACCCTGCTGCTTGGGAGCAGGGCAGAGTAGAGCCGAGCAGAGCCAGTGTCGCAGGCGGGCCCCATCCTGGAGCCACCAGGACATCCTTGACCAGCTGGCCATTTGGGGGGACGAGGCAGTCAGCTCTCAAGTGCAAGGCAGCCATCGCAATCGGGAGGTGTATGTCTCCATCTCCCAGGCCCTGGCTGCCAAGGACCATACCTGGGACACCCAGCAGGTCCGGGTCAGAATCAAAGACCTCCGCTAGGGCTACCGAAAGGCCCGGGAGGAGATGCTCTGGACAGGGGCAGCCCCCACCAGCTGCTGGTATTACCAGCAGCTGAATGCCTGTCTGGGCCAGGAGAGCAGCAGCCTGCCAGCCCACACCATTGCTCAGGGAACGAGACTGTGGTGCTGGAGCTGGGGGAGGCCAGCGTCCAGCAGGAGGATGGCCACGGGAGGATCGAGCAGGGGCTGCGAAGGAGCGAGCAGAGGCTGCTCTACCTCATGGAGTGGCAGACCCAGTCCCTGGAGGAGAACCTGTTCTCTCGTGGCCTCACCCTGTGCCCCAGAGGCACCCCGGGACCTGCCTTCCAGAGGCCACTAGCACCGTCCCCTCCCCACAACCGTCTTCACTCCCCCGACCCCCCTCACTACCTCCAACCTCCCTCATTCCCCCAACCCTCCCAACCCCCGCAGCTCCCAACCCCCATTTCCCCCACTGAATAAACACCCTGAGCACTTTTATACAGTGTGTCGTGCTTTTTATTGGTGTGGGGAGACGGGCGCGTGGGGGGGGCAAGCATGGGTGGGTGGTGGAGGTGACGGGGCCTGGTAGCAGCCCCAACCCTCAGTGCTCCTCGCAGTCGAAGTGAGCTCTCAGTGCATCCCGGGTGAGCTGTGCTTGCCGCTGGCCCTGCTGAGTCCAGGGCAGGGTGTCGTCAGGCTGCTCATACTGCACAGCGAGCCACTCGGCTTCGGCTTCCCAGGCGCAGGGGAACCCTTCCCTACTCAGCTCGCAGAGGTTGTGCAGGCAACAGCATGCACTGATGACCACCGGGAGGTTGCTCTCGCTGAGCTGCCGGCAGGTCAGGAAGGCCCTCCAGCAGGCCTTGAGACGGCCAAAGGCATGCTCGATGACACTGCAGCACTGGTTGAGCCTCCGATTGAAGAGGTCCCTTCTGGCATCCATGCGGCCCGTGTATGGCACCATCAGCCAGGGGAATGAGGGGTAGGCGGCATTCCCGAGGATCAGGACTGGCATCTGAACGTCCTCGATGGTGATGGTGTGGTTGGGGAAGAAGGTGCCCGCCTGCATGTGTCTGTACAGGGCGGAGTTGCGCAGGATCCATGTGTCGTGCGCCTTCCCCGGGTAGCCCATACAGATGCTCTGGAAGATTCCGCGGTGGTCCACGTGGGCCTGCAGAACCATGGAGTAGCACCTCTAGCGGTTGACATAGTCCCTGGCACGGTGCTCCAGCCGGGGCTCGGATGGGGATGTGGGTGGCGTCCACAATGCCCCCACAGTTGGGGAAGATGAGTCGGGCGAGGCTGGCAAGGAGTTCATGCAGGTTGCTTGGGGAGATGAGGTGGGCTAGTAGGACCCGGCTGATTGCCCTGCAGACCTGCATGAGTGCGGTCCCCACGGTGGCCTTCCCAATGCCAAATTGCTGGGCCACAGAGCGGTTGGAGTCTGGGGTTGCCAGCTTCCACAGGGCAACGGCCACTCACTTATCGACGGGCAGGGCAAGTCAGAGTTGGGTGCCCATGCGCTGGAGAACTTGGGTGAAGTCACAGATGAGCTCGAGGAAGGTCTGCTTGTTCATCCTAAAGCTCTGCAGCCAAAGGTCGTTGTCCTAGGTGGTGAGGATGATTCATTACCACCAGTCGCTGTGGGCCTCCCATGCCCAGAGGCGATGAGGCACAGAGCACAGTGCCTTTGAAATCCTATTCACTTCAACTAGGCTCCAGGTGGGCACAGCGGCAGGCATTTCCTGCATACAGCCAGTTGCAGAATTGTGGTGTATATTGGCGTATGCTATGTCTGGTAGAGAAACAGCTTGTAAACCTGACCTGGAATGGACAGAAAAATGAGGGACCACAAGAGAGCTACTATTTCCACTCATAAACTAAGGTGACCCCAGTGATTGTATTAGGCAGACACCCTGATATGGAAATACTGCCCAAAGATCTAGACAGATGTGCCAAAATACACATCAGGATACAGTCTAGCTGATATTGCTCTTTGCTAACCCACATTTTTTGCCAGAACTGTGCCTGAAGACTAGCTGCATGCTATGCAAACCTCAGGGGGTATACATGTTGAGCCAGTATTTGTAATATCTTTGGACAGTTTTAGCTACACCAATTGTAGCATGACAAAAACAGACAGCTTGGAACTGTTTATGTGCCAAGTTACAAACAAAATCACTTTAAAAAGGTAAGTTAACTGCTATGTTTATCCTTTTGTGAACACAGTTCTTCAGCACTGCATTTGCTCCAATTCTATCTGCTATGGCAAATTAGAAACAGGTACTTGAAGTTTGAATTGAGCGCCAGCTGCTCCTTTACATGTCAGTCAGTGTATTACTATACTGTACTTACTATCCTCTCCTGCACTTCAGCATTTTGTGTGTGTTTGCCATGATATCATATCTGGCTATGCATTAAGACAAGGACTTTCTGATCTGCATGCACATAACTTCATGTGTTGGACAAAATCAGTACGTGAGAAGCTGATTTGACTAGACACATGATGATCCAGTAACCAAAGGCACAGCAGAAACTCCCAGTAGCTGTGGCATCAGAGGCTGTGGCTCGATATTAAGTGACTTGGCTTCTGTTTCCGACTTTGCTGTTGATGAGGGTTGGCACATGTCCAAGTTTTCCCAGGACCATTCTTTTTTTGAGGTTGTCCTAGGAAGTTGATAAAGTCGACTCAAGAATTTAAGTCTCAATTTTTCTCCGTTGAGACCTCTTCTCACCCACACCAGCAGCCTGACCTGTGACAGTCTTCCAACCTCTAAAATAGGTGGCATCTGATTGGTCATGCTTTTTCCGCTGCATCTATATACAGGCCCATGGGGTGAACAGCTGTAGGAAAGGCACTGAGGGATAACAGGCTGGCTGGAGCGCTTGGCCAATAGTGGGGTGGGAGTGATTTGGGATAGTTCAATTTTTAAAAGTAAATCACAGGAAAAATTTAAAATGCTACTTGCACATTGTTTGTCCATTTTTTTCTATCCTACCTCTTTAATTATTAACTCTTTGTGGCAGGGACATTCTCCCTCTTCACCTGTGTATGTACTGTGACTAGCAAAAGGAAGTCCTGATCCCGATTAAGGCCTGTGGGCACCAACACAAATATCAAGAGTAGGAGGATCCTGCTCTTAATTAATCATAATATTCAGCATATATTTATTGACTTTCATAGGAGGATGTTAGTGTTTGACTACTTCAAACATTCAAAAATCATGAGTCTGGCTGCATAAGAGAGGAGATTTAAAAAAAAAGTTGGTTTCTTTTTATTTCCCTTTTGTTTTTGTTTCACTCACTTCACCTTTTCAAGCTTTTCTCTCTAGAAGTGATAGTGCACTTTGGTGTATTTTTGTTTTTAAATAAAAGCTGAGAGTCTAATGAAATAGCATGATTCCTGCAACCAGGAGTGTAAGCAAAACTATAAAAATAATGAGATTTGTGATAAAAAGCAAAATGTTGCCAATATTGGAATCTAAGTGTGCTCTAGAAACATTGATTATACAGACAAGCATCACCAGACCCATTATTACACCCATTTAGAGATGAGGAAACTATGGCATAAAAGAAGTGACATGATTTTCCCCAAGGTCATAAATGAAAATTCAGAGGCTGAGGGAGGAACAAGACCAGTTTTTTTGACCTCCCAGTTTTCTGATTAACCCACAAGACCTTCTGGGTATAGGGGGGACTGGAGGAACATCTACTTTAAAAGTGCAACTGGAAAAAATAATCCATGAAGATTTGCCTCTCCAGTCTACGTGGAGATGTGGTCTAGATGAAATTACTATGTGGTGGTGCACTATAGCTTAAAAGACCATATGCAAAGAGTAATTATCAATGGTTCACTGTCAAATGGGGAAGATTCATCCAGTGGGGTCCTGAAGGGATCAATCCTGGGTCTGGTACTATTCAATACTTTCATTAAGGACTTGGATAATGGAGTAGAGAATATGCTTATAAAATTTGCAGATGACACCAAACTGTAAAAGGGAGCAAGCACTTGAATTCAAAACAACATTGACAAAGGGGAGAATTGGTCTGAATTCAGCAAAATAAAATTCAATAAAGACAAGTGCAAAGTACCCCACTTTGAAAGAAAGGAAAAAAAAATCAAATGTGAATCAACAAAATGGGGAACAACAGCCTAGGTGTTAGTATTGCTGAATAGGGTCTGAGAGTTATAGCAGATCACAAATTGAATAGGAGTCAACAATGCGATGCAGCTGCAAAAAAGGCTAATATCATTCTGGGGTGTATTAACAATAGTGTCAGGTAGGACACAGGGCGTAACTGTCCTGCTCCATTCAACTCTGATGAGGACTTTAGCTGGAATACTGTGTTCATGCTGGGTGCCACACTTTAGGAAAGATGTGGACAAATTGGAGAGACTCCAGAAATACGAAAAGATTTTAAAAATCTCTGGGGAAAGGTTAAAAAACTAAGCACATTTAGTCTTAAGACTGAGGTGGGAACTGATAACAGTCTGTAAATATGTTAAGGGCTGTTCTAAAGAAGATGGTGATCAATTGTTCTCTAAGTCCCCTGAGATAGGATAAGAAATAAAGGAGTTAATGTGCTGCAGAGATTTAGTTTAGATATTAGAATAAACTTTCTAGAATAGCCTTCCAAGGAAGGCTATAGAATCCCTATCAATGGATGTTTTTAAGAACAACTTGGACAAACCCATGTCCCGTGGCGTCGCTGGAGCTGAGCACACGGGGCACGTGCCTCAAGTCCCAGCACCAGTGCCCTGAGTCTGGCAGGGACCTGGGGTCTGGCCACCTGCGGCCCCTGCCAGGAACGGGGAGCCGGGGATGTGGCCACCACCGGCAAAGAGGATCCGGGATCCGGCCACAGCTGGCGGCCTGATCTGCCCCCACTGGCGCTAAAGATCCAGGGCCTGACTGCCACCAGTGGCCCAATGTGGCCCCACCAGGGACCTGGCCGCTTGATCCGGGGCCAGGCCACCACCGTGGCCCGATATAGCCCCAGCTGGGGCCAGGGATCCAAGGCCTGACTGCCAACAGCCCAGTGTGGCCCCCACTGGGACCAGGCCACAGGCTGCCTGAGGCAGAAGCCCAAGCCAGGCCCCGGCTGGAGACCCGGGAACAGATAAGGTCCCCCTCACCCCCCCAGAAACAGATTGCGCCCCACAGGACGGATCTCCCCCCCGGGACAGATCAGGCCCCTGTCAGGGAATGTCTAGGTTTACTTAGTCCTGTCTCAGCACAGCAGGCTGACTTCTCAAGGTCCCTTCCAGTCCAACATTTCCATGTTAACAAGCTTTGGCTATAACTAAGTGATTAAAAAACAGGAAAACTGGATCTATTTTTTGCTTAAACTTTTGTTTCTTTACTTTTAAAAAATACGTTATTAAAATATCCTTGGAACATTTTTATCAACACTTACGGAGCTCCATATATAGTATTTTGTCTTACAGTTTAAAGCTGCCTCAGCAATGGTTATCTATTGCAAATCAGGGACAAGGGGTAGATATCTTTGTATATTTTTAATATTCAGTTCAACACTGTTGAATTGCTGTTTTCTGCCAGCTTGCATTTCAGGTCAGCAGAGGGCTCTCTGAGAGAGGCGTACAGCGACTCTAAGGCTACAATAGATAAACTACAGCATAATCATTCACAACAGATAGCTCTTTCTGAACAAGGGAAAGTATTAATCAAACCATGAAGTGTTATAAATATTACATGCATTATTCCAAAAGGAAAACATTTTACATAATTTCAATTTATTCTCAGTTCAGGAAATATTGATCAGGAAGTAAGCAAGTTAATGGACAAAAAATTATGTCTCTCTCTGTGTATATATTTGGTGGGGGGAGGGGGGGAAGAAACTCCATTAAAGTATGACACTAAGATTGTAAAGTCAAACACTCAGAAGTTAGAAAATACCTAAATGAAGACTGCCTGTCCGACCTTGACACCCCCCCCCCGGGGTATGTGTATTATGATGCCGCCTTTAATGACATGCTCATATACTAATTTTTCCCCCCACAGGATCCCTTCCTCATTCAATGCTTGTGAATGGACAGTGCTCACTTGATAAGCAGCTATTAAATATTTTTTTCTCCTTCTTGTTCTGTGTGTGACCTCATGCCTTAACTACAGTCTTCTGCTCACTCCCTGCCCTGAAGGCACAACTGTTCGCTTCCTTATGGACTTTCCTATGGCATGGTTCACTATAATCTCTGAGTGCTTCAAAAATAGTAATGAATTTATCTTCACTAAACCCCTCTGAGATGAGGGGTTATTATTATTCCCCATTTGCTCGTGGGAAATTAAGGCACAGACCCAAGATCAAACATATCCACTGATTTTGGGAGTCTAATTAGATGCCTAGGAGGTGATTCTACAGAATCATTTAGCATTAGATGACAATTAAGATATTCAAAGTACAGCTCTATGGACTTGAATTGCTACTGAGAGTGCTTAGCATATCTGCAACTCTCAGATTCTTAAATCAGGCATGTAGAAAATAAACAACCTTAATAACGTTCTTTTTACACAGGCTACATAGGACAGGCATAAAGGTAAGACAGACCCTGCTTATTTCCACTCACCTACATGCCTGTCTCCATTTCTGCTGCATGTCTGCTGAGGGGGTGTAGAAGGTGTGTTCCCATCTTTATAAGTGGATGGTATCTGGATAAGCAGAGCCCTGGCTCATGCCATGCCCTCCCAGCACACTGGCCAGGATAGGAATTAGTAATCCGCAAATGATCACAGCTCTCTGAGGCACAGTTCCTTCCATGGATAGCCCAGCTACACAACACAGAAGTGGATGCAAATGGACCATCTGTCTTAAGGATTTTATTCTTCTTTCCTCGTACCAGTAGATGAAGGAAGAGTAGAAACAGCATGCAGAGTCTTTGGGACATGCATGTAACTCACATTCCTATCGATAAGCGTTCATGCTTATATATTTATATCTGATAAAACTCTAATCTTCAGGTGCACGCAAATGTAAAAATAAACCAACCATTGGAGGGGGGAGAGGAGTTCTCTCCTCTAAAATCTCCAGTTATTACAATCCTAATCAATTAGGCTTTTTTTCTGAGGACTGTGAGCTAAGTTAACGGTGTTACAAACATGCACTGAGGAAGAGGTACAGTAAAATACACCTGACCTTATGCCATCATTCTGTATGCACAGCTCATGCCAAGAAAATCTTTAACATCATAAACTATGTGTTTTTCTACTACATCTGAGAGGAAAGATTTTTAAAAAGCTAATAGTTTGTGTGAGCATTAATTTTATGTATCCCTCCAACTGTAAAGCTAGGTTGCCTTGGTTACCATATGCAGACCTAAGCGTAACAAATATAGAATATTGTTTTTAAATTCCAACAATTTTGCATAACAGCTTTCCCATAAATCAGGCTGCCACAACTATATGGCAAATGACCTTTTAAATTTCTGCATTTCTTTGACCCACATCTGGAGTGGGGGGGAGGAGGGGGAAATTATGTTGGACCATTTTTAAAATAAACAACGGTGACTGAAGCTGGTTAGCAGAAGTCTTAGGTAATGTGGATCTACTGCATGGTGTGGGAGACGGAGGTGCAAAGGTGTACAATATATTTGCATTTACCCACCACCAAAACAAAGTCACACTGGGGGTAAAATGCAGCAACTGTTAAACAGTGCACAGCAACACGACGACACAGTTTAGGATAGGAAGTGAAGAATACCTTTTCCAGTTTCAACAATTTAGTAGTGCAATTACCAAGATGGAATTTTCCTAGGACAGTGAAGTTACCTCCTATTATGTACGGTTATGAAAAACACCACACGATGTGAAAGCAGCACGGCATCAGACGCTTGGATATCCAAAAACACCAGCAGCAGCAGCACTGTGCCTTCCAATATTATCTGTGGCCCTGGCGAGTGAGTGCCACCCACCGACCTGCTAATATCACTTCCGGAAGTACCTAAGCGCTTATTAGAGGGTTCCTGTCTGAGTCCTGATTTGGCTCAGCTGAGGACTGAAAGTCACAGTACACCGTGGTGACTTAAGAAAGTTGAATTACACCAATAATTATTTTCTTAGTGGCTGTATGCCATTCTACGCAGGCAACAGGAATCAAGCAATCGTGATTGACCCCCGAAGAGCGGTGGTAGAAGTAGAGCTTTAAATACACATGCTGCCATAAGGAGGTGCAGAAGTCCTAGAGCACAGCTCCAGCTTGACAAAACTCTTTTGCACAGCAAATAATACTTGGCTTCAAGGCCCTGATTAGTCAAAAAACAGCTCACATGTAAAGCCCTGCATGGATACAAATATGTGGATCCATCCAACCCTCATCCACTGGAATAAATCTTTACCTGATTCACATTCCCCCTCCCTCTTTTAGATTTAACTGCACATCAGCTGTTTTGGAGCCCGCAGCCCTCCATCAGCTCTTGAGCACCACAACCCAAACAGCTGATGAGCGACACCTAACAATTTATTAACCCTACGCCCCTGCCCCGCAGCCTAACAGCTGAGGAACTGTTGAGCCCTGCCAGCCGTCTCACATTTGATCAGCTGTTCAACTGTATCCTTGGCAGACAGTTGCTCCTGCCCTGCCCCAGAGGTCACAGTGGTCCTGACCTCTGACCATCTGACCCACGACCTGCAAGATCTCAAGCAGATTGCTGCGGATTTGCAGGGCTCTACTCACATGCTTCAAGTTGCACTTATAAATTTCATGTTGAATTGGGACCTTACATAGGATCTGCCATCAAAGGGCAACAACCAAGTGTTTGCCTAGGCGCCATTTCATCAGTAAAGACAATTCTTCTGTTGAATTTGTATGAGTCAATCAGTCAGACGAAAATTTCTAGCATTGTAAAAGCTAGACGATAATTATCCCAGGAGACGGCTGTACTAACAGAACGGGGTAATAGACAGCTTGAACCATATCTTACAGTATAAGGCCTGATAGCATCCTTCTCTAATCACTTGCCATTTACAGAAATGGATTTGATTTAATTGAACTTATGAAAAAGAGCATCTTTAATCATACCTCATCAGTGCACACTTATTATTCAAAAGAAGCCATATGTATCACCAAGCACTCTTAATTAAAATAATGCATATAATCTGCTTTGATATCTCATAGCTTTTTTCCTTCTGATTATTCTACAGTAATTCTTTTCCTTCTATCATTTTTTTAAAAAAATTGTTCCCCCTCCCGCATTATGTACATGCTCTCATTATAGACTCTTCAGTGTTGATGAGCATAATGTCAGCCACAGGAAATGCCTTTTCTACTGTGGCACTGAGAAACTTACCCCTTCAAACCTCTGCATAATTACGACCTTCACAATATGCCGCTACGTGGACCTGACTCAGCATGAAGACTAGTGAGGAGGGGCTGAGCAGGTGATGCTATTTCGTTTTCTGCAGCTCAGAGCCTTACCCAACAAGCTGTCTGTGTCCTGCCTGCCTGTAACCCTCACTAATCTTTGACATCTGATAAACATCCAGAGTTCAAATTTGGTTTCAAATTACAGCTGGGGAGGTCAAGGTTGGATATTAGGAAAAACTTTCTCACTAGGAGGGTGGTGAAGCATTGGAATGGGCTATCTAGGGAGGTGGTAGAATCTTCATCTTTGGAGATTTTTAAGGCTCGGTTAGACAAAACTCTGGCTGGGATAATTTAGGGGGAGTGGTCCTGCTTTTTAGCAGGGGGTTGGACTAGATGACCTCGTGAGGTCCCTTCCAACCCTATTATTCTATGATTCTATGATTCTATGAGTTCTAGGAGAGCAGGGTGCCAGGAAAAAGTCAGTCCTGGGACTAGAGAAGACAGAGATTTGGAGAGTCAGGGGCAGTAAGAAATAGAAGGATAATATAAATCTCTGCATTGGGGGAGCTGAGAAGCAGCTGCAAGGAAGCAAAGAGACAGTGGGACTCTGGATACCAAAGTCAGAGAAATGTATGGCAAACTCTGTATACAGTGCTTAGATCAACTATTTATGAAAAAAAAAATCGGAATTGTTTTCTGTCTCTTCCTCTGCCCCCAACACACCTTACTGTGACTAAGGTTAGTGGTATTAATCTGAAAAACATTGCTCCTTCCCCATATCTCAATGCATCACCACTTTGGTAACGCTGATCAGTGAAGGCTGACTACAGACAACACTTTAGTTCTGAGGGACAGAGTGGCCTACCATAATACCAAGGAACTATAGGGAGCTGCAGGCATGTAGGGTTGTAGTCGTTAGAGATGGAAAAGACCTGTAAGATTATCAAGTCCTTCCCTCTTCAGGAACAGCGTAAGACAGATCAGACACTAAACTGATAGTATCAGTTAAAATGGAGGGGTATGTGACACAGAGCTCATTGCAGATTTTCCAAAGAGGGTCAGTTTGAATAGCCTATTAGGCTTCAAATTCTTTTAATGAGGGCTGAATTCTGCTCCCAGATGTACACATAATTTCTAGTTAGGTTGGTATGCTTGTTGCTCATGCTATAATTCAAATTTCTGTGCACTTGTGCCAGCTACATTTTTTAAGAAGTGTGTCAATTCAGTTCTGTATAACTATAATTTTATTTGTACTGGGCATGATATTAAAATAAGAGGCCAGTACTAGACTCGTATCAAGACTTTGATTTATACATTTGGGAAACGGAGAGCAGAAAATCCTCCAACTCAAACCCCATTCCCCTAATTAAATGCAATTTACCAAGAAAAGGAAAATTTGCTTTTGTTTTTTGTTTGTTTATGTTTTTAAAGAAAACATTAAGGATGCATTGGTTTGGGATTAAGTAAATTCCCCTCAGGCTTCGTGACAATGCCTGGGCTGAAAAACTCCATAAGCCTTAGGAAATCTCTGGACAGTTTCCTGTACCTGCTGAAATATTTTATAATTAGTCTGCACGCTCCTGAGGCTACTGACTTACCTGAAAAAACAAAAAAACAAAACAAAACCACCAAAAAAATTCCTCATTGTTCAAATCCATCCCTGAGTAACAAAGAAGAAAAAACTAAGAAGCAACATTTTTCATTTCAGACTATTTATATGACTAGCAAGAGAGGAGATTTGGAGAAATATATTGTGCTATAGATTGTTACAGTCCCATATGAATCCTGAGACCCAATAAAACTCCAAAAAGATCTGAGAGCAGAAGCAAGATTTATGCTCAGGTTTGGCTCCTTAATAACTGACTTGTTATAAAAGGTTATTCAAATTGCGATGAAGATTTAATTCCATTGTACTGCCTTCCTACATGTATTTTATCCCTTACACAGTGAGTGATACACTAATATAGACTGTGCTTTAAAACAATAAAGGCAGCAACACATTATAGCATGTAACTCCTGCCACATAAATTAAATAGAGGGATAAGCTTAAACTACTGAAGTAAATGTTATTGCTCTGTCAAATGAGGGCACTTCGTGTTAAAAAACAACAAAAAAAATTATTCACTTACCACCCCAGGGAAGCCCTATTTCCTGTTCTAAGTATTTTATTGTTATTGATAATTATCATTAGTTTTCAAGCACCAAAGACACACTATATGCCTCATGAAACAAGTAAAGACATGTTCCCTACCTTCAAGAGCATACAAACGTCACTATACCAAACAGGACACAGAAAGCTGATGTCAAATAGAGTAGGGAGATGAAAGACACAGGTGACAAAAAGGTCACAAATTTTCCCTAGAAGGTATATTGCATAGAACATCTTGCAAGATCAGGAATGAAGGCATGCATACACTCATCTTGCCGTTTGTCTCTTTTTTGGTTGGTGTTCCCTTCCTTTGTTTTTGATTTAGTTGAGTATCTATTTTCCCATTGACTTCAGGTCAGCTTTCTGGCAGAAGTGAGTTTTAGGAGCGATTACGAGGTGGTGAGGGACACGGTTTATCAAAGGCATTCCAGGCATAAGGAACAGCATGGAAGGAGGCATGCAGATTTTAGTGAGAGAGGAGGAAAGAGATATTGAAGATGTAGGAGAGAGGAAAACATGAGGAGAGACCCAGTTTGAGATACAGGCAGAGAAGATGGGTGATGTAGAAGAGTGAAAGAAAGGACATGAAGTTTGAATATGATGCAGAGCACAATAGGATTCTTGGGGAGCATCTTTAAGTGGGAGGGGGGACCTGGTTAAAGGGACAGTTGAGGAAGATAATTGTGGATGGACTGGTGGGAGGGGCGTTTAGCAGAGGAGGATGCAGTAGTTAAGATGTGAAAAGATTAGGTTGTAATTAAGTGATCTATCTGGCCATTGGGACTCAAAGGTCAGAAGGGACCAGTAGGAAGAAGGTAAGGATATTAGAAATCCGATGCAATAAAAATGTAAAAGTATGGCAAATACTACAGAATCTCCTAGGACATTGTGTATTAAAGGGTTAACTGTCACACTGTAAGCAGTTTACTGTCAGTGCGGTTCCCCCAATCGCTGCATGATCCTCAACTACGGTATATTTTTTCAGTTCAGAAGATATTATGAATTACAGAGTATAATATGATCATTGGCAAATAGTGAACACATTAATATGAGTCCACAGCAGGCATTCAAAGGGGTGGTTATGCACAAATCAGGGTCAGAATAGATCTCAGAAACATGCTGTATATACAAGACAGATGGCTAGTTACAGACTGAAATGTTCCTTTTTCCCCCTCTTATTTTCACAACACTGTCTCTTAGCAGGCAGTAAAAAGTCCCATATTTTTGCCCTCTGTGGAAAGAGAACCTAGAAATTCTAAGGCACTCTAGACTCTCTTCAAAAGGCTTTCCATAACAGAGTGGAATTTTTTGTAAATCTTTTTCACTTCTACATTATGAATCTGAGAAAAACAGCTTTTTTTAAAAAAAAGAAAAAGAAAAAGAAAGCTGCTCTTTTGTAATTTTAGACAATCAAACTGAAAAGCTCTACAGGAGTTGTTCTGGTCTCGTAGGTATGCCATAATACCACAACTATTTTAGAACTCTGGCTAATGATGCATGTGGCCAGGACAGCTACAATAACCAGCATGTGGTTTATCTGTGATTTTGGCATAATTATGCATGTTATAAAAGTATTTAATAATGCTTCTAACTAGGGGAATAATCCAAAGAACAATGAGTCAGTGGAAAGGGGGTCACAGACTTCAGTGGCTTTTGGATTAACTCCTAAGAGCCAGTTTTTCAAGGGTTCAGCCCCCATCCCCACCCCCAAACTGGGGCAGACAGTATCATTTAGGCACCAAAATGAATGGGCCAGATTTTCAGAAGTGCTTAGCACCTAGTAATACCCATTATGTCACTTATGTCCAGATGTTCAAAATAGCACAGCCACCAACATATCTAAAAGGAAACAAGCACCTCCCCTCCGCCCCCGAAAGCCTGCTCCAAATACAGAGCACTGAACGCCTGAAGATTTAACCCTGAGTGAATAGAGACATTTTCCCACCCCATGTATACATTATGCTCTTGTGAATAAGTACACGGGAACTGGGCAGTGCAGTTTAAGGTAGAATTCTACCATCTTTTCTGCCCCAGAAAAAATTAAGAGTTTTTGCTTAACATCATCCATCAAACTCCTTTGTGCCTGACTTTTAATAAACTTCCCTTCTCATACTATAGACCTTGTCAGATCTTGAAGGGATTAAATTATGACACCGTGGGTGAAAACTTAATACAAACCTCAGGAATGGAAATACAAAGTATTATTTGTTCCAACATTCCTGGCTTTCAAAAGGCTGCAGAACCAGAAATGTTGCTACTTTGACAGGTCATGTAGGGAGAGACCTCACCATTGATGCAAACTTCCTAGTAATAAAATTATTGTAATTTGTTTGCATCTTCACTGCATGTTAAGATACAGCTACATGTATGTTATAGTCGCGATGCTAGGAATATAGCAATGTTATATCCAGTAATGTAATAAAATGTAAAACCTAATCAAAGACATTTCATATTTCTGCTTTTATCTTCCAAGAACCAGAAAACATCAAAATGACAAGCCAAGTAGAACATTCATATTTTAGGAAGAAGTCTGATTGCGAATGGAATCTGGGGTGTGCTATCAAAGCAATAAAACTGTGTAAAGTATGTGTACCAACCCCCACTATCATGAAAGAATATCTGCTTTTGTTCTTAAACTTTAAAGGAAAATGTGTAGTTGGAAATGTTTTAAACATTTGTTTATTTCTTAAATGTTGAAACGGCAAAAACATTTGTAAAATGCATACTTGCAATTATGTTAGCTGAATACAAAGCTCCCAATATAGATCTTAATGCCATTGCTAAATACATGATACAATGATTTAAATACCAACAAGCCATCTAAAGTCCTTGCTAAACTAGTATAAGAAAGCATTTAATTATAGAACACATATATCAATGGAGAATTAATTAATTACTGGCAGCGTGCAAGCAAACCCCCACACATTTCAGAAAGACAAGAAAAATCACGGTTCCAAAAACTGTCCCGTACAGTCAACAACTTAAGCTAAAGACTTTCTGAAAGTGATTGAATTTTAAAGGACTGTTTTGAAAACTAGAAGCTTTTATATAATGAATAGGAGTGGTTGGACATTTTGAAAACAGAAGTCCATTTCCTGTCAAACTCCAATAAAATGTCAATAATATGGATGGAATAAAGAGAATTATAACCAACTTTGAAATTTATCTGATGTTTCTTTGCCACTAGAAGCACAAAAGCAATTAAATCGATATTGCATATTCACTAATAAATTCCACATATATGATAAAAAGGCTCCCGAGGACTACCCATGAAGGCGTGGGGCCACTGAACGAGTGACAGCAACCAACTTCAACCTAAAAGATCCTGTAAGAGGTATGATTTACTATAATTCATAGAAATGGGAAAAAGAAAGGTATAAGAGACTCCGTAGTGAGCACCCCATGCACCCTGCTCAAGCAGCAAGCACCCCACAATTTACCCAGTCCATCTCTACAAGCAAGCAGCCACAGAAAGACAAGAAAAACATAGCAACTTCAGGATAAAAAAAGGATCAGCAGGAGGTGAATGGAACAATTGCTGGCTGAAAAAAAATGAGCTTTACCACCCCTGGGTCTACCACTGCGCCTTTGTCATCTGTTCCTGATAGATGTTCTGACCAAACCATACCGAAGGGAGTGATCTGGATCACATCACTAGCTCCAGGAAATCAGGAATCCTGGAGACCCCTGAGATGTGAGACTGTCTCCTGTCTCCCACTCCCCAAAATGTCCTTTACTTCCAGATATTATCTGTTCTTTTTCCCCCTTCTGTGTAATAAAAGTCTGGCTTAGTTGGCCAAAAACGTATATTTTGCAACTCTGCTGTGAGCCTGTGACCAGAGGCAGATAAAAGAAATGCCCTGAACACTCTGATCCTGGTTTGTCAAATCTTAGAGTAGCTAATAAGACCATTCTGATATTTTTCTAGCAATAAGATTGCAAGTGAGAGTCAGCAACAGAGACAGCTCTCTCTTGCAGCTTGTATTCTTTAGCCTTGCTTTGTCTTTTAGGAAATGGAATCGGCAGCTCCAGCCCATCCAGCTAACTTCTCTTTTTTCCCAAAATGAAACTTATTAAGAATCTTGGCAGAATTTTTTTGGGGTGTGTCTACACTTACAAGTTAGGTCGACTTAAGGAGGCTTAAGTTGACCTAAACTACTCCGGGTCCACACTGGACTTTCCTTAAGTTGACTTAAGGAAAAGTTAAGTCGACTTAATAACACCTTGTTTTAGGTCGACTTAACGCTTAAGTCGACCTAAAAGTTTCCTTATTAGGTCGACTTAAGACAGTGTGGATGGGGATTAGCGCCTAAATCGACCTTATTAAGTCAACTTAAAGTGTTACATCGACTTAATACGGTCGAAAAGGGGCTATGTTTACACTAGAAAAGTTAAGTCAACTTTGGTTAAGTAGACTTAATAAGGTCGACGTTAAGTTGACTTAATAAAGTCGACTTAACTTTTCTAGTGTAGACATAGCCACTGTGTGTTTTTTTAATTTCGCAATGTTTATTTTAAGCATTTTTTATTTTTAATCAATTTAAATCTTCATCATTGCAGGAAACTATGTGGGGAGCCAGACAATAATTATTTAATGACAATAGGCATGAAAATTAAAGAAATTAAACCTTTATAAACATTAAAACATAAATCGTCAACATCATATGTCAAAACATACAAAGCCAATATCCTCAAAATCAACTCTAATAAATTCTCAATAGGCATGCTTCTTACATTGCATATCTGTAAATTTCAATCATCAATCAAAATATTTTTGTTGGTTTGTGCATGTACAGTGAAATCGATGTTTACAGCTCATAGAATCAAAAAAATTAGGGTTGAAAGGGACCACAGCAGGTTATTTAGTCCAACCCCCTGCTCAAAGCAGGACCAGCCCGCACTAAACTAGCTCAATCCAATCTTTCCAAATCCAGTTATGACCCTCTAAGCGTCTGTCAAACAAGAGGATTTTTCCTTCTTAAGACTACAGGTAAAGAGAAGGGAAAGAAGAAATATAATGAAAATGAATGCCTTATTTCATATTTTACATTTCAAATATTTGAACCTTTTCTTTATTTTATATATTTTTAATAAAAGTTATTAAAAGATTGTTAAAGGTGTGTTTGCCATAGTACTAAGCAGTCTGAGGTTTCTGTAAACCAAAGCCCAGCCATTGTTAAAAACTATTTTAGTGTAGGACAATTTCAGGTTCATATTAACACCTTTGACTGTTTGGGGATATTTATTCCATCTTCATAACACTGAATACAACAGGTCAATAGATCTGAACTATTTCCAACCTAGGAGGGGGAGTGAATCCAAAGTTGAGGGCCTTTCATATAGGAACATCCTCCTACCAATTCCCTGTCTTTTAATCCAGTGGGGATCCAAGTTGAGCGTCTCTCGTGAATGTATTTGAGCTACATAGCTGAGATAGCCACATCTCAAGGCATTTGGAGCTTTATATGTCAAAATCAAATGAAAATGTTAACATATGGTATCCTATGCAATTAACCAAGAAACAAGATCACTAAAACCGCCTCTGTAACAGATGCTAAAAAATACAGTTCCTGAGCTGGTATTATAACATGAATATGAAAACTGGCTTTCTGAAGGGATATGTATGTTAAGAAGAGAAAGTTTCTATTTAAAATTATTGCACAGCAGTGATGTTCCACAGACTCAGACTACATAAATTGCAAATATAGAACATGCTAATGAAGAGAAACACATGATTATGCAAGACACTGTATATTTCAATCTCTATTTAAGAGTAATTCACACAATTCTAGCAGATCACCAAAAAATAGGTGAGGATATGGAAATCACTTGTTAACAGCTTCTTGATTATAAGTGTGTTTGGCTTATAAAACATCATAAAGAGCCTTACTTAACCATTAACATTAAAGATCTGTTGTCAATGTCCTGAATGATTTATAATCAATGCTGCAAGCTATATGTAAATATATTAAAGGGATAAATTCATCATGTTTTTATAACCTGGTGATCACTGCTGTTAGCTATCTCAAGCATAATGTATCCCTGGTGATCTGGGTTCAAGCTTTACTTCAGTTACATGTAATGCTTATGATGATTTGAGACTAGTTTACGCATAAACCACAATTGTCTTTCAAGTTCTTAAAGTCTGCATCCAGGGAACAACCATTGCCTGGGATATCAGACTGCTGGATCATAGCCGTGAGGAACATGGTAGAGTGTCTTTGTGCAATGCTATCCTTACTATCTTTCAAAATCTCCAAAAAAGTCTCACTAGAATTCTGTGCTCTCTCTCTTCTTCTCTCCCTCCCTGTTACATACACACGCAAAATAAGACAACAACAATAGAATAAGGATTGCTTAAAATGGGATGGCAGGAAGACATGACAAGTGAAAAGTGCATTTTAGGGGGCAACGGGTTTTTATTTTTATTGCTATAACATTCTCAGAAGACCTGCTATTTTTCTGTGTTACATATCAGTGATCCAGTTCAAACTTTGAGCTAGTAAACTTGAAAGAGTTTTACTGAAATCCAGAATATTTCATAGCCTAAAGCAGTGGTCTTCAACCTTTTTTGGATCAGCGCCCAGTTTTTTAATATTTTCACATTTGCAGTAAGTGTACCGCCCACCTACATAAATTGTTACTTTTTATAAATTGCCACTGTCATTAAATTATTAATTGTTTCTTTGTCGTACTGTTAATCGTTAATTATAATTTTCAATTTATTTAAATTTTAAACTCAGATATTTTAAATAGGATCTCAAAGAAATTTCATTTAAACAAAATTTATTCATTATTCATACACACTTATTAATTTTTATAAATTACAGCTGGATGAGCATGGCCATTATCTCCTTCCTTCATTTTTGTAGTCCCCACCAAAAATCACAAAACGCCCACTAGTGGGCGGTATCGCCCAGGTTGAAGACCACTGGTCTAAATAGGTTGTCTTCATTCTACAGAGAACTGCATATATACTTTGCATTATAATATGAGCAAGTTAATGAACTGCTTTAATTTCATACACATCCATAGTTATCTCACGCTTCCATGAAAGACTTACTCATCACTCACATAAAGACTGCATAAGCAACGAACATAAATATATTGATTGTACCATTTTTAGTCAGGGTGACATTCTAGATACAAGAGAGGGGTTTTCAATTAATTGAAACACATACTGTGTGCCTTCTTGCACTTCTCATGCTAAATGTTGCATAGAAAAAATATACCATATTGTTGCTAATTAATGCTTCTTGAATGAGTTTAAACAGCACCTGAAAACAAACCATCTCATAACATGGTTAATAGCTTTATCAACCAATATTGTGTACTGAGTAGAAAGATTACCCCTAGACTTGAACTGAACTATTGGGCAGAGAATCCAGCAGAGTCAATATAATTGAATTCCCACTTAAGTTTAAGAATATATGGATTTTTTTGTTATGACTATGATGACTGTGATTTCTGAGGGTTTTTTATCCCCTCAAAATACTTTAGCAAAATGAAAGCATAAAAACTGAACTATGGCTAGGAAAAGTCTTTAGCAGGTAAATTGAGCAAAATATGTATTTATCCATTTTTGCACGTCTCACACATTCCTGAGACGTTCAGTTTCATGTCATTTGTTTTGTTTTTTTAATCTAATTTTGGAATGTCTGAACTGTTAGATGAATCATCAAGCATTTAGATGGAATAATTAAGTGAAAAAATACAAGTGTTGATAATCTTCATAAAATGCAATACTAAGAAAAATGATCTTAGCTCCAAATTTGCTCCTGCTACTACAAGTAACATGTACAATGAACATTTTCTCTGGAAAATATTGCTACTGAAATATCTGATGGTCTTAAAATAAGAAAGTCAACCCATAGCCTGACTAATATCTAAGAGATTTTTTCTAGTTCCTTTTCAATGCTGCAAACATGTAAAGAACATACACATAAGCATCCATTTGGGATAAGAAAAATCAAATAAACACTATTTACTGATACACGCTAGCAACGCAGTTGTCTGCAGAAAACCAGAATTTGAATGACTGTCAATGTCTGAAATTAGCCCTATCTTTTGGCAACTGGGACCCAGTTCTGTTATCAGACTCAAGGTTACAACCAACATGGGAGGCAAGCCCTTCTATCTGAGTTAGAATTGGGCCTTGTGTCTTTTAATGGCAGCTAACTCTGGCTAACTCACATCTCTCAAGCAAGTTACGAGGAGCCAATACTTTCCTAGAATATGAGGAGCGTGTGTGGGAGGGAGAAAAATGATACGTACAATTTATCTACAAAGTATTTTTAATAGACACTGAATCTTTGACTGTTTGTGATGTTCCCCTCTGCAACCTTGAGCGGTATATTGTTGTATCACCCCAATCCTCCACTCCTGGAACATGCCTCACTCTGCTTTGCTGTGGGAACCCGCAGTCCTGGGTAGCTCCCGCACACTCACCAGCAACCAAGGTGCTCCTCACCCTAACTCGGTGATTAAGTGCCTCTAGATGGCCACTCATGGGACTATGCAATGGTATGGTCCACAGCCAATATCCCCAATCACAGACACAACCATAGGAACTACTGTCTAACAACGTTCAGTGCAGCTCACCGAACACTGCAAACTAATTGACATGCACCAGCTTTGTCACACACCCAAACCACAGGCATTGCTTTAGATAAAACAAACAAACAAATGTATTAAGTATAGTAAGAGTTTAAGTGTCTAGAAGCTAGAAGAAAGCAGGTCAGATTTGATCAAAAGTAAACAAAAGGCACATCACATTTTAAACTAGGCTTAACGCTTTGAGCAATCTCACAGTTTTACATGATTTTCTCACCACAGGCTGATTGGGCTGCCTCCAACCAGGCCCTCTTCTGTGGTCAATGCTTTGGTCAGTTGCTAGACAGACAGAGAGACAGATAGGGTGCATCTACACTTACAAATTAAGTCGACTTAAGGAGGCTTAAGTCAACTTAATTTACTCCGCGTCTGCACTGGGCTTTCCTTAAGTCGACTCAAGCTGCTCCTTAAGTCAAATTAAGGAAAAGTTAGTTCGAATTAATAACACCTTGTTTTAATTTGAACTAGTGCTTAAGTCGACTTTAATAAGCCTACTTAAGCCAGTGGAGACATGGAGTAGTGCCTAGGTGGACCCTTTTAAGTCGACTTAAAACGTTAAGTCGACTTAATAAGGTTGAAAAGAGGCCACGTCTACACTTGAAAAGTTAAGTCCACTTCTGTTAAGTCAACTTAATAAGGTCGACTTAAAGTCGACTTAAAGTCAACCTTATTATGTCGACTTCCTAAAGTCGACCTAACTTTTCAAGTGTAGATATAGCCATAGATAGGCTGACAGATAGTTATAGTTATACACACACACACACACACACACACACACACACACACACACACACACA
>ML685816.1:9509241-9523219 GCA_007922175.1 Pelusios castaneus | reverse complement strand
ACACACACACACACACACACACACACACACACACACACACACACACACAGAGAGAGAGACAGACAGACAGACAAATTGTCTCCTTTTTAACATGTTTCTTCACTCACTCTCTGGGGCCTCCCCCCTTTCTTTCAAGGTCAGGTAACAGGCAATAGTCTTTCTGGCTTCCTCCACTTGAGTCAATGAGTATTCCCTTATCAATGCTTAGGCTAAATTCATTGTTCCTGGAAGAGCTCCTTTGTTTTAGGCATGCCTCAGTGAGACATGAACTGCCTCTTCGCTCTTGGAGAGTTTTGCCTGGATCTGTCTCAAGTCATGAGAAACATATCTGGGAATATTATATAGCAGAATCTCATGACCATACAGATGAAAAGGTTTCTTACCTGTAACTGGTATTCTTCGAGATGTGTTGCTCATGTCCATTCCACTTTAGGTGTGCGCGCGCCGCGTGCACGAATTGCCGGAAACTTTTCCCCAGCATTCCCCGGGGCCGTCCGTGGAGCCCCCTACAGTCGCGCCTTCGCGGCGTACTATAAAGGGTCCCGACGGCCCTGCCCTCCCAGTTCCTTCGTGTCTCAGTCCGACAGAGGGGTAGGTGGGTGGGTGTGGAATGGACATGAGCAACACATCTCGAAGAATACCAGTTACAGGTAAGAAACCTTTTCTTCTTCTTCGAGTGATTGCTCATGTCATTCCACTTTAGGTGACTCCCATAGCCTTACCTGAGGAGGAGGGGTCGGATCTCAAATACTTGCTGCCTGAAGGACCGCTCTGCCGAGCGCTGCGTCCTCTCTGGCCTGGTCCACGATGGCATAGTGCGCTGTAAACGTGTGTACAGACGCCCAGGTGGCAGCTTTGCAGATATCCTGGATGGGGACCGATGCCAGGAAGGCTGCCGAAGACGCTTGGGCCCTTGTTGAGTGGGCCGTAACCCTCGGGGCTGACTTGCCCGTCAGTCTGTAGCATTCCCTGATACAATCCGATATCCAGGAAGCGATTCTTTGCGTTGAGACCGCCTTGCCTTTCATTCTTTCTGCTATTGCCAGAAAGAGTTGAGGAGATTTCCTAAAGGGTTTGGTCCTCTCCAAATAGAAGGCCAGGGCCCGACGCACATCCAGCGTGTGCAGTCTACGCTGTTCGTCGGTCTCGTGAGGCTTAGGGCACAGGACTGGCAAGAAGATGTCTTGATTAACATGGAAACTCGAAACCACCTTGGGGAGAAAGGCTGGGTGTGGGCGCAGACGCACCTTGTCCTTAAAAAATACAGTGTACGGCGGATCTGCCGTTAATGCCCTAATCTCCGAGACTCTTCTGGCTGAGGAGATGGCCACCAGAAACGCCACTTTCCACGAGAGGTACAGGAGTGAACAGGAGCCCATAGGTTCAAATGGGGGGCCCGTGAGTCTAGTGAGAACAAGGTTCAGGTCCCATTGGGCTACCGGGGCGCGGGTTGGTGGAAAAACTCTAACCAAGCCTTTGAGGAATCTCTTAACCAGAGGGTTTGTGAAGATTGAGTGGCCTGCCTCCCCAACGTGGAAGGCCGAGATGGCCGCCAGGTGTACTCGGACGGAAGAGCTTGCTAGGCCCTGCTGTTGGAGGGCTAATAGGTAATCCAGAATTATGGGGATGGGGGCCCTAGGCGGGTCCACATTCTTATCTGCAAGCCAGACTGTGAAGCGTTTCCATTTAGCCTGGTAACTCAGCCTCGTTGAGGGTTTTCTACTGCTGAGAAGGATGTCCTTCACTTGTTGGGAGCATTGGAGCTCTGACGTGTTTAGCCATGGAGGTTCCATGCTGTGAGGTGAAGGGTTTTCACGTCCGGGTGTCTCAGTCTGCCCTCGTCCTGTGAGAGGAGATCCGGCAAGCATGGTAGGGTTATGGGGGCGCTGATCGAGAGCCCCAACAGCGTGGGGAACCAATGCTGTCTGGCCCACGCTGGAGCTATGAAGATCACCGCCGCTTGGTCCTGCTTGATTTTGATTAGGGCCTTGTGGATTAGCGGGGTGGGGGGAAAGGCATAGAGTAGTCTGCCCCCCCAATGTATGAGAAAGGCGTCCGAGTACGAGCCCGGGCTCTGCCCTTGGAACGAGCAGTAGCTCCTGCACTTCGCGTTCGCCTCCGACGCGAAAAGGTCCATTCGGGGAGTGCCCCACTTCCGAAATATGTCCCTCAGGACATCCTCTCTGAGGGACCACTCGTGCTTCAGAAAGGACCTGCTGAGGGAATCCGCTAGAACGTTCTGCTGACCGGGTACGTACGCTGCTATCAGGTGTATTGAATTGGAGAGGCAGAAGTCCCACAGTTCCAGTGCCTCTGTGCACAGTCGCGAGGAGCGAGTGCCCCCTTGCCTGTTGATATAAAACATTGCGGCTACATTGTCCGTGCGGATCAACACTACCCTTTCCCGTAGGTGGGGGCAAAAGGTCTGGCAGGCCCGCCTCACTGCTCGGAGCTCGCGTACGTTGATGTGCGCCAGGAGGTCCCTTTGGTCCCAGAGGCCCTGAGCCCTGAGGCTCCCCATGTGGGCGCCCCACCCGATGTTTGACGCATCCGTGGTCAGGCAAACCGAGGGCTGTGGGGGCCGGAAGGGGACTCCTGCGCACGCCCAGTCGGGGTTGGTCCAACATTCCAATGATTCGAGGACCTGTTGGGGAACTGACACTTGTCCGTTCATGCTGTCCCGAGCAGGGCGATAGATCGAGGCCAGCCACGTCTGACACGATCTCATCTTCAGCCTTGCGTATCGTATGACTGAGGTGCAAGCGGCAAACAGGCCTAACAGCCTCAGGATCGTTCGCACTGTGCATGTCGGATGAGCTCTCAGCTCCCTCACAGCGCCGCTGATTGTATTGAAACGATCCTTTGGGAGCGAAGCCCTGGCTACGACTGAGTCCAGGGTCGCCCCTATGAAGTCTATCCTCTGAGCCGGAGAGAGGACCGACTTCTGGGTGTTCACCACCAGCCCTAGCTCGTTGAAGGTGCGCTGGATTAACTGCAGGTGCCCACTGACCTGGTCTCTGGTCGGTGCCTTCACTAACCAGTCGTCCAGGTACGGGAAGACTTGGATGCCCTGGCGTCTGAGGTAGGCTGCTACCACCGACAGGCACTTCGTGAAGACTCTCGGTGCGGCCGAGAGCCCGAAAGGCAGCACGGTGAACTGAAAGTGGGAGCCGCTCACAACAAACCTGAGAAATCGCCTGTGGTGTGGGGCTATGCTTATGTGGAAATACGCGTCCTTTAGGTCGAGGGCGGCGTACCAATCTCCCGGATCCAGGGAGGGAATGATGGAGGCGAGGGAGACCATCTTGAACTTGAGCTTCTTCAAGTGTTTGTTGAGATGTCTCAAGTCGAGGATGGGGCGGAGGCCGCCCTTTGCCTTTGGGATGAGAAAGTACCTCGAGTAGAAGCCTTTCCCTCTCCGATGGTGGGGGACCTTCTCCACCGCTCCCGCCTCCAATAACCGGCAGACCTCCTGCTGAAGCCGGTGTTCGTGAGTTGGGTCCCTGAAGAGGGACTGGGAAGGCGGTGGGTGGGAAGGGGGTGCAGAAGCAAATTGCAGGGAGTACCCATGCTCTACAGTGCGGAGGACCCACTGGTCCGAAGTAATGAGCTCCCACGCATGGTAGAAACGGGCTAACCGGTTGCGGAAAGTGAGTATGGGTGGATCCGGAAACGAGGTAGGGGCGCCGGCCTCGGGCGTACCCTCAAAACCCCTTTTTCTGGGAGGGAGGGCGCCGGGAGCGTCCTATTCCCGAGTCTGAAGCGCTCCCGCTCCTTCTGTTGTTCCGTCCCCGACCCCGGTAGGAGTCCGGTCTCCGATTGTATCCCCTTGGTTGGGGTTGGGGTTTAAAATGTTTGCGCTGGGGAGCAGGGGTGTGGAGACCCAGGGACTTGAGAATTGCTCTCGAGTCTTTCAGGCTCTGGAGCTTAGAATCCGTCTGAGCCGAAAACAGGTCCGGGCCCTCAAAGGGCAGGTCTTGGATCGTCGATTGAACCTCTTGCGGTAAGCCGGAGGCCTGAAGCCATGAGCAGCGTCTCATGGCCACCCCTGAGGACATGGAACGGGCTGATGCATCGGCGGCGTCTAGGGCGGATTGTAGAAGGACCTTGGACACCACCTTCCCCTCTTTGACCATTGCGGAGAACTCTGGCCTCGATGGCTGGTCGAGTTTGTCTAGGAACTTTTCCATGGCGGCCCAGGAATTGAAGGCGTACCTACTTAGGATCGCTTGCTGGTTAGCGATCCTAAGCTGTAGCCCCGCCGTGGAGTACACTTTACGACCAAATAGGTCCAGCCGCTTAGAGTCCTTGGCCTTTGGGGTCGGGCCCTGGTGACCCTGTCTCTCCTTTTCATTGGCAGCCGCCACTACCAGAGACCCCGGGGTGGGGTGAGTGTAGAAATGCTCGTACCCCGATGATGGGAGAAAATATTTCCTTTCGGACCTCTTAGCGGTAGGGGTTATGGAGGCCGGTGTCTGCCACAGGGCCTTAGTATTGTCCCTGATAGTTTTGATAAGAGGTAGGGCGACCCTCGATGGGCCCTCTGGGGTCAAAATGTCTACCATAGGGTCAGCCTCTTGGACTACTTCCTCCGCCTGCAATCCCATGTTGCGGGCTACCCTGCGCAGCAGGTCCTGATGCATCTTAGCGTCATCGGGGACCACTGCCGGTGTCGTTCCTGCCACCGCCTCGTCTGGCGACGACGAAGAGGAACCCCGGGGGAGGGGCAGCACCGTCTGGCCCACGGCACCGGGACGGGGGTGCTTTTGGCGCTCGCTCCTGGCGGTGCCGGAGACCTGCGTGTCCTCCGCGGCGGAGCCTGGGTCCGAGAGGTCCGTAGCTTCTGGCGGGACGCTGGCCGTGTAGGAAGGGCGGGTCCTTGAGCCCGAGGCCATGGAGCGTGACATGCCGGAGGGCTGGCCTTGTGCCTGGTGGAATGCCCAGGGTGTCCAGAAAGGCCACTGAGATGGCATCTGCCAGTGGTGCGGTGCCGCGTGTCCCTGGCCCGAACGGTGCCGACGTGGACTTCTCCTGGGCCTGATCGACTCCGACTCAGAGTCCGAGGAGGCATAGCTGCGCGGAGACCACGGCGGAGCGGTGCCGCGCGGTGCGGTCGGTGCCGGCGGGGTACGGCGCCGGGGGGACCTCGACTTAGCAGCCTCCGTTTCCCGGTCGCTTTCCCTGTGCCGCGGGGACGGCGCCGGGCGGTGCCGAGGAGACCTTGGTCTCTTTAACATCGGGGGTTTTCCCTTGGAAATCGGCGTCCTTGCCAGACTATGCGCCGGGGAAGCGACCTCCTCAATTAACTCCCTTGCCGCCTCAAAGGTCTCGGGAGTGGAGGGCAAGTGGATTTCCTCTTGCAGGATCTCCCTGGTAGGGGAACTTGTCGGTACCGGACTCAACGAGCGTCTCGGAGTCGACGGTGCCGGGCCCCGGATAGCCTCCGTCGAGCGGCCCGACCCGGGTCCTGCTCTGTCAGCTCCCTTGCTCTTAGGTGCCGGGGAGCGGCCCCTGTCCACTCTTCTCTTTTTGGGCGGTACCGGGGAATGGGAGCGGTGCCGCCGTCCTTCATCGGCCCCTTTCTTCGGCGCCGGCGAACGGCGGTGCCGAGGTTCCTTGGGCGTGCCCTTGGAACGCGGCGAGTGCGGGATAGGAGGTGCGCTCCGCACCGAAGCCGCACCGGGTGTCTCCGGCGCCGGAGGGCGCAGCGCCTCCTCCATCATCAAAAGTTTCAGTCTCTGGCCCCTTTCTTTCTGAGTTCTGGGGCGGAAACTTTTACAGATCTTACAGTGTTGGCCGAGATGGGCTTCGCCGAGGCACTTGAGACAGGAGGAGTGTGGGTCGTCCAAGGGCATAGGCTTCTTGCATGCGCCGCACGACTTGAAGCCGGGCATGCCCCGGATCCGCTGAAGACAGCGGGCCCCCTAAATGTAGGGGGGGGGGGTGTTCTAACTAAAACTAACTGTGAACTATCTTTCTAACTAACTACAAACAGGGGAGAACTCTTGCGGAGCGCAAGAGCGAAACGTTCCAGCAATCGCCACGAGCGGTAAGAAGGAACTGGGAGGGCAGGGCCGTCGGGACCCTTTATAGTACGCCGCGAAGGCGCGACTGTAGGGGGCTCCACGGACGGCCCCGGGGAATGCTGGGGAAAAGTTTCCGGCAATTCGTGCACGCGGCGCGCGCACACCTAAAGTGGAATGACATGAGCAATCACTCGAAGAAGAAGACACTATAACAATATGGATCAGTATGACATGAGCATTCCAAAACCATTTGGCATGACACACTTTGCACTAAACAATATCAAATTACACTATAAGGGTGAACGTGAATGATATACAATCACACCATAACGGTGTACATGGAATTACAGTATATCACAATGCTAGTCAGTGAGAAATTGGAAATATAAATAAATATACAAATAGAATAGCCTCATATTATAAAAGTGCTTGTTTTATTTTGGGATATTAACCTGTGTATTTATGTGTTCTGACCTATTTTTCTATTTGTTTATCTTCTCTTTACCAAGAAAAGCAAAAGGATCCAAACTATGTTTCTTGTCCTTACTCAATGAACATAGCCTCCCACTTAAAAAGAATTTCTTGCCTGAACTAAAAGATGGCTAGATTTTTAAAAGGATCTATCTAATTCATTACTTTCAAAGGCAATTCCTCTGATCTGTTCATTACTAAAGGGTATGTGAAAAAAATTCCATCACTGCAATCTGGGTTGTAATCAGATGTATTGTAGGAAGGTATTTATTCCTGCGGACAGTGGCTAACAATATACAGTACTAAAATAAAACATAGAGACTCTGAAAGTTTATATTATTTTGCTTTCATACTATTATTTTGTCTTCTTTTTTTTTCACTGCTGTGGCCACATAGCCCTCGAATGTGCTGTTAATGATCAGTACTTCATGAGTTATGTCTTGTTTTCTTAACTCCTGTGGAGAAATGTCTATATTTGTGATGGACGTTTTGATGTCAAAATTTTAACTTGGTGAATGTTATTGACCCATTATGATTGTGAAAGGATGTCTGCAGAACAAAATGAAAACTACAGCTCTGTGGGAAACCATACAATACTATATCCTGATAGCTCATTAGATACAGTGATAAAGCATTGATGGTTAGATTTTTTTTAACTGAGATCAGTTTAAAAGATTTAATAAACAACTTTACTATGTCTTCTCTTTCTTCCAGTTGCCTCTTTCACTATTCTTATAAAGCTACTTCCAAATACTTCTTTTTGTGGTTTATTTCTGATATGGTACAGCAAACCCCAGCTGCATTTTTACATGAAGCTATTCCTCTATGAATCTCTGGGTATTAACAATAGTGAATGGTGACCCTTATTTTTAAACAGGAAAATCAGTCTAATAGAAGGCTTCCAAGGTCCTTCCACATCTGTCTCCGATACTACTATTTAGCACTCATATAGGGCTTCATCCAAAGCTCATTGAAATCAATAGGAGACTTTCAAAAGTGCTCTGAAAAATATTAACTGATAGTCACACCATCACTGCGAGGTAGGTTAAGTGATGTCGCGAAGGTTCCAAAGGTAGCTTGCGCTCCTTGATGTAAGATGAACATCCACAGCTGAGATCAGTGGTAGCTGTGTGACTGCATAACACCTCTTGTGACCCGTGTGGTCCTTAGTTCACTTATCCATGTTGCCTCACGCTACTGAGTTGTCATGACAAGATGGTGTATTTTTGGTGTATTTAATGCCAGTTTAGAAGCTTCCCCCACCAGCCACAAATTGATCTGGCCTCTACCTAATAAAAAAGTTCACAATGACCAGCTCTGGCTTTCATTTCCCAAACTCTCTCTGAAACAAATAGTACCAGACATTTTTGTTAAAATACGAAATTGAGTTAAGGTTATATTAGTCACTGATAGGGTAAAAGAATCAGCTCATAGACTCATAGACTCATAGACTTTAAAGTCAGAAGGGACCAGTACGATCATCTAGTCTGACCCCCTGCAAAATGCAGGCCTCAAGACCTCACCCACCCACTCCTGCAATAAGCTGGGCACAGCTGTGTACTTCTCACATCTAAAAGTCACCTCTGGTAATGACTAACCCTCCAGAAACATACCAAACCAATTGTGCAATGCTGTACATATGGAGATGTATTTCTTCCTGAGCTATGTAATGATCATTGCATGCCCTGACATTTAACTACCCCATCATCACAGGCATAACTATCAATGTTAGTCATAACATTATTGAAGTAGCCACTGTTTTAAATCATCCTTGGTATTTTATATCACATAATGATCTATTTCAATCTATTTTAGAGATCAAAGTAAGAAAACAAAACAAAAAGTCCCCAAAGAGAATATTTTTAATCAGGTAATAAACTCACGGGCTAAATTTGTCCCTGATGGAACTCTGTGTTTGTAACAATATTTTCAAAGTTGATGATCTCCCCCAGCAACAGCAGAAGATAAGGTTTCTGACTGAGCCTTCTAGATCCACCAAGAGCTTTTAATATGTAACAGCTGTTACAGACCCAGTGAGGCTAAATGAAACAACTTGAGTGGTTCTGTTTATAATGGGAAGGCCTCAGAGGATAGTTGTGGAGAGAGGGACCACCTTTTCAAAAGGCAAAAGCAAGACACATGCAGGAGCCCCATATCCCTATGTGGCCCTACTTCCTGCCCCTCCTCTTTTCTGTGAGTACCCAATCCCTTCTCCTCTTCCCATAAGACTTCATCTCCTAGCCAGATCAAAAGTTCGAACCAAGCTATAGTAGGAGTTGCACTTGGCCCATGTCTCCCCAAGATCCAGGGCTATCCACAGTGGCCTATGTCCCCTGAGTAGCTCTTACTACTGCCTGGCCCTAGCTTCTGGCCTGACAAGGGGTATGGCCTCAGGAGGACAGAGCATCATGATGAGTAGGGGACAAAGGCCTCACCACTGGGAAGAGGCTAGTGCCATCCCGGAACCTTGAGCAAGTGCATGGAAGCCCCACAGGTAATCCAGGACAAATACTGTCCCAGAGTCATTCAGCTCGGGATCAGGACTTGAACTCTGCATTTCAGGATTGTCCCTCCCAATTCCAGACATGTGGTTACCCTGGTTGTGAGCATTTCTTCCTCTTTGCTGAAGGGTCTTTCTTGTAGAGTACTATAGATTTCCCATAAAGATGTCCTGGATGAGGTTCTATACTGTCTCTCCTCTTCTTCAACATGTACATAAAGTTGCTGAGATTATTAAAGAGGAAACAGGTGCTATGATGTTTTTTGTTCCATCATAGCTGACCTGACTGGAATAATGGAATGAGTAACTCACTCCCTGCATGAGTTTGAAACCTGGATGAGAACTAGCCGGCATAAATTAATCCAGGCAAGACTCTGATGTTGATGGATTGGGAGAAGCAGATGGGACAGATACCAGCACCCTTACTGAGGAAGTTTGACCACCAACTGTAATGCAAATGGGGAAATTGGGTGTATTTTTAAGACCCAGGATGCTTCTTAACCGCAGGTACCAGCTGTGGCCAACAGTATTTTTTTAATCTGCTGTTTTTGAGCAGAATGCAATCATTTCTCTATGTGAGGTTCCACTTCAACCACACAGGAACTGAAGCTAATAGAGAATGTAGCATTTGCATGCTGAGTGGTATTCCACATCAGATGTACATTGTGCTAGTGTTTCTGAATTCTGCAGTCACTGCCAAAACTTTTCCAGGCATTAGTATTAACATATAAAGATACAAGTTCTCTATCATACTCCATTCAGAGAAGGAGGCTGGCCTTGTTATTAAGCTTCAGACATGGATGAGCTCTGGCTCTTATATAGATAGACCTTTTGTGCAATCTTAAACAAGTCTCTGCCTGCCTGACCCAAAGCTCAGTGAACTGCCTGGAAGAATTCTCACTAATTTCAACAGTCTTTGGATGAAGGACTTAATTTTCTACCTCTGCCCCCACCTCACATGGCATTGTGAAAATAATCTTGATGATGAGGCACTGAGATACTATGGTGATGGGAACCATATCTCTACTTAACTACAGAAAATATGTATTTTCTGATATGATTATAACCAATCATTTGACAATTAGTTCTTCTTTGTGCTATAGATTAGTATCACAGCTTGATATTTTATAGGGAACTTGTAATGGGTTGCACTGCTCACAACCAGACTGGCACCTCTGCTGGTCATGGAGTCATTGAAGATTAGGGTTGGAAGAGACCTCAGGAGGTCATCTAATCCAATCCCCTGCTCAAAGCAGGACCAACACCAATTAAATCATCAAGCTTTCTCAAGATGGGCCCTAACAATCTCCACTACATCCTTAGATAAGCCATCCCACTGCTTCACTGGCCTCCTAGTGAAAAAGCTTTCCTAATGTCCAATCTAGACTTCTCCCAGAGGAACTTGAGACCATTTCTTCTTGTCATCTGAGGATTACCTCAAGACCAGTGCCCAGAGCTGCAGTCTGCACTCAGTCACTCTTTCACCTTCTCACAGATATCAGGAACCATAGGGTGTTTGGTCATGTCACTGTCCAAGTTTCCTCCTTCTGAGGTTTAGTTCCTCAGCAGTCCAGTTACTTCCCCAATGGTGACTGTAGTAACTTGTCTTGCCACTTCCCCAGTGGCAATTACGGAGAAACCTGGGCCCGACAACTACCCTGGGCTCCCACCCAGGTACCCTGTGGATTGCAAATTCTTGTTGTGCCTCAAATTCTTCTCCCAGGGCCACTGCCCTAGAGCCCTATACCCTTTTCACCGATTCACAGGGCCTGCAACTACCCAGTCTCAGCAACCAGCCAGGAGCTCCTCATGCTTCCCTGGCCCATGCCAGCAATAACTCTGTCCAGGATGATTCAGGTCACTCAACCTGCGAGAGATACAGCTGGCCCTCCTTGAGTTTCAGAGAGCGACTGCTCTGCTCTACTCTGCCCTGCAGCTCCTTCTACATGGGTTTGCTGAGTTCCACTCAGCCCCTCTCCTATTGGTTGCTTCCCACAAAGATTCCCTAGGGCTTTTTTAACCCTTTAAGTGCCAGTATGGAGCAGATGCCACATCACATGACTTTAGACAAATCTATTTTTTAAAAGCATAAGGAACTGTGGAAATACTCTAACTGCTGACTAACTATCACATGGTAATAGAGTAACACCATATAATTCTACTGCATAAAGTGCTGTTTTCAGATCTCATATTGCCAACACAGAAGACAAGGAAGAATTGAATTCAGAATTTCTTATCATACCATCACTGACATGGACTTTTAAATAAAGCTCTGTTAGAGAACAGCACCATGTATTTGCATTGGCTACTGCTCGACTGTAATTACATTGCAATTACATAGTAGCGAGTAGTCTGTGCCCTAAAGCAGCTTTGCAAGCTTTATATGTGAAGGATTCTTTTAATCAGTGAGAAAGTGGTATCGTCTTGATTTTAGCTGCCTTGTGTTTCTTAATATATTTATTTTCTAATATGTAAAAGCCTATGGGATTTTTCCTTCAGTTTTTGATTCATAGAAGAGTGCTAATTGGCTTAGTAAATGAGAATTTAGCAATAATGGGTTAAATTATATTTTCATTTATAAGAGTTTAAACCCATGGTTCTGTAATTACATGGGCTTCAGTGGAATTACTCTGATCCGATCAGGTGTAGAAGAGATCAGAATTTGGCCCTTTGAATTTTGAGCTCTTAGAAGAAAGGCTGAATAAATGCTTGCATACATGTTGTATTTTATATGGAAAGCTTTTAGAATAAAGTTCCACATGACAAATTCCCATTTACTTATCTCCCATGGGATTTCAATCTGAGCACAAATTATCAGTTGCGACAGAAAAGTAAAATGCAGATGAAAGATTTCAAACTAGAGAAGCATTGGAGAGGGGAACAAAATGAAACATTAACTAAGGTTCCCCACATAGTCAATATTCAGATCTCTGCATTATGCATGTATTGAGTGACCTACAGATTAAGTTTTTGTGGCTCAATTGTATTGTCAGTCAGAATATTATAAGATGGTGGTTTCAGTACTAAACCATTAAAAAGAAATATGACCCTTTCTCATTGCCACATTAGGATCTCATGTTAAGCTCCTGTCATGCAGCAAGTTTTGTTCAGCTTATAGTTAAAGAAAAGGGAAACAAGAAAGCTTAACAGCGTTCTCAAGCATGTACCACCCAGGGCCGTCCCTGGGGGGGGGGAGGTGAATGGGGTGATCGCCCCGGGGTTAGGTGGGCCCCGCGCTGTCCCGCTCCCAGCTCTCTTCCCGAAGGCAGCAGGGCGGGCCAGGAGCGCTTCCCCTGGCGCCTGGGTCAGCCCTGTTCCCCACCCCCAGGGTGGAGCAGGCAGGCCCAGGGGCGGGGCAGGTGCGGGGTCCTGGCTGCGGCTGCGGCAGCCTCGCCTGGGGCTGGCCAGCAGGCGGCCGCGGCCTCGGCTCCCCGCTGCCCCCTGGGGCTGGGGCCATGGCCTCAGCTGCCTGCTCCTCCCGGAGCCGGGGTCTTGGCTCCCCAGGGCCGCAGCATCGGCTCCCCGCCGCCTGGCAGGTGGCCTCGGTTTCCGGGGCTGGCTCCCCCAGCGACCAGAGTCCCTGGGGGCAGAGGGGCTGGCCTGCTGCACTCCCCACCAGCATGGGGGGGCAGGACCCCCCTAGAGTGATTGGCCCTGGGCCCCGCTACCCCCAAGGGACGGCCCTAGTACCACCCTGCTTGAACTGATCATTCTCAGAACAAATGAATTCATGTTCTTGGTAAGGAGAATATCTCTGTCTCTCCTCTCTCTTCCCAATTCTGTGCAGAGGTCCCTCTCCAAACTGCAGCTAGTTTCAGACTGTATCAAGTTCTCTAGAGCTGTTCAGGCCATGATTCCAATGAGCATTTTCCTTACTTGTGGACCAACACTCAACTTGATCACTTTTCTCTATCTGTATATCTTAACTGTCCAAAGTTTGTCTGTAACATGATAAATTTTGAAGGCTCATGCAATCAATTCCAAAAAACATACAAGCATAGAAGCTTAGGGTTGGAAGAGACCTCAGGAGGTCATCTAGTCCAACCCTCTGCTCAAAGCAGGACCAACTTCAACTACATCATCACAACCAGGGCCTGGTCAAGCTGGGCCTTAAAAAACCCGAAGGACAGAGATTCCACCACCTCCCCAGACAACCCATTCCGGTACTTCAGCACTCTCCTCGTGAAAAAGATTTTCCTAATATCCAACCTAGACCTTCCCCACTGCAACTTGAGGCCATTGTTCCTAGTTTTGTCATCTACTACCTCGGAGAACAGCCTACTTCCATCATACTTGGCAGGTCCACTTCAGATAGTCAATGAGGTAGTCAATGCCCTCAATCAAATCCCCCCTCAGTCCTCTCTTCTGCAGACTAAACAAGTCTAGTTTCCTCAGACTGACCTCGTAAGTCATGTGCTTGAGCTTCTCCCCCCAAGCAGTTTCCTTGCCTTCCACTGGATTCCCTCCCATTGTCCACATTCTTCCTGTAGTGGCTCAAAACAAGACACGGTACTCCAGATGTGGCCTCACCAGTGCTGAAAATATACTCCTCCCTACTTATCTAACCAAGTTTCCACATCTTCTAAGCTTCCTTTTTGTGTTTAAGTTTACCAAAGATTTCTCTGTTGAGGCAAGCTGGTCATCTGCCATATTTGCTATTCTTTCTGCACATTGCGATGCTTGTTTTTGCTCTTGCGCCCTCAATAAGGTTTCTTTAAAATACAGCCGGCTCTCTTGGATTCCTTTCCGCTCATATTAGCCTTCAAGGGGATCCGGCCAGTGAGCTCCCTGAAGGAGTCCAAGTCTGCTTTTCTGAAGTCCAGAGTTCGTATTCTGCTGTTTGCCTTTCTTCCTTTTGTCAAAAAAAAAAAAAAAAAAAGAAACCCAACAGAATCCTGTGGCACTTTTGAAGACTAACAGATTTATTTATCGCATGAGCTTCCGTGGGAGAAAATCCCACTTCGTCAGACGCTTTGAAGTG
>ML685816.1:9483699-9506925 GCA_007922175.1 Pelusios castaneus | reverse complement strand
GTCTGACGAAGTGGGATTTTCTCCCACGAAAGCTCATGCGATAAATAAATCTGTTAGTCTTTAAAAGTGCCACAGGACTCTGTTGTCAAGGAACATGATGTTTATAAAACATTGGACAGTCAGCTTACGTTGTATTTAGATTTGCTGCCATTTTAAAGACAAGCTAGTGATGTAATACTCTCATAAATTAATTTGGCATGTTTCATGATCTTGTGGAGAGTTTCAGTCTCCATGCTTTTACAAGTTGGTAAATGTTGGTTTTAGGAGCATGCAAAATTTAGCACCGCCTCACTGACCACTATAATAAAAGAGGGAGTATGCATCTCAGAAATGTCTTTTTAATGCTTTACTTTCGGAATATACTGAAAAAAAAATCTCATTCCACTATAGAATTCCAGTGAATATTGAGCTCGCAAGTACAATACAGTAAACCATACTTTATACACAATAAATCTAATACCTGTTGCTCAGCCTCATGGGGCCATTATATCTGGATATATAATCAAAACTGGCCCTACCAAAAAAGTCCTTTTTATCCGACCATTGGAATTGTTTGGAAAATGGTAAGTGGATGCCTCAACCCAGATATGACCAATGCCTGCCCCTGTCAGTCAGGAAGCCATGTAAGGTCATGTGATATGGTCATGTGACCCTGGACTACATCTGGTGGCTGTCATTTGCCACAAATTGTGCAGTGACTTTTGCTTTAGAATAGTGAAATTCCAAGCACAAGGCAGAGGGGATAAAAGACGCTGGAAACACCTCCATCTTGCGTCTTTCCTGCTCTGATCTCTGGACCAGGGATTTACAACTAAAAGGAGCATTTTAAGCTATGGACTGGGAAACTTCAATTTTTTGCAAGTTAGAGATTTTACAAACCAGCAGTCTGTAATATCACTGCTACAAACCTGATGTAAGAACATTGCAATAATTGTATGCATATGATCTATCAACCATTTTCACTCTCTTCTTCTTTTCTTTTATATATAAATCTTTAGATTTGAGTTACTAAAGGATTGGAAACAGCATGATTATTAGGTAAGATCTGAGTTATGTATAATGACTTTGTTATGTGCCTGATCTTTGGAAATCAGATGAAACTTTTGTTTGATAAAATTGGTTTTCAACAACCAATAATAAAATCTAGTGTCTGGGTAATGAAAAAATAGCTGGGATGCCTAAGGAGATTGCATTTTGGACTTCATGTTAGCCAGTGTGGTGAGACAGAAGTTCACTTTTGTTGTGGGTCTGGTATATCTAATAATAGCAAAATCCCTAGTTTAGGATGAGGCTGCCCTATTTCTCAGGAGTTTGTCCTGAATCCGGCATTCTCAGATGTGACCCCTGAGGCACACTGACATAAGATCAGTCAGAGAATCTGCCAGGAATTGAAGCCAGATCGCCTAAGCCTGAGAACAACTCTTTGGCCACAAAATCATTCCTCCTCTCATTTTGCCTCACTATTAGCAAAATTCCCTGTTTCATTAAACCGGTTTCACTACTGTTAGCTTCTTTAGCACACCTTGAAAAGATATTACCATTTAAGTGCATGCTAGTGGATGAATAGTATATTCCATTATTCATACCTGTTTCAGATAACAATATCCAAGTTTGGAGATAATAAAATATATACTTTATTGATAGAACAGGCAGATACAGAGTCTTCCAAACTGTCATCCCTATTTAGTAAAACACCACTTAACAAATGAAAGATTAAATACATTTAAGTATTATGATATATACAGAGTATGGTGCCCTAATTTATCTAATGAAAGATTCTTTCATTTGAAACTCTTAACTCTCTCAGATGAGTGCAAGTTGAATGGCCACAATACCTATGCACATTTTACTGATTAGGAACATTTTTCAAATGAATTTAAGCAGTAATAAAACATTCCTGTGCTTGTTATGTTGATATAATTCTCATTAGTACCTCATGAGGATATTACTACTAGTATGCTACAAATGATCATCTTTAATCTCAGATATTCCTTCTTCTTCAAACATATCTGTGTGACAGAGTGGGCTAACAACAATTTTCCTTTTGAAAAAAATGGATGCTTCAAGTCTGACTGAAGAGGGAAGCAAAATGAGTTGGAAAGCCTCAATCTGGTCCCAAACAGACAAAGCTATTATACAATTTAGCACAAGTGGCACGTTCTAAGGTTACATCTTCACAGCCTCTGGAAGCAAGTCTTCAAGCCTGGGTTGATTGAATGGGGCTTGAGTTACCATGCTTAAAAGTAGCAAAGTAGACAGCATTTTCAAGTTGCAACTTGGGCTAGAACTTGGCCTTTGAAGCCCACCCCTTCTCCCCGAGACCTCAGAGCGTAAGCTCCAGCCTAAGGTGGAACATCTACCTAGCTATTTTTGATACCACTGTGTAAGTCTGAGTCTGCTGATCTGGGCTCGGAGGCTTGTTGCTGAGGTCAAATTCTAAGACACTATTATGACAAACATTTTGATTCAGTTTCTTACTTCCTTTTACTATAAAAAAAACATGCTACTATGGTTACTTATTTACATTTCTAAAGCACTTAAAGAACTGCCACTAATCCTCTGAGGTAGATATTATTCTCAATTTACAGACAAGGGAGTGAAACTGATTGTGTTATGTCCCCTGTGCCATCATGAACCCCTCTTTCCTGACGTATGTTGGAAGTAAGCACCATGAGAAGAAAGATTTTGACTCATACCTTGGCCTCTTGTTTTTTCATCTCATGGGGCTACACAAACACAACACATTTTGCATTTTGAAAAACCCCTCCTGTCTGTGCTTTAATGAGGACATTGTACTGGGAGGCAAAAAATTGTCTCATGCCTCTGGAGGGTAAATGAATATAATATGGGTCTATGGGCAAAATCTACACTATGAGCTAGGGGTGTGATTCCCAGCTCACTTAGGGAGCAGCTACACTGGCAACTTGGGTTGACTTAAGGACACTTAAGTTGACCTACACAAAGCTGCGTCCACACTGGGTTTTTATTAAGTTGACTTAAGCGCTACCTTAAGTCGACTTAATAACACCTTAAGTCGACTTAATAACACCACCTCTGAAGGTCGACTTAAAGCCAGTGTGGACGGGGAATAGCGCTAAGTCATTCTTATTAAGTCGACTTAAAACCAGTATGGACAGTTATGTCTACTGTTAAGTCGACTTAACAAGGTCAACTTAAGTCAACTTAAAGTGTAGCCACTCTGTTAAGTTGACTTAACAAGGTTGACTTTAGGTCCACTTAGTTAATTCGACTTAACTTTACAAGTGTAGACATAGCCATACAGAGTACAAACCCACCTGAACACTGTGGGTACATATTTGAGACAGCTAAAACAAGCCACCCTGGCTTAAGACTCCTTTGATACCATTGCCCAAAAGCCCCAAATCAAAAAATTAAAAAGTGTTCAGCCATCTGAACCAGCACCCTCAATTGAACTGTAATTGGTCCTTGTTGTTTGCACTACTCATCTCTCTCTCATGATATTGAGACAAACAGCTGGTTTGCAATGTAAGTTTGTCACTCCCATCCCCATCTTCAGGGCAAGTTTCATTCTAGTTTTAGAGTAAACTGAGCTAGTGCACTCTGGGACCTGTGTGTGCCTGTGTGGTGTATTGTGCTGGGGCACATAGACTGCAGGAGATTCAAATAGTGTTCCCTGGAAACCTTTGCTTGCATTCCTGGTTTACCTATACCATTATGCTAACTAAGGCTTGTTCAGCCCCTATGCACCTCTTGACATTTACAAAGTTACTGCTTTTATGCCAGACCATGCCCCAAATCTGCTCCTTCGCATGCACAGTTCATCAGAGTTCAGATGACTTGTCCATACTCAAAAATCCATGGGTGACCCCAACCATTTAAGCCTATATCTGAGCACGCAAGTGGCTATTTACATTTACTCAGACTTCTAAAAAATTCAGACCTAGTTAATGCAGATGGCTCTTCCTTTTTCCAGTGAAAGGATGGAAATATAAAGTGATTTTCATTTCATCCTACAGTTGCATCATGAAAACCAGAAAAAAAATCCAGAAAAATGATGAACCACCAAAATAAACACGATACAAACTGGAATCATAAATCTGCATTTCTCTGAGCCTGCCTTTCATTAATTCATGAAAAAAAAAACCAGGAATAATTTTAAAGGTTTATCTAAAATATATATTTCATAGAATCATAGGGTTGGAAGGAACCGCATGAGGTCATCTAGTCCAACCCCCTGCTAAAAGCAGGACCACTCCCACTAAATCATCCCAGCCAGGGTTTTGTCTAACCAAACCTTAAATATCTCCAAAGACGGAGATTCCACCACCTCCCTAGGTAACCCATTCCAATGCTTCACCATCCTCCTAGTGAGAAAGTTTTTCCAAATATCCAACCTCGACCTCCCCAGCTGTAATTTGAAACCATTGCTCCTTGTTCTGTCCTCTGTTACCATGGAGAACAGCCTAGCTCCCTCCTCTTTGGAGCACCCCTTCACGTAGTTGAAGGTTGCTTTCAAATCCCCCCTCAGTTTTCTCTTCTGCAGACTAAATAAGCCTACTTCCTTCAGTCTCTCCTTGTAAGTCATGTGCCCCAGCCCCCTAATCATTTTCGTTGCCCTCCGCTGGACTCTTTATAATTTGTCCACATCCTTTCTGTAGTGGGGAGCCCAAAACTGCACACAGTATTCCAGATGCGGCCTCACCAGTGCCGAATAGAGGGGAATTATCACATCCCTCGATCTGCTGGCAATGCTCCTACTGATGCAGCCCAATATGCCATTGGCCTTTTTGGGATGCCATTGGCCTTTTTCCTTAAGAGTCAAAGATATAAAGGCCTTAACAGATTTATAAGCAAAAAAGTTCATACATTTATTATATTATTTTATTTACCAGCCAATGCCCCTCAAATGGATTTACAGATCCTACCCTGAAACAGATTTAAAAGTCCTACAATAGATTTATAAAACTTGCCAATAATTTTAAATTGATTTACAAAACTCTGACAATGCACTGCAAGGATACAAGTGTTAGATTTATATATCAGGATTTTGGGATGGTGCCATAAAATCAGATTACAAACCTAACTTCAACACATTAGCTCTACGGTTGGCTTTATAAATTCTGATCAGATTTTCCGCAGCTAGTTCCTTAAAGTTCAGAGTCAGTAATGAGCTACATAAAAGGTTATGCAATTTGTTTCTTGTCTTCTTCCAAAGCTTCAAAATGAAGCTTACTTCACCTATAAGGCATCCTGGCTATGTTGCAAAGTGACAATATGTTATATTTGTCACTTTTAGTCATGAAGTTTGTATGCTTTTATAGCAATAACAATATATATGTGTGTGTGTGTGACTTTAGAAGACTTTTTAAATTAAAGACGGGTGTCTGGCCAGACATTTATTACACAGCTTTTTACACTGTGCACAGAAAATTAACATTTCTAAGAGTCTGATTTTGACATCCTTGCTCACAGTGGGTTGTATCTGACTTTTAAACATGACAATGGGAGCTCCTGAGTGCGGAGCAGTTTTGAAAATCTGTCCCTTAATTTAGGTTCCTAAATGTAATATGAAATCTTCTGAAAATCCCGTCTCAATTGTGGGTGATGAACACTTGAAAATTTGATCCTATTTGTGAGGGGCTCTGAGTGTGTGGCAGAGACGGACAGAGTAGTGAGTTAAAAGAGAGAAGTATGGTGGAATGACAATGATTTGAAGGGGAAGAAGGTCAATACAGGTGTGGAGAAAGAAATAAAAAGGTGGAGGAAGACAGCAAGGAGGTGTTGAAGACAAAAGAGAAGAAGATCCACCATGATCTGTAATAAGAAAGATAAGATAAAACTGAGTGAATCCAGAATGGAAAATATGATCCAAAAATAGCAGGAGAAATGTAGCATTACATTTGAAAAAACCTATTCAAGCAGAACATTGATAGATATTATATTACAGTTAAATACAGAATCCAACAAGTTGTAAAACACTGCAGGAGATACGTCTTTAAGGGTTGGCATCACAGGTGTTCTTCACTCTGGGTAGTAGACATAGTCCTCCAGCTAATAAGTACCGGGGAAATTTCTCAAGAGCTGATCATAGCAATCTTCACAACTGTAGCACATATCGGATGTGACATACTTTTCAGTACTCACAATATTTAAACTCAGAAACCTGATCACAATGGCAGGGCTTTACATTTCTGATGAATATGTGAACAGTGACCCAGGTAAAAGAAGTGTTGAGGCCTGCTATCAGTCATTAGCATTAACTATTTATTTGTGGCAAGATGTGAATATCCTCTTGTTGATTTACATGTGAAATCATTAAAAGCTCTTTACTGTGCTGTGGAATAAGCATATTCTATATCATCTTCTCCCTCTTGTTAGACATTAGCACGGCCATGATCAGGAGTATGTTGCATGAGAATTAGACAGCTTTTACTGACTCTCAGCCAAAGAAATTAAGCAAAGGCTTTAAGTAAAATAGAGAAATTCACCCATGAAAAGGTTGATTTAGCATCATAAGGTAAAGCGAGCTTTTAAAGAGAGATTTTAAATCCATCAAAAGTGATAACCATCATCTACATTGCTGAATTAGTTTGATTGATCTATTTTAGGTATTTCTAGGGCAACAGTCATTGTAGCCTGTACGAGCTCTATAAAATTTTAAGGTAGGTTTAAAAGCCAACAAAAAGTCTTTGCCCTCTTGCTCATCTAGAGTTTGACTGCTTACACTTGATTTTCTCCCTCATTAGCACAGGTTGACTTGTGCAAGGAGTCCTGTACATGGTCATCATAGGTCTATTTCGATCTCTTCCAGTAGGTTGCTCCATGCTTGGAACCCAATTATACAAATGCCTTGCCTTTTGTTCCTAAATTTTTCACCCTATGCCCATCTAGTGTCCATGTCCCCAGTGAACGTGGTTATTTTAGTGGATCATAGAGACTGCCTTTTCAAACACAACAAATACAGTGCCAAAAGGCAGAATTGCATCTGGAAACAAATATGGAGCCAGTAAGGATACAGAGAACTGGTGCGATATGCTTACAGTGGCTATGATATGTTCATAGCAGCTCACAAGAAACAGACTGCTAGGTGTTGTACTAGCTGGTAGTTTTGACAAATCTTAACGTACAGCCCTAGATGGAGGAAAATAGAGTAAACCATCTTGAGGTGATGAACATATAGACTGCGACTGTCTGATCTTTATACAAAAAGAATGAGTGTAACTATCTAGCTAACAGGAAGTTAAAAACATTTCTTACTTTTGTCTCTATTATTGAAATGTCAACAGTATGGTCAGCACTGTACATAAAGACAGAAACCAAGATATGTATTCCCTAGCCTGAGGAAATTACAACTCCACTTGGAGCCCTATTAAGTACCACTGGGCTCTATATGTACTCATGAGTTTGCCTGCATTCAGCAGCTTGGAGGATTGGTAGTAAATACACATAAATCTGAGATAACAGAAATTGTTTTATACTTGTTTAAATTCTGCACCAGAAAATCTAGCACTGGGCTTCGTAAAGAAGCTGTGGTGAATTGACAGCAAGGTAGTGCCTAGAAAGTCCACTTACTAATTGTGTAACCTTACCTCCCTAATATAATCTTGCAACAAGGTTCATAGTCAGAATAGATCACTGCAGTAATCTAAACTGATTTAGAATTGTAGGATCATAGATTAGGTTTGAAAGGACCTTATGAGGTCATTTAGTCTAACCTCTATAACACAGGCCATAGATCCTCCCCAAAATAATTTCTAGAACACGTAGTTTAAAAAAGCATGAAATCTGGATTAAAAAATCATCAGTGATGGAGAATCCACCACAATGGTTGGTAAATTGTTCCAATGGTTAATTTCTATCCCTGTTAAAAATTTACACCTTATTTCCAATCTGAATTTTTCTAGCTTCAATTTCCAGCCATTGGATCATGTTAAACTTTTCTCTGTTGGACTGAAGAGGCAATTATCAAATATTTGTTCCCCCATCTAATACTTACAGATCACATTCAATCACTCCTTAACGCTCTCCTTGTTAAACTAAATACTTTAAGTTCCCTGGTTATGTCTACACTGGCAAATTAGTTCAAATTAAGGAAGTTTAATTCGAACTAACTAAAGCCATGGCTACACTAGGCTTTAATTAGTTCAAATTAAGGGCTTCCTTAATTCAAACTAATAACTTCGAATAGGGTATTAGAAGTAAGGATTAATTCGAACTAGTTAGTTCAAATTCACCAATGTGGCCATATTAGTTTGAACTAATTTCTTAGTTCGAACTAACCGGCCCATTGAAATCAATGGAAATCGCTAATTCGAACTAAGCAAGTGCCTAGTTAGTTCGAATTAAGTTAATTCGAACTAACTAAAATTAGTTCGAATTAGTTAGTTCGAACTAACTAATTCACACTAATTTTAGTAAGTGTAGACATAGCCCTTGAGTCTATCATGTTAAAGCAGGTTTTCTACTCCCTTAATCGCTCTCATGGCTCTTCTTTGAACCCTGACTAATTTATAGCCATCCTACTGGAACTGGGGACACCAGCCCTGAGAACAGTATTCCAGGAGCAGTTCCTACCACTGCCAAATACACAAGTAAAATAACCTCTCTCTAAGGGGGGGGGGAGGGGAATTATGTACTTCTCTCTAGTGGTACAGCATTGCAAAATTCATATTTTTCATGTATCCCAGTTCCTATCTTATATAATACTTAGTGTATTATTAATGAAGTAGTAAAAGTTCAATGATAAAACAATACATTCTAATTATCACATGTGCAACACCACCTTTCTTTATTCCTCTAAACGTGCACTAATTTCCACTGTCTCCTGTTCATGTTTTGACAATTAAGCTCCAGAAATTAGTAGTTTTCAGAATTGTTTTTTCATCAACAGAAAAAAAAAAAGTTAACTGGATAGAAAATTATACTAGAAACCTAGTGAGCTGACTGCTTAAATTCTAATGAACTTAAATTCATTCTTGCTTCCAAAACTTTTATTAACTTTTTTCATAAGGCTTTTGGATTTTTAAGAAACACTTTAGAAAAAAAATAACACAGAGAAAGGACCAAAACTGGTCAATAATCATGGAATTTGTAGTACTGAGTGGCTCAGGAATGTGTATAACTGTAAGTGTTTTGGTGACTAGGGATCGATTTAAGTATGTGCTTAAAAGCTTTACATAATCAGTGCCTGCCTGAGCATGGAAAGCGTACCATTCCTTTACTCTGAAAAACCTTCTCTTTAAGTTCAGTTAAAGCATGTTTGCAGAGTAGTATGTGTAAGTGTTCATTGCTAATGTGTGTTAATCCCTGTATAAGCAGGGACCTTCAACCACTATGGCTTTTAACCTGGCACTTTCAACAAAGTGATTTTCTCTTAACACAAAGGTTTTGAGTGGGTGAGCATTTTTTTTTTAAAAACCCTACCGAATCTTTTAATATACTCACAGAAAGCCAAATATGAATATTGCAGTAAGTTCCCAAACTTTATTCAGGTAAGTCGGACATGTTTTTGGACACGCAATACTGAAAATGCATCAGTCTTACAGTTAAAGTTGCCACTTTTGGTAAAACAATCTAAAATCAAACCTCAATGTTTACATCCTTATTAGGATTATTATTACTACTTAGACTGGAAACTCTTTGGAGCAGATTTAGCTTTTCATCAAATGTACTTTGCCTAGCAGAATGTGGCCCTAATCTTTGAAAACATCAACATCCTGCAAACAAAATGATGCAGTTTGAACTGTGCTTTGGAACATGCTCACTGAATTTTATTGTCCATGTGGATAAGATTCTTGTTTATGAAAAAAAGAGAGAAAATTAATGTTTTATAATAACAATATCAGTTTAAAAACATCACTACTTTTATTTCCCTTTCCCTTTTTCCAAGTCGGGTCACTCATAATAACAAGCCACATTAAATAATGCATCAAATCTGCACGAGATGAGGCCAAAATTGTACTGTAATTATACAAAGGATTTCTAGTGACCTGCAAATTACTATTTGATTTACAAGAATGCTTCTTTGGGACAAATGCTATTTCTTATTTATAACATTATTTCAAGTGTGGTAGATAAGACCCGCTGCTTACTAACATCAACACATAAGTAAGACGATACACCTTGCCAGCCTGGTTTCAAAAGAAAACAGTTACTAATTTAAAAGAACCTGAAAGGCGCAAGAAGTTTGCGCACCATTATTAATTGCTTCCCTTCCCCACTGTACACAATATATACTGGTGCTTCCATATACCATGGAATTTGCCACATAGTTGTTCTCTGGAACCTAAGTCTTCAAATTTTTCAAAAAATGAATATAAGTCCTTATTTTCAAGAAAATATTGGAAAATTTCCAGAGGGGTAGCCGCGTTAGTCTGTTGTACAACAAAAAACGACGAGAGTCCAGTGGCACCTTGTAGACTAACAGATTTCCTTTGGCATAAACTTTCGTGGACTATAACCCACTTCGTCAGATGCATCTGACGAAGTGGCTTATAGTCCACGGAAGCTTATGCCAAAGAAAATCTGTTAGTCTATAAGGTGCCACTGGACTCTCGTCGTTTTTTGCTGTAATAATATGCTAATTCTCACTCTTCCAGGGTTTCAAGGCAGGAGGAGTTGGGGTAGTTGGTTGCTGTTAAGGGTTGTGAGGCTGAAAACTAGGAATTAAAATTCCTCACCTTCATGAATTGGAAAACTTTCCTGCTCATGGCCACAAAGCTTTGAAAAAGATTACATTTATTTTCCCCACATTTGCCAAACGGGCAAGAAAAATGCTCATGTCCTCAATCTCCCCTGCACAGAGACCCAGCTTCTCCAGAAGATGAAGATTGCTTGGGTAAACCCTGTGGAGATTGTCTTGGCAGCTCCCTGTTCATTGAAATATCCCAGAACACATCCTTATTAGAACTCACAAATACCATGGAATCCATCAGCGGCAATGAAACTTACGGTACAGCACGTGTCACCATCTGAGATAGTGTCAGTTAACCAGGAAGCAGAGAGAGAGAGGCTAAAATATATTTCTATGCTGAGTATATCGCACAGCCACTTTAGCAGAGATGTTCAGCAAGCAAGGCTAGGCTGAACTCAGTTTTTCATTTTTGCTTTACATTTCACCTTTCACACTTAAAAATATCACAGCTGTTACGAGATACCATCTGCCGGAGTTTCCATACATCAGTCTGATCATCCCTCATTATCATCATCAGTCAATCTTCTCAGCATCTAGCTGTAAGCAATCTCAGTGAAAGAACTCTGCCAATACTACAGTGTTTGTGTGTCAAAGGGGAAGTTGACTGACAACAGCATGTGGACAAATCTTCTTGCCATTACTGTCAGTGATACTCCTGAAAGATCTGATCCAGAGCAATCTATAGTTTCGACAGCAGACAGTAATCCAACCGAGCTAGCAGAAAACCCGTTAAAATATTGCTGTGGAAAGAAACCAAGCCTAGCACAAATCACTTGCAAATATCCTTTTTTCTGCGCACCCCTGGGTGCTTGCTCTGAATGCATTTTAAGAGCAGCTGGTCTTGCGGTCACTGAAGCAAGAAACAAATGTCACACCTGAAAACTCAGAAATTCTGAGAGTTTATATCTCCACACATTTTCATTATGACACCAGGACACCTTGTTCGTTTACACCGCCCTAGCTATTTGCAGTGTTTAAACTGCTAACGGAACAATAAAAGTGAATCTGGAAACATAAAGAGAAGTCATAATAATATTCTTCCAGCTATCACACAAATAACATCACAAATGAATTCTTATTCCCCCCCCCCGATTTATAGCTGAGTACAGTACTTACTAAAATAAATACAGATCTCTCTCCAATAGCTACATAAAATATGCTTTACAGATATTTAGCAATTTAAAGACTGCTCAAAAACCATGCTCCCAACTCCTCTCCTTGTCATAGTATACAGTCTAAAATCAGAGGTCACACAATGTTCTGCAGTACAGTGCTGCAAAGACAAAAGAGTGGTACCCATTATTTAACGGAAAATAAAGAAGTCAAGAAAGGATGTTGTCTCCTATAATGCTGATGCACCTGATTTAGCTTTTCAGAATAATTCTTAGCACTTACACAGGAGAGCACTTATTCAACCAGGCTACCCTGACTTACAGTAGTAAAACTGCGAGAAGTATTTGCTCTTTAGTCTTCAAGATCTTTTTCAGTTTTTTGGGCTACACTTATCACAGATGCAGCAGTGTAAATCTGGCATCACACTGGATGTGCGCTTTCTGTAGAGAAGCAGAATATTCATGATTTAATTCTCCAAAATGGCACAATATTTATTAAGCAGAAAAATATGCAGATTTTATTCTGAATCACAATGAATCACATTTGCAGCAGCTGCTGCCTCCAATTTTGCACCTGCAAATAGGAGTGTGGATCTGTGCTTATGGGTCCAAAGTGAAAGTCTGGCTTGTGAGCTCCTGACAATCTGTCCAGTTTTCCTTTATGTGCACATTTGATGAAAACATGTAAGGCTTGACTCTGATCGCACACCAGTGTAAACTGCAAGTAACCAGTGGTTACAATATAATTTGACGGGTCCCGGAACCCTCCTAATTTCCGGGCCCCATTCCCGTATTGCCTGGGCCCCCTTCATGCATGTATGGGTCCCAGCCCAGGGAGGCATTTGCAACCACTTCTCAGTACCACATGCATCGGTTACCGCTCCATTAAAATATTTATAATTTTATATGGCATTTATGTCTATAGCAATTATTGTCACAAACTAGCAAATACTGCATAACACAATAAGTATTGTGATTAACAATGGTGGGGTGTAGGACTTTCTATTTTTAGTGGCTCCAGAACTCTGGCCCCTCAAATTTGGAGGCCCCGGAACTGCGTTCCAGTGCGTTCCCCCTTACATTAACCCCTGAGTAACACCACTGAAGTAAGTTGCCTCGGACCAATTAAGTGAAAGCAGAATCATCCCTATATGATTATGACACATCCATATGATCTGAAATGGGTCAATAAATTGAAATAGAGAGAAAAATATGAATGTCTTATAAAGGTTAGAATCTGTACAGTTATGTCTAAAGAGATGCAACATCAAATCTTAAAAACAGATGCAGCCCACGAAAGCTTATGCCCGAAGAAATTTGTTAGTCTTTAAGGTTCCACAGGATTTTGGTTGTTTTTGCTATATACAGACTAACACAGGAACTTAACATCAGATCTTGTTATTTAAATCAGATTCCCCAGAACCATAGATCCAAGGTAACAATTTGAAGAGAAAACAATGCTTATGATATTTGGCCAATTTCTTTTTACTCATTTTCATTACTTAATATAAATTTTTTAAAAGACTTATTAGAATCTCTGCATCAAGGTACAGTAATGATAAATTCGATATGAGCTGGAATCACTAAAATGTATTGGCTTTTGTTCTGTTGGATGTTTTGAAAAGCTTTAAAATATTCCCACAGACTGGCAGTATTTTTAAGATTATAAATACTTTGGGGTGGGGAGTCTCTTTTACATATCTGGTTGATTTTTTTCACGAACACCATATTTATTTATTATTATTATTATTATTATTATTATTATTATTATTACAAAAAAGCTTTTAGATCAAAACATTTTCTTGTAAAAATATTTGGTAAAAATTTCCCCCCAACTTGAGGGTTCACCCTCCATAATAATGGTTGTGATTTAATTTTTGTTTTTTTAATGAAAAAAATAAAAAGTTTCACAGAACATTAAAAAATGAAAAATAATTGGCAATTTACAACCAGCTTTGGGCTTTTAATACATGCTTCCATAGTACGAAGCACAATGGGACCTCTATCCCAGAATGGAATCTCTAACCACTACTGTAATATACAAAATTAATAGTAATAATTTGTGAACATTCTCTTGCCTAACAGTGGATCCCACTTCAAAACTTCAAAGACATGAAATATCATGATTTTTTCCACAGCTTCTTACTTTTCTGAGGTGCAACTATTTATAGCTGATGGTCCTTCAACTTAGTCAATAAAAGTTTGATTTTAATGAATCAAATGCTTTTGATAAATTTATTAAAATAATTTTACTGTTGCCAACTGCAATAACGGTAAGGAGAGTAACGCAGATAGTGTAGTATTGATGGTTTAGAGAGATCATCGTGTGCTATCACATGGAAGGACAAGGAAATAATTTCAGATAAAGTAAGAATCTTTTTCATCTGCCCCCAAACTACTGCCCATTTTCAGAAGAGAACATGAGAAAAAAAATGTTTTGAGTGTCTGAAATATTTATATAGGTGACTTTTCATTTCTACTGTCTCTTTAGTACTAGGAGGGTAAGTGGTGAAATACCAGCCAAAATGCTATACTCATAGTATTTCTGTTCTCTCCTGGAAACAATACTAAGCCATAGTCCACACTTCCCACCGTTTTCAGTAGCAGTCAAAGGGAGATATGCAGGTTACTTAAAATGATTTGCGTATCTTCCTTCAACTTCCTAACATCCGGTGGCTGCACTACACTGAGTTAAAGGGAAATGCCCTCCCTTTGACTCACGCTACTCCTGCTGAGGGACTGGAGTTAATGGGTAGAATCCCCAATCGATTGAGCATTTCTTCACAGACCCCTCTATTGAACTGGGAAGATCGATATGATGGCGGTGAATTTGCCACCGTCAGTCTAGCCAAGCCCTCTGTGGGGAAAGACTGTTTCCTTGAGATGCTAATGGAGCCTACACACCCCATGCTGAGCTTAGGTAGGAGGGAGAGGATAGGCACTTCTGTCTGCAGGCAAGTAGATCAACCCACACACCTACACTCAGCTGTCAGAGCTGCCAATCATGGAGGCAGGCACTCATAGCTGCTCAGTAGAGAAAACGAGGCCTACTATAAAGGAAAGAGTACATAAAAGGAGTGGGAGGCAGAAAAGCCAGGATCTCAAAGGGACAATACTCTTGCACCACGCTGCTTCCCCAAGCTTAGCTCAGAGACCAATGCATGCTTCCAGAGTAAGTCAAAGTTCAGAGTCAAAGAACCACCTTGAGCAGGGCAAACTAAGGGCATCTCAGTGAGGACAGCAGAGACCTTCTGAAGGATCACACCTGGAGCAGGTGACTGAAGCCCAGCGTAATTTTTTTCCCCCACAGTTGTATGATTTGGGATAAGCATCAACACTTTTGGACGGTTATCCAAAATGAATTAAAATTTTTGAGGGTGGTCCATTATAAATTCAGAAATGATGGGGCGATTAACAACTTTTTTGATTGAAAAAGTGGGCTAGATAATGTGACAGAGAGTCATCTCCACTATAAAAGGTACAAAAAATCAACCTGAAATGTTAAATATTTTTAAATCTCTTGGAATATGAGTTTATAAGATTTGCACTATGTCTAATCTAAATTAGAGGTAAGCATCCTGAGAAATGGTGACTGATAATGGCTTTACTGCACGTCACCTTTCATCCTATCTTGATTACACCACTCTCATTTTCTTTCTGTACATGTCACAATTCCACTGAGCTTTCATCATGAATTTTGATGGATAAGCCATGCTGTTCTGTCTGTCCAGGCAGGACCGAGATAAACGGTTGGCCAAGCTATGATCTCTGAGTACATTACTCTCCTTGACTACAATATATATTGATGAGTTGTGTCAGTTTTCATATACGCCCTTGTCAGTTGTATTATACAGGTGATGAAAGCATAAGTTAAGGGGGCCATCAAAGTGAATGGAGAAAATTTTGCCGTCTCATAAGAAATTAGTGAAGGATAGCTCACAAAAACCTTGCATTAAATCTGGTGAGGCAAAACTTACGGAGAATCACAAAATTCAAAACAAGTCTTGTAAAGTAAGCCACATCTTCAAGATCCAGCACAATTGTCATTGCTTTGGTGATCCTGGAAGTGACTATAATTAAAGACATTTTTGGCTTTCTGTATTACATGTTCTTTTAAAAAATAAATGTGTACCTTGACAAGTAACATACAATCACACCCACTGCAGAGAAGAAATGATTGTTCGATCATCTGTAGTCATGTGTTGGAATTTATGAATTTCATCTTGAAAACTGACAAGATTTAAACATTAGAAGAATCTATAAAAATTTCACAGAAGTACCAAAATTTTCCATTACACTATATATATATATATCTATGAATAAATCTGTGCTAATGCTGGTAGTTTACCTGTTCAGCTATTTATGATAAGCAGAGAGATACAGTTGTCTGCTGAATTAAAATCCACAAGAACTCTGTGAGGCTTGAGAGAGCTCATTAAGTAATGGTGAACATTACTTTTTCATAGATAACATTTTAAGAGATGTTTTGGTCACGCTATACAAAAATAGATTTGATTATTGCAATTTCCCTTCACCCTCTGCACAATATAAATTCTGTCAGACGTAGTAAATCCAAGAGCACACTCTGAAGGCACTGGCATATAACAGAATTTAACTCCACAATTACTGGTACACCTTCTGTAAGGAGAATTTTTATGAACGTCCTGGTCCAATGAACCAGTGTAAGTTTATGCCAACAATAATTTCAGTCTTTTTTATGAAAACATTTCAACATGCAATAGTGATGACAATGATAATGATCCACCTCCTCAGGAAGTCGCTGTTGACTTTATATCTTTCATCAGAGCTTCAAAGGGTCAAATTCTGTACTCTCTTACAAGTCCGGAACAATGGCATTGATTTCAATAGTTGCTAAGAGCTCAGCATCTTTGAAAATCTGGTCACTTCTTTAGGTACTTAATTTCAAGGCACCCATTTGTCAAAATATTGTCCATTATCTTTAAAATTGGTTTTATGTCTTTTTCTAATCAGCTATAAATCAATATTCTAATACATGACCTCTGATTATGAAATAACAATGACATTTTACTGTGGGTAAGAATAAAAAAATATTTGCACTCTACACTAAGGCTGCCTTGACAGTAAGGATGTAGAAAATGAAAACTGCTTGCCAATTAATTGGATTGAGTTTGAACAGCTGTTGTAAAGAAATGTGCTCTCTGGTTACATTTTTTAAAGTGTATTTATTTGTATATTACAAAGGAAAATTCACTGCAGTTAAAATTCTTGTGTATTTAAAATTCTACCTCTAAGCCATTTTGTTTTTTAAGAATTAGGGGTTATTAATTAATCACGCTTTTTAACAACCTCTGCTGAATGATGCAATGAATTCCTATCAGTAAAACATACCAAAAAACCATAAGATTTCACCATATTATAAATGCAAATATTAATTCCCTGCATGGCAGAAACCATACCAGACAACAACATCTTGAGCATTATCTGTTTTAAGTGTCAAACACTGAGATCAGGTGTATGGGAAATATTCTAATAAAGAGGAAAGGGAAAAATAAAACAGGAAACATATCAATCTTATGAAATGATGACACTTGTGCCCAGTTTAAGCAATGATTAAAATGAGTTGATCAGTCATATTTCTATCAAAGATGTCAGTGCTCTCTATGAAAATTACCAGCTCAGGTACCAAGGTAGAATGGAGTTTATACATTCCAAAAAGGTTAAGCAAATATCTCTGTATAAAATAGGAAAGAGCAGGCAGCTGATTGTCTCATGCTAATGCCATTCAACAGTTGGTGTTGGGAAGGACAAATACATCTCTCACATGAAGATTGTTACAGAGCTGAAATTACAAGTAGGTAAAACTGATGTCATAACAGCAATCTTCTCTAAGTAACTAATTTAATTCCCAGGAAACTGGCTAATTCCAAACAAATTTAAGGATTCATCCTTAGGAAATGGGTTAGATAGGTCAACAAATAAGTTAGATTCAAGCTGATTGGGTATGCTGCAATAGGAAGTTCGGGCTGGGTTTGTACTCCTGAGAGAAGCAAGTCGCAAGATGATGCACCTGCTCATTGGTAGAATAGGGTGTTCTCCCTTAACCTGCATACCCTCCTTAACCAGCTACATCAAGAAGCAGCTCCTAAGTGTTGCCAAGATGGCATAGTGTTGGCAATGCAGGAAGAGGAAAGAGCAGAAGAAGGGGGTAGGAAGTTCAGGGAAGATGCTCATGCTTTTGGATGCTCTTCCATGATTCTAAGATCTCTTTCAGTGCTTTTAGGAGGACAGGTGGAAATTAGAGAAGAGAGAGGATGGACCACGCTGGTCTAAGGTAATGAAGAAGATGGAGAGAGAACAGAAGCTGTAAGTCTCTAGATGCCATATCTCACCTTTGAATCTTACTGCTGGTTGTGTGTGTTGAGGTCCTAAGGGTTAAATTGCATACTTATTTCCGACCAAATGGATAGAGGATCTTCCCTCAAATAGATTATATAATTACGGATAGGGGAAGTTATCTTTTAGCTGGAAGTGTTTGCATAAAAGCAGTCTCAGCTCAAAGACCAAGGAGTGAATGGGAATGGACCCTGAGCTACCTTTTGCAACCCACCAGGTGAGCACTCTAAAATTGTGTTGAAGCACGTATTTGAAGGAGCAGTATTGTTGACATCAAGAGGAATATTCAACATGTCTGAAATTAGTCATGTGCTTAAGTACCTGGCTGAATCAGTGCTGACCCCATTCAATAGAAACAACCTTTGACCCATGTTGAAAGCAAAATTGTCTTGAGATCCACAGGCAGAATTTTGAATCCAATGTTCAGTTCACTCTGCATTGACATCTATAATTACACCTGTTGGCCAAACCCACTGCAGTGAACTGGATTCTTTCAAGTGACTTCAATGTGCTTTGGATCAGACCCATAGATGCTGGAATTAAAGGTCTGAAGGGATCTGACATACCTCCTGGCTTGAACTGGTTTCCATTATATGCAGAATTTACCATTCGGTTCAATGGCTCTCAAGCACCCTCACTATAAAAATTGTTCCAGCATCTCAGGACCCATAATAAGAACATACTGTTAAGAGTCAAGATCTGCCCTACTGATATTAGACTGAAAGTTTGCCCCAAATTTTCCTACTAATTTTAATTATGCACTTAACTCTACTATCTTAAAAAATTATGGTTACAAGGGTGGTGCCTTGAAGTAATTATACCTCTATTTTATCTATAAAAAGCATCCATCCATTTTTAAAGGAAGTTTAATTTCTCTTAATTTTTATAACAATCATTTAAATGGTACTATTAGAAAAGACAGAACTGCAGTTTTTCATTTACATCGTAAAGGAAGAAAATAAGTATTTCAATAAAATTCAGTGTAGTAGAGGAAAGAAAAGAGGGAGCAAAACGATTGTGTCACACATCAGGCAGTCCTTTTTAACAGGTCCCTATGCTCTGCACCATCAAGGTACACCCCACAAATGGGTACATAAAGAACTAGAATTATAAAAGAGCTTCAAGTGAGATTTTCAAGTACCCAGCACCCACAATTAACTCCATTTAGCCACTTAAATAAGAGTCAGACAGATTTTCAAAAACATGGACAGCAGCTCCTATTGTCATACTTATGATCAGATTTTAAAAAGAGCTCAGCTTACAACAAGTTTAGCTCTTTTGAAAATCTGACTACTTATTCTGGTGTCCATTGGGAGTTCAGTGTCAAATTTACAAAAGCTTTACAGACTTGCAATGGAAATTAGGGACCTACCCAATTTAGGAGCTTTTGTAAATCCCATTAGGCATCTATGTCCATCTTTAGGCACTCAAATATCTTTGAGAATCCGACTTTGAGTTTTTTGGAAAATCTTGACTATTCAAAGAAGGAAAAAGGATTACATCTGCTTTATTTGAGGCTTGAGCACCTTTTATATAGATGGCAATTTCTGCTCATGTTTACAGTGGAATAACAAACAAAATATATCATCTTTCAACCCCACTTCCTACATACAATGAAAATCCACAACCGAATTATGCATCATTAACTAACTGTTGCATATATAGTGGACGGTAGGTAGGTAATTGACCACCTACCTTTAACTGAGTCAGTTATAGGAGTTTTGTGAGCATCAGTAGTTTAACGATTGCTCTTGATTTATCATGCATTTTCTATTGATGGGTATTCAAAAAGGCTATCTATATGACTAATAGTACAAGCAATCAAATGAGTAAATTAGGATACTGCTTTCTATGTTCATAGCTTTTCTCGGATGAACTCTCTCACAATCACATCAGTTCCCAGTAGCCACCATAGGAAGATGCCAAAATGTGAATTTTAAAATTGTACTGCATCTTGTATTGTTATGGCACCTTCAGGGGTGTACTTGCATTTTTTTAAAAAATGAAGCCCTCAGATAATATGCTTGGGGACCTATCTCACCTATTTTACACTGGTGTAAATGAGGTTAACTAACTTCACTAAAGTCTATGATTAAGGGCTTGTCTTCACTGATGGCGGCATCAGATTGATCTCCCTGATCGACTGATCGGATCTGTGAAGACCGGCTGAGCCGATCACGAAGTGGACACTGGAAGACCACCCTTGCAGAAGGAGTAGAGCTGAGTGGAAGGGAAGGGGTTTCCCTTTGACTCAGGCTACTGAAGACAGCATGAGAAGTAGAAGGTAGGCAATCAGACGGAGATACGCCAGGGTATCTCCCTTCAACTGCTACTGATATCATGCAGCAGTATAGACCAGCCCATAGACTTTATGTAATTACAAGACATAAACATAGAAGAAAAATCCCAAGGTATTTAAACCCTAAAAGCACAGTAAGAAAACGTTAGGAATGAATGGGAAACAATTTCTGGCTGTGGAATGTTTCAATGATTTTTAAAAGTGGCTAGTGCATTTTCTTTTAACAAGCAGAGGTAAGTGAAGACCCCTCCAGTATTATATTCTCTGTTTATTGGGAAAGAATATGTATAGTAATATTGTAGGACTTATTTTATTCACTGGATAATGAAGAAGTTTGCATAATGAAAGATAATGACTGAACTGAATTTTAACAGGAAGAGGGGCCTGTAAATGTAAAAGTTGCACCATTTGTTTACTGTGAAGACTCTAAGGTATTGAAATAGAAAACAGAATACAAGAATTTTAATTTGATTCTTCACCTATTTCTTGATGCTAATGAGAGAGTTTTACATATAGCTGTATTTCATTGTGATCTTTTGAAATACAGCTATGAAAACTAACCACTCATCTTAACAGTTTGAATCATTAACTGGAATTATTATTCACATTGCTTTAGATTATGACAGATATTCCAGACATCATAAATGACATTTATACTCATATTCTGTAAAGTTTAAAGCACACTGAATTGCACAGGTTTCTCCAGGTCTTTAACAATGCATTAAACACAGTCCCTTCTCTGAATTCCAATTCATATACTGCTGAGGGAAGATGGAAGGAGAGACTACAATGGTACTTTAGCATTTCATAATAATTGCTAGACTGGTTAGCATTTCAAAATGAACATAGTCCTTTCACTGACATCTTTCATCGCTTAGGCCCAATACTTTGTCTTTGATCCAGGCATTATATTACTATTTTCATGAATGGAAATTCTATGTTAGAATTGAGACCAATAATACAGCATTTAATCAATAAAAGTTGTTGGATCTGGAGTTTATGGTACTCATCTGGGAATTGATCCTACTTCCATTCAAATCAGTGGGGGAAAAAACTTCCAATGAGCTGAATTTTGCAGGATCAAACCCCTGAAACATAAGTGTTTTAACATATTGCCTTAGAAAACTGAAAAAAGCTTATATTAATATCTGTTCTGAAAGTTTAACAGCTCAACTGGTCAGATAAAACCTTTTAAAGTCCCATAGAAAAGTCACTAAAATATTGCATCATCTCCACAAACGATGTTCTTAAGAGAAACTCAGTTGCAAGAATGAGTTACTAACCACAGGGAGCTGCCTAGGACAGTGGCTCTCATCCTTTTGCAGGTTGTGACATACTTGGTGGCATATTGCAATTTTACAAGACACACCATCCCAGCCCCCCTGAGGCCAAACCCAGCCATCTCCCCAGCTCTCCACAACACACTTAACATTGTGTGGCAACACAGCAACGTATCCTGACACAGTGGTTGAGAACCACTGGTCTAGGAAATAGACAGTGTTTTCTGGACTTCTTTGCACAGTGCATAGGTTGGGGGAAATACAGGAAGGGATGAACCCTAATTAAGAGTTTTATATGCTACCTCCATATAAAATTAATTAAATATAGTAATTCTACAGTGTGAATTGAAAGCACCAGTGATCTTTCTTAGGAAAGAAAGACCAGTAAATTAATACAATTTGTGAGCAGCCAGTGAATTAGGAAAAACATTATTAAAGCATCACCAAAAATTGGCAAGTGAATTATTTTGATAGTAAATAATGTGTGCTCTTTTCAGTGTTGACACCGAGAGATGGATTGTTGCAATGCTACTTTTATGAAGTTCGATTCACTAACTGAACACATGCACTAATGGCTGGCCACAGATGGCTGTAGCTGTACCCCATCCCTGTACAGGAATTGGACTGGGACTCAGAAGATCTAGGGTCAATTCTTGTCTATGCAACTGTCTTCCAGTGCAACCATAAGCAAGTCACAATCTCTCTGAGTGAAATCCAGCCTCCAGTGAAGACAAAGGAAGTTTTGCCAATGACTTCAATGGAGCCAGGATTTCACCCTCTGTATCTCACTTCCTCATTTGTAACATGGGGTTAATACTACTACTTCCTTTCACCCACATTATGTCTGTCTTGTTTATTTAGATTCAACTCATTTGGGGGTAAAAAAAATGTATCTTATTGCTAAGACCTCATCTGGAATATTGAGTGCAGTTCTGGTCTCCCATGTTCAAGAAAGATTAATTCAAACTGGAAGAGGTAAAGAGAAGGGCTACTAGGATAACCTGTGGAATGGAAAATCTGCCTTATGAAAGGAGACTTAAAGAGCTTGGCTTGTTTAGCCTAACCAAAAGAAGGTTAAGGGGAACACCAGGGCAGTGTAGGTGAGCTGTTAGTGAAAGAAAGAAAGAAAGAAAGAAAGAAAGAAAGAAAGAAAGAAAGAAAGAAAGAATCTAAGGCAGGGGTATCCCAAACTCTAACTCAAATCACCACAAGGGCCACATGAGGACTAGGATATTGGCCCGAGGGCTGCATCACTGAATTTTTCATACAACAGGGCCACCAGTTTATTTAATTAAAATTAAACTAAAATAAATTGAATTCAATGTGATTGTAAATACAATTAATTAATTGGGTTTAATGAATTGAATTTGAATTATTTTAATTGAAATTTAATTTTTAGAAAGGTTTTTAATTGAAATTAAATTTTTAAAAGTTTTTTAGAAAGAAAGAAAGAAAGAAAGAAAGAAAGAAAGAAAGAAAGAAAGA
>ML685816.1:9450838-9483689 GCA_007922175.1 Pelusios castaneus | reverse complement strand
AGAAAGAAAGAAAGAAAGAAAGAAAGAAAGAAAGAAAGAAAGAAAGAAAGAAAGGGCTGCTTGCAACCCTAAGCCCGGAGGGGAGGCGAGCAGCCATAGCCTGGCTCCCAGCTGCACGCTGGGACCGGGCAGAGCCCCCCACGGGGACCTCATGGAACCTCTCCCAGCACAAAGCCCTCATGGGAGCCTTCCCCAGACCCTCTTCCTGCTGCGCACCTGAGCCCTGACCTGCCCCCAGGCGCTGAGTCCGCCTGCTCCGGTTGCTGGGCCACGCCCGCCCCCCCACCGCTGCAGGTCAGGGCTCTGCCTGGGGAGCGGCTGGCACAGATCCCAGTCTCCCACGTGGTGGTGGCTCCTGCCCAGCAGTGGCTGCCGAGGCCCTGGGGGCGAAGGAGACAGCGGCAGGACCCCGGGCAGGAGGCAGACGGCCACAGTCCAGCTGCTGGCTCCTAGCCAGTGGGGCACGTGATATTTGAAAAGCCAGCCAGGGGTTGGGAGCCCCTGAATGCCCACTCTTGTCACAGGCTGCAGGAGGTAACTCGTGGCCCATAGGCTGTGTGTTTGAGACCCTTACTCTAAAGAGAAACCATCCCTGCCAAAATACAACAGAGGGCTAGAAAAATCAAGAGGCTTGACTGAAAGGGAGCAGCAGTTTGGACAATGGCTAAGAACTGTCCAGCTGGTTGAGTATTTAAACCAGGATTGTGGCTAGAAACTGTGTTGTATGTAGATTTGTTGCCTATATTGAATTGTTCAATCTTGGCGTTTCTTCTACAATAAGAAATGAAATGGAAAGAAATGTGCATAACCTACTGGAGAAAAATACTCAAATTTCTGTTTCCTGATCTTTTGCTCATAGTTTCAACATCACTATTGTCACAGCAGTCCTCAGTTAAAGGAGGAAAGCAGGAAGGAAAAAATCAGCATCCCGGGAAAAATCATGGCCAAATTTTTGCATAGTCCCTCCTCCCCTTCACCTCTGGTTTTCAACCAACTATGAGATCTGTTTAAATGTTTTCAGTTTCAAAATTGATGGAATATCATATGTAGAATTTTTAAATTTAGAAATGTCAAAATTCCAAAATTTGATGAAACAAATCACAACATATGTGAATTTTTTCTTCCCCTTTTCTTGCTAGCTTTATTAGCAATACAGTTTCCCATTGTTCTTCCTGAATGAACCCTTGCAGAATGTGTTGTGCTTTTGAATCTCAGCAATGCACATTTGTGCAGAAATCTGACTGCATTCAGTGAGTTACCAAGACACATTTATGGAAGAAAATACATAAGAACAATCAGCAGAGTATGAAATTATGTGGGATGATTGGGACCTAATACTATGTAGTCTAATAGCAGTGCTGCAAAACGAAGATTATAAAATGAAGAAACTCCTATAGTGAAATGCCAGTGGGTTTTTTCAAACTGTAGACAATCACTGAAAGTACACATGCAATTATAATAAAGCAGTGACTTATCTTCCATAGAAACACACGTCTTATGGTGCTGGTGTTCTTTCAAATACTAAGAGAAAGAATTACAGTAAACAGCCATGTTTGTCTGGCTAAATGCCATCTCTTAGTATCTCTAAGGCTATACATTCTTATTCTGTTAAACGTGCTAAGGAGTTAGCTGTATCATTCTGGTTTAAGTGCACATGCACCTCAAGTTTGAGTCTCTTGCTCTTATCTGTCTTTGCTTGGTATCTCACAGTTCTTCCACACTTAGGCTAGGTCTACACTTGAAAAGTTAAGTCGACTTAATGAAGTCGACTTAATAAGGTCGACTTCAAGTCGACTTAAAGTGGTCCACCTAAAGTTAACAGAAGTGGACTTAACATTTCAAGTGTAGATGTGGCCCCTTTTCGACCTTATTAAGTTGACTTAACATTTTAAGTCGACTTAAAAAGGTCCACCTAGACACTACTCCGTGTCTCCACTGGCTTAAGTCGACTTAATAAAGTTGACTTAAGCACTAATTCGAATTAAAACCAGGTGTTATTAATTCGAACTAACTTTTCCTTAATTCAACTTAAGGAGCAGCTTAAATAGAATTAAGGAAAGCCCAGTGTAGACGCGGAGTAAATTAAGTTGACTTAAGCCTCCATAAGTCGACTTAATTTGTAAGTGTCGACGCACCCTTAGGCTAGTACACTATCCTGTGTATACCAACCGTTCATTCTCCTACAATACCAGCTATGTGTTAGGCCCCTGCATTTCTTCTCTTTGGGAACTTGAGACCGGCGATACTGGCCAAAAGACTTTTTCAAACAAAAAAATACTTTCTTTAGTAGTTGGAGTGAAACACAAATAGCCGACAGGTGTATTTAGTCTCATCTAATGTTATACTTCTCTACAAGCTAAATACTGAAAAGAGTTGGGAAAAGCCATTTCATCTAAGCTGAGTTTTTTCATTAAATTGTATCAATTCTGAAGAAATTTCACACAGACACAAGTTTTCCTGAAATGAAAACAAAAAAATTAGAAACCATTCAGAAAAATTTCAAAAGTGTTTCTGTTTTTTAAGATGTACATTAAGTTTTACTTATTTCAATATGTCGGTAGTATCTGTATACTTGACAGGTCATAATACAGTAACAGTTGAAAAATTGTATTCTGTTTTATTTTTAGAATATTTTGTTTTAGTGTTTGAGAAAACATTTAAGGTGGCTCCTGCAGACTGAAACATCTTATTTTCTAGCTCAATTTATCTCCTATCTATGTTGTAACACAACCAGCTAGTGATTCATTTAAATACAAATGCAATGGCAGCTGTTACCCATTTGTTTCTTTTTCCTACTGGCTCCTCTTCTCTCTCTATTTCAGCAGTCAATGCAAACATTGTTTTAAACCCATTGGAAAAGGCTCTTTAAGAAAAAACAAAAACAAATATACAGGATGTTGCTGCAGCTGCCAGCAGTGGCAGGCTCCACTGCTTCCTCCTCTCCAACTCCCAGCTCTCAGGAAAATACTGATACTCCTTTCAGTCATTAAGTGGTAGTTGTTTCTTATTTTGTGCAGTGACTGCCAGTATTCAGGCTAGAGAAGGGAATATTTCCCGTACATTTCTTGTTTGGAATGTGTTTGTCCCTCCTGATCTACTCATTTCCAAACAGCATTTGATCTTTAAGGAAAAATGTAGCCCAATATAGTGCATGGGTGATATAGTTTACATAATGTACAACCATTTCCATTCTAACATTTTCAAGGTCCCAACTGGGACAAAAATTTACATACAACTTATTCACAAACACTATAAGGAGCTTTGTTTTATGTCAATCTATATTATCTCAAATTTAAACTATAAAAATCATCTGTAGTGAACGGGCTTGGCCTGCCTCAGAGACAGACGAGGGAGGGGTCAGATCCAGCTGGGAGGAGCCAGAGATGGCCTGTCCATCAGACAAGAAGGACAAACAGAGGGCCTATGAGCTCACTCTGCCCTGAGCTCCCAGAGAGGAAGGATGTCTCTCCCCTCTCTCTGGAGCTGCCCGGACCCTGGGACCAGTATCCTCAGGAGGAACTGCTGGCAGACTGGGAAGGAATCGTGGCACACTGCTGCCAGACAGCTGACCTGAGCCATGGGGACAGGTTGGGCCTCCGCTACCAGGAAGAGATCCCAAACCCCTGTGACCTGGAGGAGTTACCAGAGGCCTGGGATCCGGTGGTGCCCCCTGCTCCGACCAACCTGAAGGGCCTCTGAGAGCACAGAGTTGGAAGAGCTACTGGATGCTGGTCCCAGAGAGGAGACCTGGATGGGCTGTGACCTGGAGGAACTGCCGTCCGCTGACGGCTCCGATGAGTTACCAGATCTGCCCCCACCAGATGACATAGAGGGGTTCTGCAGCCTACCCCTGGTATACTACCCCAACAAGACCGAAGACAAGCAGATGCCGCTGGGAGAGGGGGTAGGAAGTGGCCCAGGGAAGCTGAAACCCCGGCGCTCTAGTGAGTCAGCATGTTGTGACTGGGACCCCGCTGACTCCATGGCCTGGGACGCAGTGGAGATGGGTGGGCCTGTGCCCCCCTCCACCTCTCACTTCCAGGGCAACCCCGTCTGTATTGGCCTGCTCCCCGAGGCTGTCTACGCCCCTGATCCTGCATAGGGCTTGTTCCCCTAACCCCAGAGACTGCTGTTTGGGCCTGCCCCACCCGAAGGGGGCCAGAGATTGTTTGGCAGGTCTGGGGTGTGATGGCCCCACCTGCATACGGCAAGGAGAAGGCTGCCCTACATCATCCTTCAAATAATACAAATAGGATATAACATTTGTGGGCATAAAGAAAAAACCATAGATATCTTTCCACGTGGGATCACCTGTCAACTGATTGATTGAACTAATGAAGAGGTGCAGCTGGTGCCAGATGGTTCAAGCAGTGATGTGAGGATATTAGAAGGAATCTCTTGACTGGGGGAAGCCCATGCATATGGAAAAAGTAAGGAAGACCAATAAAATCCATCATGTGGTTCTAATAATGTACGATAGGATTTGAATGAAGGTGGAGGAAATAGTGTGCACCATTCAAAGCTAAACATACAATCAAATGCAGAAGAAATAAAAATCACATCACTAAGGTTAACCTTGTAAAAGATATCACAGGATATAGCGATCCCATAATTTTCATATTTCAGAACAAACATTCCTCTACTTTGACATTGAGGAAGATTTGCCATTTTCATATGATTTACATGTTTATTATCTGATCTTTCAAATATGTAAAATGTATGCTAATTATATAACACTTATATAAATTATACATTTTCATATAGTTTTTGTTTGTTTATGTAATAAAGAAACAAAAATAAAACACTCAGACTAAGATACCCTATAGCAAAGAGAAAACAGGAATCTGTATATAGACTAATATTTAATATTTACAGAATGTATAACAAATTGTTTATTTGTGATCAAGGTGGATTATTTACAAATGAAATGTCAGAGGTGGTGATACTGCTGTATTGCTGGTATAACTTTGTATAAAGTTTAGTTCTCTTGCTCTCACTCTCAGGGCTGGTCTATACCTAGGCGGGATTTCAGCAGCAGTCGAAGGGAGATATATAAAGTACTTCAAATACCTTGCATATCTCCCGCCAATTGCCTACCACCTTCTTACCGCGCTGTCTTCAGCATGCTAAGTTGGAGGGAAATCCCTTCTCTTTGACTCAGCATTACTCCTCTATGAGGGTGACCTCACAAAGGATCGGCCAAGCAGATCTGCATAGACCCAATCAGCTGAGTTGGAAGATTGATCTGATGGTGGCAAATTTGCCGCCATCAGTGAAGACCTGCCCTCAGCAAAGAAGACAGTAATTCAACAGGCCGGGATAGTTAAGTGCTCCCTAAGGCCTCAGAAGGAAAGAAAAACTGAAACATATTTGTGGGCACTGCTGCATTGCCATCTTTTGTGCTATACCTGACCTCTGAATCAAGAGTGAACTTCATCTACCAACAGTCTTGCAGTCATTCAGCTGACTTTCAAGGAAAGTGTTCATTTGTAGCCTCACCCAAGGAGAAATGTAGGATTGTAATGTATCTTTTGTACATCTATAACCTGTTTGGGACTGAGACATGTTAAATCAAGAAGAAATGGGATTCCTCCCACAAAGAAGAGAAAAAAAGGTTTATAGTGGGACATTTGAATCACACCAGTCATTAAGGTATAAAGACATAAAGGTTCTAGATTATATAACACCCTCATTAAAGTTTAGTCATTAATGACTTTCTCAAGAGCTAGCTGTCAGAAGCCATTACTCATTATAGACCCAATTATGGCAATTCTTACTTGCCTTTCATGGCCTCAGTCCCTGCCAAAGCAGAATCAATAAAAAATATTATTGCTACAAGTCCAAGTGCTGGTGAATGGCCCCACTGGCATTTCCTCAAGCATTCTCATTAAAGCACTCAAACATTTGCAGTTCCTAAGCAATGCATGTTGCCATATTAAAAGTCACACACAAATATTTTAAAGCCAGTAGTGTTAACTTACATAATAAACTTTTTAAAATGAAACTGTGTGTGTGAGACTTGCAGAACTGTATTTATGAGTCTTACTGAAACAAATTAATATACCACTGATATTAATGGTATATCAGCAGATTTACTCCTGTGTGTGAGGAAATTTGGGTCCAAATTGCACCAAGTCACATATTGCCTATTCCTATAGGGAGGCACTTTCCCTGTCGAGCTCTAACAGTGCCTCCAGCCGACAGATCACTAATTGTTGTGCTGAAACTTGCTCTAATAATGGCGACTCAGACCAATGTCTATTTACACCTTGGCTTTCTTGCCATTATAACATCGCTGCTTCTACCATCCGGCAAGCCCATATATTTCTCCCATTGCACAGAATCTTTTAACCCAAACCAGGCTCTTCCAGCAAGCAAGCCCGTGTTTGCCATTAAACTATCCGGCTCTAACATATGCTGATCTGACTATTCTGATCCATCAGAGCACCTGCATGCTCTGATTATACTCCGTTTGCCTCTTAATTAGATACTCATTCACCATTTGTGTCACCTGGTGAATCCAGGAATATCTTTACCTTGAGGGTATTCATTGGATTAAATTAGTTATGCTAATCAGACACCATAGGCTGACAATTAACCCTAATTAGCTAATCCTTTGCTCTGAAACATAACCTCAGGTATTTATGTTTTAAACTTTTCATAGACTCTAGTACTGGATAATTCAAATATTAGATTTCATGAAGGTTCCACCGGTATCTCGCTTTGAGCATGTAGCCAATAGGAGCTTTACGGTGACTCCAGTGGGTGCAGGATCAAGCCCTTTATGCAAAGAACAGGTTCAACAAAGCCAGTTGCAGTTTAAGCTTCTTGTACACTGATCTTGACAGTGTGCCTCTGCTGCTATCACAGGTGGATTAAGAGGATTCGGGGGTGGAGCCCTAGGCCTTGGCCCCCCAGTGTCCCTCCTCCAGGGGCCCCAGACCTCTGCTCCAGCCGATGTGCCCCCGGCGGTGGTGGGGTGACTGGCGCATAGTGCAACTTCCAGTACGGCCCTCCAGGGCCACGGGTCCTGGAAAGCCGTGCTGAGGCCTAACACAGTACGCCAGCCATCCCACCCCTGGAGCACACTGACTAGTCGCAGCGGCCTGCCCTGCCCCCGGGGATGGACTGGCCAGCCCTGGGGTGGGATGGGAGCACGAAGCCTGGACTCCAGCCCAAGGCAGTTCCACTCTCCCCAAGAGCCAACAGGGCAGAGCACAGGCCCCATGTGGCAATGTGCCCCTGGCTGCTATGGGTGAAAGACCAATTCAGTCTACATGATCTGTTTGATCTGTGGCCTCTCTGTTTAGACTTTTCACCTCTCTCAGGTGCCCAACGATCTTATATGTTGCTCTACACTGTTTGAATCTAAACAACTTACTTGATTTGCTGAAACAGTCTGACCCGAACCTCTCACTCATACTTCACTGGATTTATTTTTTCCTCCCATACCGTAAGTTTTCCATGTTCAAGCATCTGACCACGTGGGATTTCTCCCACGAAAGCTCATGCAACAAATAAAGTTGTTAGTCTTTAATAAGTGCCTCAGGACTCCTTGTTTCTTTTGCTAAACTAAACTAACACGGCTACCCCCCTGGAATTTGTGTAGACTGACACTGAAGTGGCAAATGTGATGGTGATCCTATGTTTTAAATAGCTAAGAACTACATTAAGACCACCATACTAGCCACCTAGTAGCCAACCACTTGTTTTGGAAACAGAGAGTTTTGGTGACTCAGTTTACCCTCCTACCACAATTTCACCTCTATATATGGACAGCATCCATGATGAGTCAAGTATTTCTCTAGCTACCCATACCTAATTTATGTGCAGTTCGGTATTTGATAATAACGTTTTAACCTTTACTTCGTGCGTATCTTTCAGTCGTACAGCATCTTCATAGCTGGGTCAGAATAAATAAATCCTGATGCAGTACAGTAAATATTGCTTTTATGATAATCACTATCCAGCATGTGAATATCTTAATGCTGTGATTTTAACATTTTCTCAGTTTCTAAATCTCAATTTGATATGATCAAGCTACTCTGGCTTCAATGAATATATACTGACTCTGTCCTAAAATATCAATTACGGTTGATCTTCCAAGGGACATAGCATCATTCAAATCAAGCCCAAGCTGGTCACTAAAAGACTCATGATTGAAATTTAAAATGCATTTTCTCTCACGTTAGTAGCTGAGAAAGGTTAATGTTATAATGGCATGGCACTCAGACTTCTAAGGAGATTTTTCTTTGTTTATTACTATTTGCTAAAGGAAAATTAAAGACTATGTATAGAGGCATAGATTACTGTTAAAATAGTCATCTGAATCAGCTATACATAGTAGGGGATACCAAGGATCTAGAGCATTACACAGTTATTACAGATATGATTATAGTATACTATGGCCTGTTTTTTAGTCCTGAACAAGGATCAAGTGTCACCCATCATATCTGAAGCCCTAAGATAGACCATGACTCTTAGTCTGTCTACACTGAGACATAACCATCGCTGGGTATTGGGTCGTGGCCCCCCCTTGTTGCCACCGGCGCAAGGCTGGAATGCACTGCTCAAAGATGTAACTATCGGGACATGGACATAAATGATTTTTTCAACTGGATCCCGAGAAAAAAAATGTGAAAACCACTGGTCTAACCCACTGTAAAAGGCCCTTGGCACTGAATGTCAGAGCTCACCTCAACTGATGCTGGTTCATGGCGCTCGGGCTTCAGGGCTAAAAACTGCTGTACAGACAGGCAGAAACCTGGGCTTTTTACAGGAAGCATGGAGTTTCTCACTCACCATGGAGTTTCGGAGCCCAGACTCCACCCCAAGCCTATAACTCATGTCAGCTGACTTGGGCCAGCCACGGTCATGCTGCAGGTCTTTGATTTCAGTGTAGATATATCCTAAAACTTTAAGAGCGCAACACATTTTGTAAGCATTTATTCACAGTTACCAAAATCAGACACTAGGTGCTAGATTCTCAGGTAACATAAATACCAATTGTGGAAATAGCCCAGTACTGAAAATCTCTATTCGTTATACAGGGGTGAGTGGGAGCCAGTCCATCAGTTAGTATTCTGTATGCATTATTCAGATTCATGCATTTTAGTTTGAAAGACAATTTCTTCTCATCATTTATGAATATGCAGGAAGCAGAGTCAGATTAAATATGATAGCCAATGCTATCCATAGACCAAACTGCCATGCTGCCTTGAATTTTGACAGCACTGTCAGGGATCTCAATCAAATTTTAACTGCACTGTGCCAGAACTTATAGGGTCAGCTCTAGTCAATGCGATGCAGGAAAGCAGGAAGCATAGGAAGAATATGTTCACTTTTAAATCAAAACCCGTGTGCCCATTAGTATATCTGGTACAATGCTAGACATTTACTCTCTTAATTTTGAAAAGACAAAATTCCTTTAAGATGCTGCGTTATTTGGTAAAAGAATAATTTTCATGATTAACTTTATCTTTAAAAAGAAATCTATTGTTGCCAGCCTCATTTTAAGTAACAATATGCTTATAAGTAGTAAAAGCAGTTAAATGCATAAACTCTAATATTTCAAGTAATATAATGAAAACCAAAAAAAAATCTCTCGCTGATGGACACTATATAGTCAGTATAAACTCCAATTTCAGCAAATGAATGCTTTGAATCTAAATATATATTTGTAAATGAAGAAAGGCAAGACATGTCTGTGATTCTCTCTTCAGGGAAAAGAAGAATGCTGTAAAAAGCCAGATCCAATTTATGGCAGTTTGATTCTTTAGCAGAAACAACACTCACTCTCTACATTTTACGGGTATATGCATCAGTATATATTTTATTCACTTATTTAATGTGTCAAGAAAATGTATAGTACATCTCTCCATGTAGGTAGCCTGCATGGAGCACCAATAATTTGATATAAAAATACAGCACCTACAGTGTTTTTTAAAAAGGCATAATTTGAGCACATAGCTTCAAAGTACCATAATGAAAATATAAACTACCCTTTCAGGTTAAGCAACAGTTTTTAAAATGCTTAATTATAAATTTATTTAATTAACTCTCTGTTTACATCTTAAATCTAAATGAAAATTCCACCTAAGAAACTCTGACAACAGCGTGATCATTCAACCTGCCAATTTATACCAAGGTTTCTTAGGTGTTTACAGAAGTGCATAAAAAATTCTATTGACACCCTTAATACTATGGCTATGAAACTCAAAAGACAAAATAAAAGAAGGATACTTAGAGACTTTTTTCTGTTTGATCCATAAAAGGGTATAGAACTTTATTTTCAAAATTACAAGGTCTTGGGAGCTATGTTTCTACATTTCTACCCACCTCCATTGTTTTACATTTCACTTGAATAACAATGCAGATCTTTTATTTTCAGGTTGCAGTAATCCAAGAAAAAACAGGAAGCATACAGTAACTAGCAAACTCAAAAATATTCTAATGGTTTGCTTTAAAATGGAATAGAAAAAAATAAAAAACAAAGCACCCAGTCTCAGGTATCATTCATATGATTGAAGTACAGTAGGCTGAATTTTACCACTGTTCACACAATGACCGTGGAATAGAATGGGGCAGAAAAGGTACAGTTTAAGAGATCTATATCGCCATGTAAGAGGAATTTCTTTTCTTTGACTAGAACAGACATTTCCATTAAGGGTGAACTGAAATGTGTTTTAAAAGAGATAAAACTTTATCGAGCTTTCTCTCCCTCAGGGGATCACATTGAAAATCAATATGCATACAGTACACCAAAGATATTTTTAGAGTGTGCAACATGCAGATGTATATATACACAGATTTTATTCTGTTCCCTGCTAGGTTATAAACTGAAAACCATGAGTTTTAACAGATGGACAAATAATTTAATTATTCCTTCTCGAGTCTTCTTTTTTTCCCCTTTACTTTCAGTACAATTAATAGCTAGCTAAGTAACTTCAGAACCTGAACAAAGACAGAGCAAAACAGAGGGTAGAGATATAGAATCTAAAAACTAAATCTCTTTGAAAGAATTTTGGCAGGTAGCTTTTGATATTGAAGAGGACTGAGAGTGCCAGGAACAGGTTTAAAAGACTGGCCATGCAGGCAAAAGAAGTTGGGCTGATCCTGAGCTGCCGTTGCCCCAGATGAACTGTTACATGTGCAATGATTCTAACCCACCCTGTTTTAAACTATTCTACTATTGGATTACGTATTATAGCATTTAAATTTTCTGCCATGTAATAATTTTAAAAAAAAAACAACTTACTATATCTCCTTGTGTTTGCATTTTTCCTCTCTCTCAATCCTTAATTCTGCGTTTCTTCATTCTTCTGTATACCTTGATGCATTTTGATTTCCCTCAATTTTATTTTTTCTGTGTCCAGTAACTGACCCCATGGTCCTTCAATCTCACTCCTTTCCCCTTATCCCTTTCCTCTATGTTGTTTTCTTGCCTGGCGTCCCCATTTAAACAAACAAACAAAAATCAACAAACCTGTCCTTGCACCCCTTCAATTTCTCCCTCCTTCTTTCCTGTCTTTTTCCCATCCAACCTTCCTCTTTGATAGCAAAGAAGTTCTCTTCTGAAGTCAGGATTGCAGAAACAGGCCTCAAGCACATAGCTTCCATCACGCACAGTCAATTAAAACTTGTATTTAAAGACACCAGTGATACTCACAGTGATCAGGATATATTTGTCAAATCCAGAACTCCCTAAAATTCCAATCTGCTATTTTTTGAACAACAGTATGATTGAATAGTGTTACCCATGTCAAACAGATACATGAGTGCAGACATCTGGGCCCACTCCTTCTGTCTCATACACTTGAGATTTTTTGAATTCTCTCCCGGTCCTTTAAAGTTTTAATGGCAGGTCAGTAGTGCCATTAGCAGAGGAAGGTTAAGAGAGTAAAGAAATGATCAATGCTATTATTTGATCCCAGAACCCTTTGGCTATGTCTACACTTACCAAAGTTAGTTCGAATTAGTTAATTCGAACTAACTAATTCAAACTAATTTTAGTTAGTTCGAATTAACTTAATTCGAACTAGCACAGCCCCACTGGAATTTTAGTTCGAACTAAGTATGTGCCATGCATGGCACTTGCTTGGTTCGAATTCGTCAGTTGCATTAAGCTCAATGTGCTGGTTAGTTCGAATTAAGCAGTTAGTTCGAACTAACATGGCCACATTGACTTAATTCGAACTAACTCGTTCGAATTAAGGGTTAGTTCGAAAGGTATAATCGAAATTATTAGTTCGAATTAAGGAAGCCCTTAATTCGAACTAATGAAAGCCTAGTGTGGCCAAGGCTTAAGTTAGTTCGAATTAAGGAACTAATTTGCCAGTGTAGACATAGCCTTTGATTTTTATACAGGCCCGAGTTGCATGAAAATATACTGGCTTTGAGTTTGGCACTCTGAATAGATTGCAGGCAACCAGTTATCACTGGATATGTCTCCACTGGAGCTAAAAGTGGGACTTCCATCTTGAGGAGACATACCTGCACTAGATAATGTGCACAAAATAGAAGTGTTAGCACAGTGGTCTGAGCAGCAGAGTGACCTGGCCATCTGAGTCTGAACCCATCCAAGACCCTAGGTACATATTTGAGTGACTAGCCCCTCCCACCACAATAGCCACACTACTACTTTGAACACACTAGCTTGACTAGAGATAGCACAGCTGGAAATTGCACCTTCAAGTTCCTGCACAGACATACCTATAGTCTGAGTATACTCATGGGAGTCCTGTCCTCAGAAAACAAGCTCATGGTGTTCTACATATCTTTAAACTTCCTACTGACTAGCAGTGGCATTCCTGGCGCTGGGCACATGGGGCATGTTCCCCGAGTCTAGAGGGGATCCGGGGGCCGGCTGCCATGGGCTCAGTTCAGCCCCTGCCTGGATCCGGGGCCTGGCCCCCACCGGCCTGATGCGGCCCCCACCAGGGCCTCAGCTGCCGCTGGCCCCAATGCAGCCCCCACTGGGGCTGGGCCACAGGCTGGCCGCAGCAGTAGCCGGATCTGGCCCCAGCCAGGGACCCACGAGATGGATCGCCCCCCCCCCACGGATCAAGCCCCGGATCTGGCCCCCGGGGCCTGAACCTCTTTTTGGGACAGCAACACACCTGCTGACTAGTTCTGTTTAAGTGTAAAGGCATATGAGAAAAGACAATATATGACTGAAATCAACAGTACTGTCAACTCAGAAATCATGAGTCAGGTCCTCAATATCACAGGATTATTTTTGAAATCTTGTGATTTTTAAGACAATAAATTTTTGGCTCTCTTTGTTTTCTGAGTTTTAAGGTTGCATTCAGACAGGTTTTCCAGCTTTTCTCTGCAACCATGAAGGCTAAAATACTTAAAAATAAAATAAAGTAAAATAAAATAAAATAAAGTAAAAAGCTGAAATTCTTACAAATCCAGGAGTTGGAGCCTTATAAGAAACCCCAAATAAAGTGAGATGTGCTATAAAATTACAGGAGTTGTCAACACCGTGACATTCAAACTTTCAATGTTATACGGTCTGTTAGTGATACAGCAAACTGCAAGCGTTCATCATCATCCATGTTGCTGAACTGTGAGATTCTTAGGACTCGGATATTCTTCATAGAACCTGTTGTTGATCTGATATTTTTTTACGTTTAAAAATGGGTTCGGGTAAATAAATAAAATATTAAATACTTGGTAGGCAATCCCACCCCATAGTGTTTGCTCTGCATCATTTCCTCTGGAGTCCAACTCAAAACATTCAGACTTCTGACATAACCATACATATACTTTATTCTTGCTATTTCACAGACATACATTTTATAGAAAAAAATGCATATGTTTATATCATACATTCTAAGCATGAACATCACAAAATATTCAATGTAAAACCGTAGCTGACCCAAAATATAATGCAGTTCATTTATGCTCCCACATACTGTCAGCATAACATAAGCCTCTTTCTTCTATGCATTTTACCTCTTTACCTAAATTTTAGTTTCTGCCCTCTCTCCAAGTACAGACCTATATTTTGAAAGAATTAAGAGCATTTTACCTCTTTACCTAAATTTTAGTTTCCTCCCTCCCTCCAAGTACAGACCTATATTTTGAAAGAATTAAAAGCAGGTGTCCATCTCAATGTAAAAATTAGCTGTCACATAGAACCCATAAAGCATGGAAACCAATGTCAGGTAAAAAGACTAGTGAAAAGGCTGCTAGTTTCTAATCAAAAGAATTCTTGGAGCCCCTGATTCCATATCCTGAAATTCCCTTGCATGGCTTTGAAGTCACCAGCATCAAATATAGGGTTGGGGGAAAACAAGCTTGTCAAGGAGAAAGAGAAATGACAACACATCTCAGGCACAGACACTAGAATTCAATGAACAATTCAGGTTTTACAATTAATAATAAAATTCGGGGAATTCCATTATCTCCAAAAAAAACCTGCTATCACATAAAAGGTTTTCTTGTGACCAGCATCCTCAGCTAAACGAAAGTTTTGTACACTTTCAAAAAACGTATGGTGCAACTTTTTAATAGCGGGAAGACACTTAGTTTATACACTGTACACATAATAAAAATCTACATGTCCAGTAAAAGTCGCTTACAAAGACAAGTTAAAGGAGCTGTATTGTTACAGCAACAAGACATATCAGATGTAATTAGTAGGATCTGTGGGGACAAATCTAAGGTTCACTGAATTAGAATCCACTGACTTCGATGGTCTTCAGATCAAGTCTTGGGCTCATACTTGAGGCAGTTAGAGGCCCTCAGACCAGAAGGAACAGAGGGTGTGCATTAGCCCACTACATTCTCATCCATTTATGGCTGACAACTCCTGCCACCTAGAACAGCCATTTTGCATTTCTTTACCACACAGAATCTCCTTCCATGCTCAAATCTCAGATGAAAGCATTCTTTTCCTTCATACCCAATACTCCTTACTTTACCTCTGGTGGGTGGGTTTTGGGGGGGGGGGGGGGTTAGCTTTAATTTCATGGGCCATATCCTCAAATGGTGTAATCTGCTTTAATTCCATTGACATCAGTGGAGCTATGCCAATTTACACTGGGTGAAGGTCTGGCCCCATGACTCTCTGTGCTATTTATCCCCATAGAATAATTTTGGGATACAACAAGAGATGCATTGTAAAAATAAAGCTGTAGCATACTTCATTCCACACAGAGTTTTATCCCACAAAACTTCCAATGAGCAACAGGAAGCTGTGAACATACTATAGAATCAGGGGTGATATTCCAAAATATTTTGAAGCATTAATCTCATTAATTTATTAAAGCAAGTTTTTCTAGCCTAATCAAGATATATCGAGGGACTATTCAAAGGTAGATTATTCATTGTGGTCATGGTTCATCATGAAACTACGATTAATTAAATGATTCACAGCTCCCCAAGCCTCAGGGTTCAAGGATGGAGTTCTGATAATCCCTTATAAATTGCTTTGGCATCAAATACCCACGTCATGACAACCATCTTTCCTGCCAGAAAAGACCAGAAGGGACTCCCCCATCATTACCACTCCTTAATCTTCAATACTTCCAGACTCTTGCAGCCTGCTGTTTGAAAGACATGTCTAGGTTTTTGGTTTTTAATCCAGAAGAGTTACTATCTATCGTGTCAGGGCAGCTGCTGTGCCAGCATGCTAATTCTGAACCCTGACAATCCTCATGAATTTTTTGTTTAAAGAAGTGTGTCCACAGCAGCTGCTTTTCTAAATGAAATAACCCCAAATGTACAAAGAACTCAGTTCACAAGGCCCATTATCTTATAGTTTATAAAATATCCTGTTCTTATACTCTTCTGACATAAAATAACTTTTAAAAAGCATCTCATTGGATTAAGTTCAGTTTGTATGCAGTCTTAACTCTTTTTAGAGCCAGGATTTATTAGAGTTGTAGAGAGATTTATTCACCACTGGTGCACCTACCCATGTCTGCATCTGGGGATTAGCTCTCTAAGAGTCACAATGCTTCCTCTTCACAGTTTTCCCCTTCCAGGGTAAAAAATGTCTCACCTGACCAGCCGTTTGGGTGCCATTCCAAGCCGTCTGTCCATTCAAGGTTATGCCACTTTCCTCAAGGAACCCAGACCTGATCACTAATCCAGGCTCCAGCCAAGGGACCTGTACCCAGCAACCATAGCCTGCTCAAATTCCTGTTGCTGTTTCCCTCGGCTCCTTTCCTATCTCTCTTCTTTATCTTCTGGCCCACCTCCAGGTTTACCACTGGGAACTTCCCTCACTTCCATGGCTACTTCCACCTCCCAGCTTCTGGCCAGGGTGTGTAGTCCAAGGCAAGACGTCACAGCTTACTTGACACCTCCTTGTACCTAGCCAACTCCCCTACTCTGTCGGAGTACGTCCACACTGGAGCCTTAGGTCAACTTAAGGATGGTTAAGTCGACCTACAGACCGCTATGTCCACACTGGGCACTTATTAAGTTGACTTAAGTGCTTCCTTAAATCGGCTTAATAACACCACCTCTTAAGGTTGACCTAAGGCTTAAGTCGAATTTATTAAGTTGACATAAGCCAGTGGAGACAGGGAATATCCCTTAAGTTGACCTAATTGGCCTTCAGGCCACCTCGCAGAGATCCTGGCCACTCCTCTGTTGACCTAGCACCTGCCAGTGTGGACTCAGGGCTGTGGAGTCTCTAAGTTGACTTAACAAGGTCGACTAAGTCGACTGAAAGTCGACCTTGGTTAAGTCGACTTAACAGAGCCTCCACTGTAGACATACCCTAGGGGATTGCCAAGCTCCTCCCTGCAGCCCTTTTCCTACCACCAACTTTCTCTTTAAGCATATTCCAGCCCCTCCCCCAGGTAGCTTCATTAGCCATTAGGCCTTGGCTCTCCTACAGGTGCAGCCTATAAAGTTAATTTGCCTATTTTACCAGTTCAGGCTGTATATGTGATAGACATCCCATCACAGAGAGCTGGGAGGAGGAAAGAGCATCTTGGAGGTTGCTAAGCTAACCTGCCAAGTTGCTTGAAGGAACACTCAGGCCATAATAGAGGGCTGAGAGGGCAGCCAGGAAACATTCAGATATTTTAGATAACCTTTTGACCTTCACTTGTCAGAATGTCCATTCATTAGAGGCTACTAGGCAATACAATACCACTACGTATGGAAATATTTTCTTTCACTGGCAGAACCGAGCCTATGGGCCCTTCAAAACCAAAGAGTGACACAAGCTCTGGTAACCCCTTCTTCACTAGAGTTGGCACCAGCCAGTATAGCTCGGAAAGCGAGCTGGCCAAATTACCTGGAGGTACACTGATACAGTGCTTCTCTTGGGGAGGTTCAAGGAAGAATTCCTGTAGTGTCCTAATCATACATTAGCCATTTACTTGTAGAAGATTTTTCCAAAAAGGATGGTGATGGAAGTGCAATACATTGCCATCTAATGAGAGTCAATCTCCTGCCCCAATGGCAGCAATTCAACTGAGCAAAGTGTCACTGACCATGAAAGAGAAAGTTACAGCTTATACAGGGCTACAAGTTTTCTTTCTCATGTAAGCTCACCAGTATGTCTAGTAGTGCACGCAATAGTACTAATTTGAATGAAAGACCCATGTGTTTTTTTACTGCTTTTTGCTGTGGAATAAATAAACCACTAACAAGGAGCCATTTCACCTTTGAAAACAGCTTGTTTGATTAATAAGCACAATTTGTCCACATGAAATAAAGTATTTGTGACTTCAAGTGAGGCATTTCAATTTCCCTTACCTTAGCAATGGTCTCGTGCAAGTAGAAGGAAGGATCTAGCTCTTCAGTTACTGTGTCATGTGCAGGAAAGAGAGCTTCAGAGAGAAAGCTTGGACTCTATGAAAAAGAGGAGAGAGATCATTTTAGGACTCCAAATGGATTTCCTTCGTCAGGCTCTTATTGAATTTTGTTTTAAGATTCATAAGACTGCACATTGTTTTAATGTTTGTGCTGCTTAGTAGAGTTCATCCTACTGACCTAAGTGATTCATTCCAAGTTGCTAAAACAGACACCAAGAGCCTAGTGTTATAACTGATACATACATAAGATAATCAGGGCTATATATTACATATCACACAGATACAAAGGTCATTGAAACAAATCTTGATCTTTTCAGCCTGACCATTACCTTTAAAATGAAAAAAAAAAATGACAGTCCTGTAGCACCTTAAAGACTAACAAATGTCTTCAGGCATAAGCTTCATGGGCTCCAACCCACTTCGTTAGATGCTACCCCTCTGGAACTTTACAATCAAAATTACCCAAATTGATAAGTCATTTTTATGTGAAGTGCTCTTCTTTTTGTGCAACAAACAAGGAGGAAGACAAATTGCCCCCTATCAAGGGCTCTCATAACCCCACCTATGGACTTGGTACACCTCCAGTTTACAGAAAACAAATTAATGCTGAACTCAAGATAGCCCCCTGAATGTTAAACTCCTTCTCATGAACAATATTCCTGCACAGACATCAAAAGCAAATACTTATCAAGGTCGGGGCCTTGTCTGGGTCAGTTTCCTTGACTTAGGGCAGGGAGATCAATCCTTCCTTTCCTCCCTCCCTCTTCTCGCTCTACCCAAACACATCCCCTAATAGAAACAGCCTGCTCTTTGTATCTGATCTGCTGGACGCTGATTGGCCTCTATCTGCTCCCGCCCCATCTACGTGCCAAAGGACCAACTCTCGCTGATTCTGCAGCTCATCATGGCAGGGATCTCTAGGCCATCCTTGAAAAGATAAACTTGCTCTTAGCGCAGGACTCCTTTTTAGGGTGGATTGCACGAAGGCAGAGCACACAGAGGCAGTGGCATCTCTGGCAAGGGGAAACAACTGCCTGTTAGACCCAGCACATCCCCATTGTTGTCACAAGCAACAATTGAATTAACGTAGCCACTCAGTCCATACTGTAATGTACTCTGGGTGGAATCTAAACAAACCTTGCTCTCTCAAGATCAGTGAGATTTAATTTAAGTGTTTTACAAAAACTGATCAGGAGCTGGTTGGACTTAGATTAAGAAACCAGGCCTGCCACTAAATTGGCAGGGGTCTTGGATTAAGAGAGTTCAAAGCATAAATATTAGCACTTAGAAAAACTTGCTAAAAACAAGCACATGAAATAACTGCATGAAATACTTAAGAAAAGAAATCTGCTCCACTGTTTTATGTTTACAATTAGCATAGCCTATGCAAGGAGATAAAAGTACAATGCTTATTATTTCTCCCATCTCAATGGATTCTGTATAATTTGAAGGGTTTCTTATGAATTCTCAGCAGAATGACAGTTATCCTATAATCCTTTTTTCGACAACCCCCCAGAACTTCTAGGGACGTATCAGTGTGCAGATCTGGTTTCCAGTTAAGGCAAGCCAATCTCTGTCTTCTTTCAGAGGCCACCCATCTGTCTATATAAAGGACTAACAGTGTTCAGACATGTATAGCCACTCATTAAGTAGGGCTCAGCAGAGAATGTAGTATTAGTGAAATTAATTTATATTTAAAGTTCAGAACATGGAATATCAGCAGCTTGGGGCAGGAACTGTTTGTGTCTTCTTAGGGGTCAGTATAGTACCTAATAAAATCCTGAGTAGAGCCTCTGAGTGCTATTACAATATAAATAATAAATAATAGTACCATCAAGTAGGTTGAATTTGCACCTAGGATCAGAAATGCTTAAATCACTCTGCGGTACTATGCTTACATCTTTATAACATTAACAGGAGTCCGGTGGCACTTCTAAAGACTAGCAGATTTATTTATCGCCTGAGCGTTCGTGGGAGAAAATCCCATTTCGTCAGATGCTTTGAAGAAGGGAAACCTACAGAATGGGAGAAAATTAAATGCAGGGAAGTGTATGACATAGGATCAGGTCAGGTTGTAACAGCAAATCAAAACTCCATTGATGACTTGCTAATAGCTGTACTGAAACAGATGAATAACAAATCACAGCTTCAAGGAGAAACTGCAGAACTCAAATTTATATGCAAGTTCGACTCAGTTGCATTGGGGTTAAACAGGGACTACGGATTTTTCTCTCATTACAACAGGACATTTGACCTCACCTTCCTCTATGTGTTGTTCCCCAGTGTTTGAATCCTAACATCTATTTTGATTTGCTGTTACAGCCTGACCTGATCCTATGTCATACACTCCCCTGCATTTAATTTCCACCCCTTCTGTAAGTTTCCCATCTTCAAAGTGTCTGACGAAGTGGGATTTTCTCCCATAAAAGCTCATGCAATAAATAAATCTGTTAGTCTATAAAAGAGGCACAAGACTCTGTTTGTTTTCTGCAATAGACTAACACAGCTACCCATCTGGAAACTAACAGTAGTTAATGTCTAAATTATTTTGGGGTGAAGATGTAAGGAGGAGCCAGTGCAGACAATGATATTGCTGAAGAAGTTCTGAATTTGAGCTGACTCTCTTACCTATTCTGGGTTTTCTTTCCCAGACTAATTACTCTCAGGCCTGGGGGCAATACTGACGGACACATGACTATACAGTGTTCTTAGGGGCAACTCCTTTTCTACTGGATGGTGATACCTGTTCGCGTCACATTAACATTTTTGAGGCTTCCCCATCAAGACATTTTATTGACATCCAATAGGTTCTGCCCTTACCTACAACAAAACATTCTTACCAAGTATACACATATATTAGCGCCATGCCTTTGAAAACTGTAAATATGGCAATCATGTTTAATCCATTCCTCAGTAGCCAGAACGTTATTTCCATTTAGCGCTTGCATGGTGTGAAATAAAGCTTTGGTTAAAAACAATGTTAACCCTGCTCTGAACTTTAACAGGACTGATTTGTAACGCCTGCATTCTCCAATCTTTTTCATTTGCTTCTGATAATGAGGAACATCCTCTGGAGCTTTCACTGTTTTAAGCTTCACAAATGAGCTGGAGGGAGAGAAGCTAGAAGCTTTATTTTGGCTCATGCATGCTCTATGCCATGGCAGAGTTTGTCTCTTTCACACATTGGGTTTTAGGGTTAGTGAAGGGCAAGCAGAAATGGTATTTTTGGCAAAAGCTTTATTTGATCCTAATTCCAATGAAATCTCATCCCTCCAAATTAAACAAACAAAGCCCATAAAATATATGTGGATTATGCACCCACTGGTGTGTAGAGTGGTATCTCTGTAATATATTGAGACACTGAGATACTGAGGCACTGGAGCTGGGGTGGACAAGTAAAATTTGTCACATCATTTGTCATTCTGTAACACTTTGAAGGTTTGCAGAAAAAAAGATGCATTTTATTTATCTATATATCAGTCAATGTCCCTCCTTCATCCTTCAACTGCTTCTGTCAGTTTCCCACAATTCCCAAAACTTCCTTAAAAAAATAAAATGACAAAATTAGCACACAGATGCATGACTGAACACAAAGATTTGGACATTGTATAATTTGTCATTGAAGTATCAGAATAATAAATGATGTTATGAAGTCCTTGACTTTATTTATTCTTCCCTTCAGAGGAAACCACACATTTTTTGTAAGATCATAGAAAAGAATACACATGAAGTCATTTATTGTAAAGATACAATACAGATATCAGGACTGATTCATAACATCTATCCATCTTTATTTCAAATGTTTATATAGGATTGGCTCACAGGGCTAGATCACTTCAGTAATGGCGGCAGTCTGGCTAACTCAGCAGTATTATGACAGTTAATCATTACCTACACAACTCTAATCAATCAATCATTTAGAAACAGTTACATTATTTATACTCATTTTTGGGTACCTCACTGAGAGTAAGAGAAGGAAACAATTACATTAGACTTGCCATACCAGATCTGATCATTGGTTCACCTAGACCAATGCTCTTCCTCTAGACCTTGAGATCTGATGCAGTATATGTAGTGATACAGACATATACCCCTCTCTTTATTCCCCTCTCTCATATGTAGCATATAGGCATACATCCCTCTCTAGTGAAGTTCTATTTGTCTCTTGTGATGGAGTCAGACCTCAGGGCTACAGGAGGATGCAGGAGGGTAGATATGTTAGCCCCAGACTTAGCAAAGCCCTGTTCCCAGAGTAGCTGAGGCTGGACTGCTTTGAACCAATTAAGGCACCTGACTCCAAGTAAAGCACCTGGAGTCAGTTGGAGAAGCTGACACCAATTAAGAGCAGCAGTTTAAAAGGCCCCTGTTGCAGCCAGGCAGTGAGTGAGTTTGGGCGTGCTGTTTAGAGGTGGAGGTAGGAGCAGAATTTGGTGTGTGGAGGAGAACAGAGCGAAGAAGAGTGGAGGAGAGCTGACCAGTAGCTGTTACTGACAGGACTTAGGAGGTACAGGCAGTGAGGGCAAGTTTACCCAGATGGGCCTTAGAGCCCCAGGCCTAGCAGCTGGTGGGGCAGAGAGCTCAGTCTCAGAGTAGGAGGGACTGAGGATCTCCTGGGGGTTTGGAGGTGGGAGAACTGCGCCTCAGCTGGCTACCACTACATGAAGTGCAGGATTCATGGTGACAGAGTGCTCGGTCTGCCACACTATGCTGTTTCTATATGAGTATGCTGTTGTGTATGCCTTCTCTTTTAGACCCTGACCTCTTTATGAAGTTCCTAAGGGGTAGCCATGTTAGTCTAGTTCAGTAAAAACAAACAAGGAGTTTAGTGGCACTTTTAAAGACTAACACATTTATTTATCACATGAGCTTTTGTGGGAGAAAATCCCACTTTGCCAGTGGGAAATAAATGCGATAAATAAATCTGTTAGTCTTTAAAAGTGCCACTAGACTCCTTGTTTGTTTTTGCTATGAAGTTCTGTGTGTCCCCCTTACCTGTCCCCCACTTCCTTCCAGGGCACCATGAGCTAGGCAGTGAGTCTCTCCTTATTTGTGAATAATACACATTCATAAACATGTTCCAGTTGTTACCCATATTTGAATTTGCTGAATGTCTGTTCTCAGGAAGGCACAACACACATTATTGCAATGAACATGTCCATTAGGCCTAAGATATATGCAGGAAGAAAATTCCTTTTAATTTCTGCAGGCAATCAACTAACTTAATGAATCATGAGCTTTATTTCTTAATCTCACTCTTGCCTTACATTTCTGCAAATATCAGTTTGTAAATTACCCAGTTCAGCAATTATACTCCAGAATATCCACATTTCACTCTGCACCACTGTAAAGCTGGGAAGAATGTTCAGAAAGAGAATGCACCTTCTTTGAGGATTTAACAAAGCACCCACTGAAAGACTCCCCAAATTTCTTTTATCAAATAGGTCAACATTTTCAAAAATAGAATCCTACATTTTGGCTCCAAAGACACTTAAGTAAGTGGCCTGATTTTCTGAAGTGCCAAGCACCAATCAGCACTCACTGAAGGTAATCAGAGCTTCTTTGTACTCAGCAGTTTTGGAAATCAGGCCACTTGTCTAGCTGCTGACATATAGCCAATTTTAGGCTCCTATTTTTAAAAAATCTTGGCCAAAGCTTTTAGGCTGAAATCTATTTTGAGCAGAAATATCCTTCTAACCCACAACAGTTTATATATAAAGAATCAATTTATTTCATGAATTAAAAAAGATGTGTGTAGTTCCCTAGTATTATATTCTAAATCATTCTAATTACTGTATTGTTGATTTATTCATCTTGGGGGGGGGGGCCCCCGCCGGGGGGGGTGGGTGGCGGTTTAAACCAAAGGTGTTGCACCAAACACATTTATAAGTCTGAAGGTACATAAAATGTCAGCACAAACAAGCACCTGGCATATGGGGATCATCGTAATTAGCCAGCAAGGAATGAGAATCTGTGTACATTTCTGTTTGATGCCATGAGAACTTTGATCAGCAGCCATCGATCAAAGCTCTTCTTCTTTCAAATGGAATTACAGAAACATAATTTTCTGTCACATTACAGCTGATGCAGAACACCATATGACTTTATGATTGATGTAAGGGGCTTCAAAAAATTCATTGACATTTGTCACAGGACTGGAAGCAGAGCAGCTAGCTTTTGCAATATTTCTAAGGTGAAACGTTAAAATAAGTGATAGGAGGAAAGAAATGGCAACACAGCTTGTTAATTATTACTCATATATACAATTTATTTATGTCGGGGAGAAGGGACATTGTCAAAACTAGTCCAAGTCTCTGTGTGTCAAAGTTTGAATCTTTTTAGTTTTAATACTCAACCCCATCACCACCAGGATCTTTCTTTAAGTCCCTTCTCTTTTTACTAGTCATGAAATTCTCGTAAGTCATCACTATACCATAACCCACTAGGCTAGACAGCCAGAAAAAGATGTACCAAGTAACTTTAATATTGACTTTAACGGAGACTGGCAACTAAATCACTATCTGCTATTTTCAAAATTGTGGAGGAGTGACTGGGGTCATATCACCCTCCTTCTCTAGGAAAAGACAGCATCTCCAAGAGGATCTACTCGCAGAACTTCTCTGCATCTGCCTCTCAAGAAAGAGAGGTTTTAGTCTTTCTGGAAAGGACAGGCATGTACAGGGGATACTCAGCAGAGACGAAAGTATCCCAGAAACAGGTTCTATACCCATGGACTCTAGCTCCATAGATACTGCTTCTCTGACTCCCACTGGTCTGGATTCCTTTAGGAACAATCTTGCCATTATTTATTCCAGCCCTGTGCTTACATCCTCCCCTCCCTACTCACAAAGAAACCTGCTGACTCCTCAGAGCAGCACATTCCCTTAGTTCCACCACTTCCCAAACCATAGAGCCACCGCTCTGAGATCTCCCAGGGAAGGAGGAGAAAATGCTTTGGTGCCTTCATTTTCAGCTGCACTTGGCCTCACTCCTCTCCACATGCCAATGTGCTCCAACCCAGTGAAGGCAATGGTTTCCAGCAGTTTACTCCTTCAGCAGGCTCACAATCACACATTTTTGCAGCAATTTGCTAAGCAAAGATGTACACTATTGTAGCAAACACCCAAGAAGGGAAAGAAATGTTACCTTAGAGCACTAACAAGGAATATATCCATCCTTTACTCCTCACCTCCACATAACAGGAATTCCAGCACTCTTTTAGATCATGTTTCCTCCCTAAACAGAGCAAGACTCATCCTATCTACGTACCTTCCATTATCTCCAGTCACGTGCTAGGACACAAAGCAGACAGACAACTACATATGCCATACTGATCAGTCACTACTTCTGGCCCATTGCCAATCCTTCCCCTGCTGTAATTGGTCTCTGTCCTGGTGATCTGCTCTGTACCTTGATGAAGTGGGTAAAAAATTGGCAGCAGGAGGAAGTAGATCACAACAGGTGTGAAGAGGAGGGTAAATAACGAGGGGCAAACACATGTTAATAGCTCCTTCAGAGACTCTGTCCTCTTGCCCTTTCTCCCAGCAACTGGCTAGAAATCCAACCTGACTGCTGCACAGTGTCTCCTAGTAGACCCGCAAAACTATTTTCATAATGTCATAACTAACTGCATAGTGATTTTCAAAATCATGGGCAGTTAGAAACCCAATTCCCCTTCAGAGTTTGGCACCTAACTCCCATTTGTGCCTCTTGAAAATCCCACCAAGGCACCATCCAGCCCTTTATGACTCTCTACTGAGATATAGCTGATTATCAAGTATTAATATGTGAGACCGAGTGGATTAAATCCTTTTGTTGCTCTGCCAGTGGTTTAGAGTTCTCATAATGCAATCTTCATTATATATACAAAGGTGCTACAAATAATCCCTCAAATCCCAGTGTAATGCTTCTTGTGACTTTCTTCTTGAAAGGAAAAACGCACTGGCAAACAACTTTCTTCTGAAGCTGGCTTCAGACAGCATCTTTTCCCGCTCATCTTTCTTTTAGAATTATCAGTTATCCTTATCTTCCCAGTACTCATTTAATGAAGCATTCTGTAAAATTAGAAAGACATTGATGTTCCATTTTCAACACAATGGGTCACTTCTGATTAAACTTCGATTGAACATTCAACTTTCAATCTTAAAACAAATTGCCTCCTTTTCTTTTTAATTTGGACCCAATTTCCTGCTGCCCTCAGGTCTCTTGATGGTAATTAATTGATTTATGAATCAGTTAAATGGGGATGGGAAATGAAAAAAAAATAAACCAACCCACAACCCTATCTTGCTTCCTTTCATTTATTTATGAGTGATATATGCATTGTAATCTACTCTTTGTTTATTGGCACCTTTTAAAATCAATCTCATTCTTTCCCAATTAATAAACTATACAGAATGGTTCCCTCTCATTTTCTAGGGACTACATTTGCAATACCTTGTGTACTTAGTTGCTGTGCTCTTTCTATTTACATTACTCCTTTCCTGCAACACACTTTAAACATTAATTAAACCTCACAGCATCTTTGGGTGTTGAGTTTAAAATATGGTAAGTATCATTTCATATTTTAGAGAGCCACAATTGTTCAGTATTTATCGCACAGTTCATTACCCCTCTACTTAGAATAGGAAATAACTGTAGTACCTTTATCAAATAATTTTCTTTACGTTTACTCAAGATTGATCAGCAGGGAGAGTGCTGGCATCTAAGAGAGCTATAATCATGTTTTTTTCTCTAATGCTCCTTAGAAATGCTCGGTCGTTTTGTTATAGACCTCTAAGCAGGTATTTGGAGATTCCTTATTCCACGACATCCAATTCTGCACCCTCACAATTTCTCCTGATGACATCATTTAATTCTCCAATATCATGGCAATGACCTGTGTGACAGAACTTTTCCTGTCCCTGGAGACAGAGAATGTCTCTATAGAAGATAGTGCCAAAGGGGGTCAGAGAGAAACACAAAGCACTCATGTTTCCTACAAAAGGCTAAATATCCTGTCTTCACAGTGCTTCCAATCCTTGAACAAGAGAGTTCAGGATCTGAATGAAGATGCCCTGCATGGCAGTTCATTGCACTCCCAAAGTAATAAAGGACAGAAGAAAACAAACAAATGGCTAAATTATTAAAAAAAAAAAGAACCCAAAACATAGCTATTCAGGATCCAGATGGCCCAGAGGTCTAGGTAATGACATACAGACACTTTCACTTCTAGGTTTCTTTTCGGTCACAGGCAGTGCAAGCTTCTCCATCTTAGCAATCATCATCAGCCTGAAGGACCATCTCAAGTTTTGAGTCTCCATGCCACCTCAATCTTTAGCCTTTGTTGATATTACTAAGAAAGGTGCCAGTTACTGCAATTTTCATGAGTTTTGGTTTCAGTGGGATCTGGACACAGCCACAGAATATTCAAAGACGACCTGATTTAACATCAGCAACTGTAAAACTAATACACAGCAATGACTTTGAGTCCCTACCAATTTGGATTGTATTCAACAGGAAATTTAGAGGAGATTAGCCCTCGATCCAATTGCTGATTTCCTAAATGATACAGTGCCATAGCTCTTCTCTTGCCAGGTGACAACAATGCATGTATTATAGACCACAAGAACAGGGGGGAGGCACCATGCAACTTCCTTCTGTGCATCCCTGCAGGCTATCATGAGAAAGAGAGAGAGTGTGTGTAAACACACACATACATATATGCATATATATACACATAAATAGACATACACATATATGCATAAACATTAATTGCATTAGCTGGAAATTTTGTTGACCATACTGGGTATGTGTAAGCCCAACCCCCACTACTGTCCACACACAGAGTCTGGAGAGTTTGCCAATGCTACTCCACAATTCCATTGGCTTGTGCATCCCAATGCATCCTTCCATCCTCAATCCTTCCACTTGATTCAAAGGAACCAGAAGTAACCTCCTATTGTGCAGAATTTTACCGTTCATTGCCACATGGACTGCTCAACTGGAGACACAGTTAACCAAATCGTGTGTTAGCTATGGCCAGAAGGTGATCTACATCATGTACAGTACTTGCTGTCTAAAGGGACACAACTGGATTCTGGTAAGGAGAGAAAGACATTTGACTTCAGCAAGGGTGGAAGAAATGAGCATGTGTCCAAAAGAATCTGAGAGGCTGGTGACGTTGGGGATCTTCCATTCAATGATGGGAATGAGTCAAGCAATTCAAGACTGACTACTGCAAAGCCAGTGATGACAACCACATCTAAGGGAATTCCCTTTCTACCTGCCACTTCTATGATGAATTTGATTGGGTGCTGGGAACTGCACAAAGCACAGAGTCCACAGAGCAGAATGACAATTTGCTGTTCAGGGATGGCATGCTTAAACCCTACAATCAGAGGCACCACTGGAGGAGAGCCTGCAGATGTTGATCATGCACCCAAAGTAACCCTGCTGACTACAGTCCTGGATCAGGCTATGCCACTAAGATGGCTATAGCATGTGCAGGACCTATATTCAGAGGACCTGTTTGGGGATCGTGGTGCTTTGGGAGTCAATACAGATCAGTAAGGGATTCTGTCACTTTCTGTCCCATAGCACTGGGTGTCTATGTACTCTGAAGCTTTGGCTCAGAATCTTGATGCCAGAAGACTGTTCAAAGCACAATGATTTCACTCTGGCTTCCAGCAGCCCATTTATTCCTTGCAGGATGACCCCCAATAACTGTTCTGGTTCTGAGTCTCCCCAAAGCCATTTTCCCTGCAGTGTCTCGTCCCCCTCACTGGAAGCTCACAGAAGTTACCAAAGTCCTCTGCCTCCAAAATGAGACAGTGCACACATGATCCAGTTAGTTTGCTAAAGACCCTGGCTGCCTCACAAACCTTCACCATCACAACCCCCTCTCAGCTCACTTGCCAACACCAAATTGGTTAGCCATAGCCCCACAGCACTCTAGGGTAGCCAGCTTCCAGATGGCTACACCAACCATCTTCTGGATCAGCTTGGATTCCCTCATGTATGTCCTGATGCCGTAGAGTCGGGACAAGCTACTTCTTCATGTGAAAGTTCTGGAGTCATTGCTAGTTGTCTCAGGTAAACATGACCTTATGATCTCAGCAGCCTGTGCTCATGGTCCTACTCCAGAAGGGCCATCTACATATAGGGTGTCTGCACTTACAACAATAGACATGAGGAGCACCAGCCTCCTCACAGATGCCTATGTTACTTTGCTTATTCTCTAAAAGAGAAGCTGCTGACACAAAAAGTATTTAATAATAAAAAAGCATAGTTATGTCATTGACTGTGACCTAACACAGAGCAAAGGAGCCAAAAATATCATTGCTAGCAGTTTTGCTTTCTGTCTGAGAATAAGAAGGAACTTCAGCCAAGAGGCTTTTCTTTCAGTAATTTCATTATTTTGTTTGGTTCTAAAGAACTTCAAGTAAACAACGGTTAACAACAAATAGATGGGGCTGGGGGGGGGGGGGGAGAAGAGGGAGGGTATTAAGGATATGCACTGAGCTCACGAAATCACCAAAAGTAACAGCACATGATGGGATTTCATGATATGATGTATGAAACTTTCAGTTTTTACCTTAGTGCAAGCTTTGAAATTCACTGCACTGCAGAGTGATATGTTTTTATTCCTAGGCCAGATAGCATGTGGGTGGAAGCAGCACCATGTGACAGTGCCAACTGGCTTCAGTTCTTTATAGGAACAATACGTATCTGTGTGGGTGATAGGATGATTTATTCTTTGTGTTCAACCATTTCTTGGCTTTTTAAAGTGGGGAGGAACAAGGGAAATGTCAAATATGTGAAATTCCAATTCTTCTCCTGTAAGGACATTATGAACTTTTAACTTGCTGAAAATTCACTAGCAGTCTCTCTCACACACGAAACCACAGGTTTAAACAATTATTCATAACAAAGATTTTCTAAAATTTATTTTAATAGATTTTGTTACAAATAATAAAATCTTCCTTATATTTTACTTCTAACTAGCAATATGTTTCATAGATTTTGGCATTTAAACATATAATTCCATACAAAGATGTTTTCAGATCTGTATAAATGTTGGCAAGTTCTACATTTAGTTCCAATGATTCTAAATAAACTTGACGGGCATATGGATGTTTATGTATTCCCATGATATTTAGAATAGCCTTTAGAAACCTAAGTAGAGAACAAAATGCGCTGTACAAATATTTGGAAGAGGATATTATGGTGATGAGGTAAAGCTGCAGATAACCAATCTCTCATTCTTCTTCTAATACTAACATTCCTGTCTGTTGCTGGGTGTAGCAGACCACTCAGTGTGGCCCCCTGGCAGGCGCTCCTGACAATAGTATTTAAGGAATTAAGCACAAGTCTGCCACCCAGTGTCTGGTGCTGTCCATTTTATTCCCCCCTTTTCAGAGCAATCCAGCCCTTTAGCTGAGTCCTAATCTAAGGACTCTTAGATTGACTCTTCAACTAGTCAATGGCCTGCAAGTCCAGTGTCGTTCTTGGCATTCTGAGGTAGCGGGGAGAGACCCAGGCCCGCCCACTTCTCCAGGTCCTGGCCCACAGACCCTATGTGCCACAACCTCAGAATTGATGCCAACACCTCCCTCCAGTCACTTTCACCATCTTTCTCTGGACTGTTTTCCCTGTAGCCTCCAGTCTCATGAAGACCCTCACCTCTGGGCTGAGCCTCTGCATTCTGCTCCTCAGCGTACCTCCTCAGGCCTTCTGCAGCCATCTGTTCCACATCAGCACCTTGTCTCTGAACTGCCTCTCTGGAACCTCAGCTGCTGTCTATGCCTTCAGGACCAAGTAGCTCCTAACAGGTCACAGTAGTACCCACTGAGCTCTCCAGGATGCTCACTCCCTCAACCAGTTGGCTAGGGAGAGAACCTTCCTCCCTGAGCTCCCAGATCTGACTGAACCCTTTAGGCCCTGCAACTCCCTTTTATACTGGGCTGCTAGTGCCTGATTGGCCCTCTGCTGCTCCCAACTCATTGGCTGCTGCTCTCAGGCCCCTTTTAACCCCTTCTATTCCACAGCAAAGAAACCACCCGATTAGACAGGGCATATTCCAACATCTAGAACATGCTGCAAAATAATTCAAAATGAAACATCTTAATATGAAGCATACGGTTGCATTACAATGAATGGATAGCATTTATTATGGAATATGTTCATTCCCTCTGGCAGCAATCAATTTTGGAAAACACATTGGGTAAAATTCAATTCTGGTCTAATTTTAATGGAGGGATTAATTTGTCCTTTTATGTGGAAAGCAAGTATCTTGCTCTTTCTTCCATTGCAGTGAGTCCTATGAAAGAATCCTCATCTTTCATTCAGTTTGGCAAAAGGGCTGGATTTTAGGGATGCTGTTGAGCTAGGTTTCCAGGATGCTCTTGGGTTCTTTTGGCCTCTTCATTCCTATCTCACTATTCAGTCTGTCGCCTCTCTCATTCTCTCTTCACATGCCACCTGCTTAATGATTTGCCTGACGTGTCACTTATAATATTCATCCACCAGGAAGATAAGAGAGAAAATCCCATGTGCGATCCTGAGTTGAGATCCAGTGCTGTGTTGATAGGAACATGTAACAATAGCACAGTACATTCTAGAATAATCCCCCCAAAAAACACCACTGAGAGAGAGTTTGAATTGAGAAGTGTCAGGAATTGGATCATAGCTGGAGAAACTCTGACAGAAAGGAGATGCCCCATGAAATCATTCATGTAAAAGGAATGGTAACTGGCAACTTCCAATAGGTCACAAAGCAGGAGGAAGTTATGAGCTACACCATAACATGAAAAGGAAAGATATCCTGCACAACCCCAAATATAACATCAGCTCCTACTTTGTTTAATATGTGCATGTTTGCTAACATTTAGTTCTATGCCTGCATGTCTGGTTTGTAGTTTCTATTTGTTTCATGACTATGTTAACTATGGTGGGATTTCCATTTCTGCATACAAAAGTACAATGAAGAGCAATACATCCATTCTTCTTCAGAGCATTTTTGCTTCAACACAAGAACTCTTACTGGAAAAACAAAGCTAAAAGATGAGATACAAAAAGGCATTCAGCTCTCAAAGGCTCCAATCAAGCATCCGTTAACGTTAATAGAAGGACCCCTACTGACTTCAGCTGGCCGAGTGAATCAGGCTCTAAATTATGGACCTAATTTGAAGAACAAACTGCATGAAAAGAACACCTTTGGATGTCACTGAAGTTCCTCTCTGTTTAGAAAAAACCCAAAATTTACACTGGGCCAAAAAGAAGGAAGACACAAGATGTATATTTCAAGTGATTAAAGCAAAACAAATGGCTTAAAGAGATAGTCTGAAAAAGAGCTCTAGCAAGATATGAATTTATAATATTCACGATAAAAATTGTATTTTATGCAGGTGGAGTGCATAAGGTTGGGGTTTTTCAAAAGACTAAGAATTAGATACCAAAATCCCACTGAAATCCAATGGGAGTTGGGAATGAGGTACTAGCATAGGTGCTTTGCTGAATCAGGGATTTACTCTGCAAAATATTTCTAAGGAATAAAGACACAAAGCATTGTGTAGAGTTTTATTTAAGCTACTCATGGAATCATTATAAATGAGCAAAAATCCATTGCAAAATCTTTGTAAACGTGGGGTTAGAGGAATAAAAGATCTTTATTTATATAAGTCAGGGATTCTTGCTGAGGGCCTTTTTTTTTTTTTTAAACTTGGATTCAATTCTAATTGCAGTTTCATTAAGCACACAATCACTGCCATTTTAAAGCCAGGTATCAACCGAGGTAAGTAAAGATATTTTTAAGATCTCATACAAGAACTTTAAGGACATTTTAGGGTTGCAAATTGATTGGTCTCATGAGTAATAAAATATTTAATGCGATGAGTCCCAGTTAGACAGTATAGATTCTGTATTTTCCCAGAGCAGTCACAAAAGTGGCAGTGCAGATGATCATTGCCATATCTGTCTTCTAGATATGCTCATCATAACCAATAATGGCTATTACTGCTGCATTAATTAGAACAATTCTTTCTTTCTTTCTTTCTTTCTTTCTTTCTTTCTTTCTTTCTTTCTTT
>ML685816.1:9412551-9450828 GCA_007922175.1 Pelusios castaneus | reverse complement strand
TTTCTTTCTTTCTTTCTTTCTTTCTTTCTTTCTTTCTTTCTTTCTTTGCCTACCTACCTACCTACCAAAAGGTAAGTATAAAATGAGTGACAAACTAATTGCAAGAGAAATTTTTTTAACTCACATCAGGAATTCAGCATTCTAGTACAGTTAACACAATAAAGAGATCCTAGTCTTGAGCACGACTGTGACTTCTTGTTTTTTCTCCATAACATTGGTCGACCGTGGAACTGAGAGAATACCACAAAATTTTCTGTGCACAGTCTATTGAATTTTACATTCATTTCACCCTAGCTCTCACCTTGTTTGCTATCACAAATGTTTTTGCAATGGTTTTACTGGAATAAAATGCAAATTGCAAAATCACATACAAACTTACTTGTGGAAAGTGAATTTTAAATTGGCTTCCAATAATATTCACATCATATGTGCATACAAACTCCTATAATCAGGGAGCACATTTTAAATGTCAAATAGACAAAGAAGTGCTGGTGCTCAATCCACATTCTTGAAAAAAAAAATTAAGCAACCGCACTTCAAATTGTTGTATATTTGATAATGAATAAATATTTGGAAGTTTAATAAAGACTGAAGGAAAAAGTGTAGACAATTGCAAACTCACCATATAATTTAGGGGAGAAAGTAAATACCTACAGTATGATCATGATTCTTAGGCAAATGACTAATGCTAGGAAAGGGAAGAAGGTATACAATTCAATTGAAATATTGCCACCAGGATACGGTAGGGGAGACGTGCTCATTTTCCCATTCTTTTTTTCAGCAGCACAGCTTTCTGGATGTGCAATAGGGACATGCCACAGATTCACCCCTTCCAAATCTATACCTTTGGTGGGTCACTAGCTTTGACAGTACTAGATGCCCCAGGAACTTACCTTGGACTCTCCTATTCCCTGGACCTGTGGTGTGTACCATCAACCCTTTCAGCATCTCTATGATGGGGGTGATGTTATGCTGACAATTTTCTGCCCTGGCTAAGGTTGCAATATCGTAGTTCATTCAATGATTATTTTTTAAAAATGTATAATATTATACAATTGCAAACAATGAAATTTATATTAATTTTCAGAGCATTACAGAATCAAGGAACCTTGTCACTACATTTTACAATAAAATAGCACGATCTCATATTACCAATGCACCGAAACAAATAGCGGAGGGAGAAATCAAATTTAAAAGCAAGCGTTTGGGAAATGAGATTCCAATAGATAGAAAAGCATCTTGCATGTCATCTTCTATGGTATCCTTTTAGTGTCAGGAAGAGAAATCTCACCCTCATTAGCTTTCACTAAATGTCTTACATTTCCATGATAGAGAGAGAGACTCTTGTGGCTTTAATCAATCTTGTACTGAACATCAAGTTCTCATCCTAATGGATTTACTTTAATATCATAAAGTACAGTACTACAAGAGCAAAGAAACTCAAAACTACACTGCACAGAAGGGAAAAGGCAGTGTTTTCGGCATGTCTTGTAGTGCTGAATTTAGTAGGAATTACTGGATAGGTCTACAGCAAATGTAATGTGCTTCAAGAGACAAAAAATATTACAAGGAATAATTAAGATAACCAGATTGGGGGAACAATTCTGATCTCCAATTTCATATGATATACTATTCTCTCTTTATAAATGATACTCTCAATTCCACTGATGGAACACAGAGAAGAATGTCAGCTCTCATATGAATCTGGGGGAAGCCTTTCATAGAGTGAGTAGAAGAATCTGAGTTTTTGGAGGCAGACAGAATTTTATATATTTGCACCATGTATCTGCTGTAAAATGGCTTGATCCATCAGTCCATGGGTGTCTTTCCACTGACTTTACTGAATTTTAGATCATGCCCCCAAAAAGAGGTCCTACGCAGTCTGTGAGGTGGGGTACCAGGTCCTGAGGCCTCCTGCAGGAGGCTTTGCAGCCCTGCCCCAGGAAAGAGCAGTAGAGGTGAGTTCCCCAAGCTGTCTAGGGAGGTTGTGGAGAAGCAGCCAATTAGAGTCCAGTAAGCTCAACGAAAAGGAGGTACAGGACCTGAGCAAATTCAATTTGCTAGCTGGAGCCAGAGGAGCAAGGCTGATGCTCCTGGCTGGCTTTAGTGCTGGCCAGATCAGCTGCTGACCAGAAGCTAGGTGGGCAAGAAAGGTACTGGGGCAGTGACAGGAAAGTGCCCCAGGGAAACACAGCAGCAAACAGTAAAGGGATGTAGCAGATGTAGCTGCTATTTGTAGGGCCCTAGGTTGAAACCGGGAGTAATGAATGGGTGATTCCCAAGCCCTCCATCATAGGCCTGACAGAGGAGCAGGAAGACCCATTGTGATACTACTGACAGGTAGATGTGGTGTCCAAAGCAGGGGTGAGCTACCAGTATTTTTAGTAACACAACAGCTGTGACTGTGTCCACATAATTAAGTGCCATAACAATTCTTTGCCTGTGTGTGGCGCAAACCTTCTATTGTGGCTTGTACTGTAGTTGTGGTAAGGACATACTGTGCCTATCACAATGGAGCCCTTGTCCATAATGATGGATCCTAGGCATCCCACTAACACAAACTATAACAATATTGAATCTTTTCAGGAAGACTCCACAGAACCACAGAACACTGAATTGCTTGAACGGCAAACCCCACTGATACTATTGTATGGTGTTTTTTTCAATAGATTACAGGTCGTTGGACAAACTAGGGTTGGGTTGACATATTTAGTGTGAGGTAATTCTTTGCCTTACAGATCAGATGGTTTGCTGAGATAGGCAGACCACTGGCTGTGCTGTTTTCCATAGTGTCATCTTGACATATCGTATATACAACGTTTCACAAGAGCCCTGCCAGAAGGGAGGGAGGAAGGTTCTGGTCAGGAATGTACAGTGGCAGAATCGGTGTTTGTTCACAACTCCTGCAGCTGCTTCTCATTAAAACACACGTTACATTCTCAGGTAAATTGCAGCTCAGATGTTGCGGAAGTGAAGAGAGACTTTGTGCCTGACACTGGGGAATATCTGTCTCTTTTGTAAGGCCGCGCGTTGTTTACTGGCTGCTTTAAGTTTTGCTGGGCATATTCGACCTACCTTGAAGGAAAGAGGAGAAAGCTTTTCTTTTAAAATGAAATGGTAGTAGCAGGGCAGCAGAGTTCACTAGAAGGATGGTGATAGCTGGGCGGTAGACAGCACATTTTTTTATTTCCACCGCTTTGTACTTGTACTGGGGAAAGTGGGGTTTTCTTTTTACTGTCCTTTTGAATAAAATTCTCACCAAATATCTGCCAGATGAGAGTGTAGATTTAAATGTCCTATTTCTAGTGACTAATGATCAGATATCTTTATAATAAAGTGTTTATGTCTGCATCCCAGGGAAGCTGCTCTTCAGGCACCTTTTGGTTCCTCTCAAGTGCACCCTTTTGGGGACAGGTTTTGGATCCATGCGGTCACCCCCCAGTTTAGGACAAGACTGCTGTCCAGCGCCTGTGTGAACGGCAGCTTGTGTAACATGTGCTAACTACCCTAACAGCAGCAGCAAGGGTGCCAGAGCGCAGGCTTCAGGGCCAGCTGCATAGCGAGAATACAGACAGGCAGAATCAGGCAGGTCTGTAGGCCGACAGCCCACATCACAGCGTCCTTGCTGCTATATTTAATGAGCTAGTGAGTAGACAGCTAGAACAGATATTCCTACATGAGCTGCCAATCAGCTGGAATGTAGAGATATCTTTAAGACTGAACCTCTGGGCTGCAGACCCACTGTTGGCCAATAACATTAACCCGACAGAGCCAGCTCTGTTCGTGCCCTTTGACTACGGAAGCCTGTGAGAGCAGTTGGTAAAAGAGACTCAAAGACAACTTTTTCAAAACAAGGCATTATTTATTTTTTACTTAAAAGTATGTGACAATCCGAGACAAAGGTTAAAACAACAAAGTCCACGGAGTGTATTTCCCCCACCTACACCTTATTCTTTCCTTTCAAGCTTTGGTATATTCCATTCAGCCTATTTATCTCCATCTCAGGGCTGGAAGAAGCAGGATTACCCTGCTGGAGCATTCTGTCTGTTCCTTCTCTTTCACCATACATCAATGATTGAGTACCCTTTTTCTCTTAGTTCCAGGCCTGGGAAGAGTAAATCTTACTACTCTGGTTGGAGGAAGGAAGGGGCAACCCAATTAATAGTTCCCTTCTATTCATGGCATTGTTTTCACCTGTTTATTTCTCCATAAGAGCTGCAATTTAAGTCTATGCAGTCAGGCGGGATAATATCAAACAGGTAAACTGAGGGGAATATGATCCCTCATTTTCCACAATGTGACTGGCCATTAAAAATTCATTCCTCTTGCTGATCCAGTCTGCACTCCAATCAAAAGTCCATGAACCACAACAGTCATAACTGAGCTTCTTTGTTCAATCAGTGCACTGAAGACCAACAGATTATTTGGACTTCTTGCAAGGAAAGCAGATATTTACCTCACACTACTTTAAAGCACACATGATTCTTCAGCCAAGCCGTAGGTGGGAAAGGCAAGCAGAGTTTTCTGTTTATTCCGTCATTTCACCTTCTTCCATTGGCTAAAATCAATGGAATGTGATTTTCTTCCAGTTACTGTGAGCCAAGAATAAAAGCTTAGCTCTGAATGAAGGCAGAAAGGTACACAAAAACCCAAACACCACCCAAAACATCTGTAACCATTGGGGCAAAGGAAAGATATGTAGAATAACCAAAACTGGCACGTGATTTGTCGATTATATTGAGGTTCATAACAAGCCCTCAGCTAAAAATAATAATACTCAGTCAAGGATCTCAAAGCAGAACTTTCTACAGACCATTAAAAACACAGAACATCTATGAGGTAATTATTACACCCCTTTTACAGAAGGGGTAAACGGAGTTCCAGTAATTTGTCAATAGTCACACAGGGTTCAGTCATCTCTTTGCCACAAGCAACACATTACAGTGCTGGCCGTAGAGGAGAATGCAAGGCAGACTGTGACTCAGTTTCCCCTCAGTCCATAAGAGAAGTTCCATACACTTGGCATATAACTGGCCTAGGAGATATATCCTTTGTTACAGTATGTGGAGATATAGCAGCCCCTAGAAGTTGGTCTGCCCACACTGCTACCAGTGGTACTGCAGCCAGCATAAGGGAATAAGAATTTATGCCTCCTTACTCACTTGTGCTTCCACATGAGGCAAGCCACAATCTGGCCAACAATGAATAGATGTTAGAGCCTGGAACTCCTCATATATCAGAAAAATGGAGGTGGCATACATTTGTATGTGCAAGTTAAAATTGCACAGGTCACTAGAGCTCACAGGCAGGTCACAAAAACAAAACAAGGTATGAAAAATGTTTCAGAGGGATTCATCCACATATTTCTCATGAACCTAAATGGGTTCGTGCTGCAGAATACCATTCACTACTTTGAAACACACAAGGACAATATATAGTAGCCCTCCCCACACCTTAAAAATAATAAAAAAATAGAAAAATAACATGAAAGTTATTTCCCATAAACTAGACCCTAAATTATCCCTGTCAAGGACAGCTTCGCTTTTTTTTCACATTAACAATGGAGCTTTGTTTTTTTATTTTCTCTGAAGTAGCATATAGTGTGGAAGCTTAAACATCTAAATAGCCAAATTTATTGTTCCTTTTTGATTTATCTAAAGAATAGTGAATGGAAAGAAGAAAAAGAGTTGGGGGGAGAAGGGTAGGCTCACATTCACTCACTTAAGAGTTCAGCTCTGGTAGCCTTTTTATTTTTCTACTGATCATGGGAAATTCACTCTTGAGGGCTCTAATGGAAGCTGAAAGTTACCTTCAAAAAGTTATGCATATTTCAACAGAAATAAAAATCATTATGCATTCTCTCTAAAGAGGACACAATCTCCAACTGTCTAAATTCTTCTACACTCATGGTATCAATGTCTTTTTTTAAAGAAACTTTTTTTCATTTTTCTTCTAATTTAGCTCAGCGGACCATGATATTGCATTCTTTTGGTCCAGCCTGTGAATAACATGACAGAAAATTTTTACACTTCTTGGTTATATTTAAGTTTAACTGAAGATTTGGAAAACAACTCTTATGGCATAGGTGGTAAAAGTAAATGTTCTGTAATTCTTACCTAGTCAGAGCTTGGACAGCTAACATAAAATATTCCATGCTAAATTTATGTTCAGCAATAGATAATAAAACATTTGGTAGTTTTTTTTTAATAATGTACACTATATTATTTTCTCAAAACAAACTGATAATGCCGGCAGTAATCTTGATGTACCCTGCCATGTTATTGGAGAGAAGAACCATTATATAACTGGAGGTGCTGAAAAGGATGAATAGAAAGTAGATAACATTCAAATTCAACTAGCTGTAATTTTAGGGACTGGATTCTTTGTGAAGCTGTAGAATGGTACACTACAGAAAATGTCCTGATGGTAACAGTCTATTTCAATCTCTACAAAGGATCAAGACACTCCCATCTGCACCAGCCTATGATTGCAAATGACATGAAAATTATTTAAAATGCTGAACAATGTAACTTTGGTTAGTTCATAATGATCATGATTAAATCTAAACACAAACCAATCACAAACTGGAACCAGAGCAAATCAAAGTTCCATTTTCTATCCTATACAGTCATGAGAAAGCTATGGAAAGGTTATTTTTTCTCAATATTCATGCCTTACTTATATTCTTGCTCCTATCATCAACTAAGCAGTAAGCCTTAATAACCAACCCACAATCAGAATAGCAGCTTGCAATTATTGGTTTTCTCCCTTTATATTAACAGGGGAGTCTAGCTATAGAGTTAGATTCTTCCAAGAGAGATCTTTTAAAGCTCTTTTACTCCTTCCCCCTGCTCCCATCCACTTTAAGATAAATGTGAGGATTGCAGTTTAAAGTCTTCAATCCATCCATCACAATGATATTTGTATTGTGGTCCAACAGCCAGGAAAAATAATTCAGGAGAGCAATACAAATAAAACCAAAGGAGGGAAAGAGAAATGTAAGAAAAGGAAGAGGAGGAATCAGAGAAATTGGAAGATTAAGCACAAGCTGGGACCTGTAACTAAACCCCTGAAACTTTGCTGCACGCACTCTTTGACATTAGAAGGAAACAAACATGATTTCTTTTTACATTCCATTCCACTTTGATGATAGCAAACAATAAAATTTCACCACAATTATGTGCAGAATATAAAGTAACTTAAAATTCTATTGCTTTTATGGACTAAAAATAAAATACCAGCTTTCTTTATAATTAAAGGATGAGTAGCTCAGAGTTTGTGGCCAAACCACAACTTATTTGGGGAAATCCAAACCTGTTAGATCTAAGAGTTTGTGGCCAAAGCCAAGTGTTTGTAGACATCTGAACCTGGATTTGGGGAAATACAGATCCATTGGATTTAAGAGTTTTGGCTAAAGCTAAGAGTTTGTGGTCAAACCTCAAGTGATTTGAGGAAATCCAAACCTGCTGGATCTAAAACTAGAATTCTGTATTTTCTTCCAATATAATTTCTCCTTTATTAGAGATACTACCATATTTTATTAATCTTGGTCAGGGATATAATCCAAAGTTCCTTGCTTTCCATAACAGGGATTTTCACTTTGTTTACATGCGTTCTTTCTCCTTAGGCACACACTCAACTGTGTGCTTCCACAAGTCAAAAATGCTGTTTATAGGAATCATATTTTAGTTCCAGTAACTCCAACTATCTTGCAATGAAATATATTCTCTTGCATCTCCACATATCTAAATGAGCATGATACATGACCTGGGGGCATACATTTTGCAAGTGTAACCAATAAAGAGGAAAATAAAATACCAACAGTTCAGTTGAAGGGTTAGTGAAGTCTCATGTTTGGAGACACTTAAATCATTGCTGGGCAACAAGAAAACTGTGATGTCTGCAATGGTAAATCCATGACTAGTGTAATAAAGAGTGACAAATAGTGTTCCGCCTTAACATAATAGCCATGTTTTTACTTTTTCTCTATCTTATTTCCCGTGAATTTCTATGACCTTGCTGAAGGTGTCTACGTTTTATTGTTTCCTCTTGGCCCGAAGCAATGTACAAAGATTTTCATAAAATAGTCTCTGACACCTGAGCTAACAATTTCAGGAGGCAGTACTGGAAACCTCCACTGGAATCAGATCTATTTCTGTTGATGAGGTCATTTGTGGTTGTAAAGTTCCTTTATAATGGGAACAGAACAGGGGTGGACAATATTCACCCACAGTTGTTGAAATCACTGGACAAAGTTAGGGTATCATGATTAACATGATTTTTCAATTCTGTAAGTGAGGCAGGTGTTGTACCTTGGGACTGGCAAACTGTGGTGGTTGTCCTGATCTTAAAGAAAGGAGGCAAGAGGGTGTGTTCCAAGCTACAGGGGGTCACACTTTTCATGTTGGAGAGGAAGCTACACCTGTTAGTTGACCCTCAGATTCAGAAGGAACAATGAGATTTCAGTCCCAGATGTGGAATAACAGATGAGTTCTTTATTCTCTTAAAAATACTCAAGGAGTCATAAGAATTTGTTAATCCGGTTTACCTTTGTTTGTAGAGCTGGAGAAGGCTTATGACCACAATCTCCAAGATGTCCTGTGTGAAGTGCTGCGGGAGTATGAGGTGTAGCTGTGGCGTGATATCCTGTCTGTCTGTCTGTTCCTGGAGTAAAAGTTGCATCTATATTTTTGGCATTAAGCTGTGTTCATTCAGAGTGAGCACTGGACTCTGCCAAGGGCGCCTCTTTTGCCCACTCTTGTTCATGATATTCATAGACAGAATATCAAGGTGCAGCCATGTCAGGAAGTGTATCCGGTACAAGGATTTAGGTGGCATCTCTGCTGTTTGCAGATGATGATGTCCTTGTTTCTTCAGATTATGATCTCCAACATGCACTCAAACGCTTTGCTGCCAAGCATGAAATGGCTGGGATAAGAATCCGCAACTCTAAAATCAGAGGTCTTTGTTCCTTTCTGGAAGAATGTGGAGAGTCGTCTCCAGGTAAAGAGGGAGCAACTACATATATTGGAAGAATTAAAGTATCTAGGGGTCTTGTTCATGAGTGATAGTAAGCAGAAGCGTGAAACTAACTAGGGCTGCGTCTACACTGGTAAATTAAGTCGACTTAAGCTTGCTGAAATTGACTTAATTTACCCTGCGACTTTATTAAATGTCCTTTCCACTAGACCTAAGGCTTAAGTCGACTCTCTAGAGTCAACTTAAGCTAGTGTAGCCATGGGGTAGCCCTAAGTCGACATAGGGCTAACCCAGGGATACACCAATGCCCTCCCTGCTGGGGGAGGAGGGCACAGGGGAAGCCTGGTATGCCTCCCCACAGGGCAGGGCAGAGCCCTGCCCACTCTGCCCCTATGCCCTGCCAAGGTCCCTGTCCCCCTTTGTACCTATGTACAATGGGGCAAAGGCTGAGCCCCCTGGCATTGGGCAAGGGGTGCCCCCTGCCCCCGTGGACCTGCCCTAGATCCCTCTAGCCCCACAAAGTCGACCTAGAGCATCCAGTGTGGATGCTCTAGGTCGACTTTGTAAGTTCCCCTTTAAGTCGACTTTAATTTTCAGTGTGGACACACTAAGTTGACTTAGTTATAGTCGACTTAAATTACCCACTGTAGACATAGCCTAGCAAATTAGTGCAGAGGTGGCAGTGATGTGGGCATGCTACAAATATATAGTGGTGAAGCAGGAGTTCTCAGATGAAGCTCTTGATTTATAGTCAATCTACATCCCCATTCTCACCTATCATCATGAACTTTGGGTAATGACTGAAAGGACCAGATTACAGGTACTAGCAGCAGAAATGATGTTTCTCCACAGCGTGGCTATGTGCTCTGTGAGATAGGGTGAAGGGCTCAGCTATTTGGGAGACCCTCAGAGTGGAGCTGCTAGTCCTCTTGATCAAGAGGAGTCAGCTGAGAGAGTTTGAGCATCTGACAAGGATGCCCCCAGTAGACTTTCTTTGGAACTATACTGGGCACGTCCCATAGGAGGAAGCTGCTAGGCCAATCAAGGACACCCTACATGGATTATACCTCCTGGCTGCTCTGGAAACACCTGGGAATCCCCCAGAAGGAGCTGGAATGTGTTGTGGAAGAATGGAAGGTCTGGTCCTCCCTTCCTCACCATGCTGCCACCATGATCTTCACCAGGAAAAATGGCATGAAGAAGAAGAAGAAGAAATCTCTTAAGACCATTAACCTAGCTCCTGCACATTCTTAGACTTGCTAGCTTTAAAACGCCAATAATACATATCTTTCAAGAAAAGGCACTTTGCAGAAACTCTGCAGAAGAATCTGTAGATTACTCTGTTCCTGCCTGTCTGGTACAGCATCAATAATGAACCCTTAAAAGCTACACATCTTGAATAGTTACTTGACCCGGTGAGCCCTAATTGGCTGATTTAAACATAGATAGTCCAAATTCTGCTCATTTTGTGTATGGCCCCATTCAGGCTTTTTGGGAATCAAATGATCGAGGGAAAGAATCACTGTACCCAATTTCTAATTAGATTAAATCAAAGTAACCTTGCGACAGATGACTGTAATCTATATGAAACCACATTTTTTGGATAGAATATCAACATCAGGGTCAAGAAAAGGGTTAAAAGGGAATGTTTTATTAGAGATCATCTACACCATAGTAGCATGTAGGGGTCTCAATCAGATCATGGTTCCATTGTACCTAATATATTTCAGTCTCCATCCAATGCATTCATACATATGTGCATTCTGAATTTGCAACTACTAAAAAAGAAAAAGGCTAACTCTCAATATCTGGCAAATGATTCTGCAACTGAGCTTGCACTGTATCTCACTGAGCCCAGGATTCCAAAGACAGGGGCTTTCACTGATATGCAATACCATTGGAATTCCACATTTTGCAAACCTGACTACCTATTTTAGGCTCTCTGATCAGAAATGTTGCCACTGAGATGCACGACAGCTGTACTGTTATGCCAAACACAGTTGCCCTCTCCTTCCAGGAAATACAGAAAGGTTGGTCATTTTGAAATCTACTTTCCCTGAACTTGAATGTATGCACTAATGGGTTTATTTGTAATTGTCAAGCAACTTTCCCAGGTTTTCTGTCTAACACATTGTATTAGAGATTTAGCCTCAGAGAGCTTTCAACATTTATTAACTCATAACTAAAACACTCACCAAATATCCAATAGTTTAGTTTTGTGTTTTAAACTAGCACTTTTAAACTAAGCCATAGATCTTAACACCTCATTGTCATTATCTATAAAATATTCATCCCAGCTATGCTATGTAGTGATAGGTTTACTAAATCAGAGGGAATTCAGTAAATCCCCTTTCCTAGTAAAATCACCGGGTCCAAACTGCATTTGGAACCAAGAATGGTGTCCAAGGAGGAAGACAGAGAACAGCAGCCTCAAGTTCACCCTGTTGCTTTTGATGTTACAGTTATGCAGTGAGTTTGCTATAGAAGTGAAATGGAAGACAGATGCTTATCCGGTCTCTGGAGGAGAACAGGAACACTACTGATAAAGGGAAAATTGTTTCCCTACCGCTTTCCTGGAGATACGTTTTAAAAAATAAAGTCAACATTAATCTGGTTCAAAACAGATCAACACTAATATTCAGAACTCTTTAATGCGATTAAACGTGCTGCTTGTGAAACCAAAGACCACAAATGAGCCTGACACTCAGCAAACTTGAGTACTTAAGGTGGTCAAGCGCAGCCATCCTTTTTCTATATAAACAACACTGCCAAAGCTTCCCTGGATTGGAAAGTTAATAATAGCACTAACCTGTTGCAAAATGCTTCAGTTAGAGGAAGATAGACTACTTTCTACTCCTTTAAGGGTGCTTCTCCCAACCCCCACAGGTTACATGTCCTTTTGTAAAGCAGCTGTCCTAACTAATAACCCCAGTGAAGTTTGTTAGTCCAGCTACAGGGAGTCTGTTTAACAGGCTGAAAGTACCATACCAATTCCAGATACTCCTGGACATGGCATGCTAATTGTGCATTTGCCTAGCAACTGTGAGGCCATGTACACACTACAGGAATAATCGCGCAACAAGCCCGTTGCGCTTTAAAAGTCACGTGGTTTTTGTTGCGCATGATCGTGTACACACTACGCTGCCTGTGACGGAACAGAACCCCCCCTGCAACTCGCGATTTCACAAGAAACCCAATTGAATTGTGGGAACCTATCCCACATTTCCATCCATCCTGATTTGGCGCTAAGAATCCTGGGAAGAAGAAGAGTAGCGCTGAGCATCATGGGTAAAGTCTTGCTTTCCCATGGTGCATTCTGTTCCCCTCGCGTCACGAGAGTTGCTACTAGCAACTCGCGCCCATTTTCAACAGTAGCGCATTGCTTCCCGGAAGTCCTTTTGCAGCAACATGGATCCAGGTCTGATCTCGACTGTCGCCTTCAGCATAATGAATACATCTCGGCTGGTGGCACAGTATGCATTCAGCTCTGAATCAGACCAGGATTCGGATGACCCAGTGCTGGTGACTGCCATGCAGAACAACAGCACCGCATTGCTGAGCTCCTTCACAGAGCAACTGCACACGGTGCACCGCCGGTTCTGGTCACGAGAGACAAGCACCGAGTGGTGGGACCGCATCGTTTTGCAGGTGTGGGATGATGACCAGTGGCTACAGAACTTTCGAATGCGGAAAGCCATATTCATGGAACTGTGTGAGGAGCTAGCCCCTGCCCTGTGATGCAAGGACACCAAAATGAGAGCCGCCCTCACCGTGGAGAAGTGTGTCGCAATCGCGCTGTGGAAAATGGCGACTCCAGACTGCTACCGCTCGGTCGCGAATCAGTCTGGAGTCAGCAGATCGACTGTCGGGTTAGCACTTTCACAAGTGTGCAGAGCCATTAATCATGTTCTGCTCCGGAGGACAGTGACATTGGGCAACGTGCGGGAGATCGTCAATGGATTCGCGGCCATGGGACTCCCGAACTGTGGGGGGGCAATAGACGGCACGCACATCCCTATTCTCGCTCCGGAGCATCTTGCAACTGAGTATATTAATAGGAAGGGCTACTTCGTCATGGTACTTCAGGTACTCATGGATCACAGGGGGCGTTTCATGGACATAAATGCGGGGTGGTTGGGTAAGGTGTATGATGCTCGCATTTTCCGGAACATGGGCCTGTACCGTAAGTTGCAGGTAGGGACCTTCTTCCCCGATGATAAAATTACTGTTGGGGATGTGGAGATGCCCATAGTCATCATAGGAGACCCAGCCTACCCACTGATGCCTTGGCTCATGAAGACCTATACTGGAAATTTGGATCCCAGCAAGAAGCGCTTCAATTACCGGTTAAGCCGGTGCCAAATGACCGTAGAGTGCGTGTTTGGGCACTTAAAAGGCCGCTGGCGCTGTTTGTACGGGAGGCTAGACTTAAATGAGGACAACATTCCAGCTGTCATTGCGGCGTGCTGTGTCCTGCATAACCTTTGTGAAAATAGGGGGGAGAAATTTCCCCCTTCATGGGACGTGGAGGCTGAGCGGCTAGAGTTTGCCTTCCAGCAGCCAGCCACTAGGAGTATCAGGAGGGTACAGCTGAGAGCTGTCCACATAAGGGAGGCACTTAGGGAGCATTTTAGTCATGGGGACTTATAGGATGCATTGTATCGTTGGACAATAGTGTACCTGCGCACTACTGGGTGCTGATTACTGGGGGGGGCGGGGGGGCATGTACTGTACTATGCTCGAATGAGTTAATAGTAAACATGCATCAACTAACAACTATTGTGTATCAATAAAGACACTGTGCACAGTTCAAGTGATTCAATTTTATTATTATAAAACATTAAATAATTACAGTAAGCAGTGCCTGCACCAGGGGCTATAGATGTGTGTAGGTGCGTGACTCAATGCCATAGCTTGGTGCAGGAGTGGATGTAACATTGTACCAGGAGGGTCCCTGGGCTTCAAAGAACTGCTTTGAGGGAGAATGGGACATGGGGGACACAAAGTGTTGCTGTGGCTGCAGGGTGGGGCGAGCCTGGAGCAGCAGGGTCTGCAGACCAACCATGGTCTTCAGCAGTTGGGTCTGCTCCTGTAGGATGCTTATGAGGGCATCCTTCTGCTTCTGCCTCTTCACATTGTTTTCTTTGAGCTCCTGCCGGCACTCCCGCCTCCATTGTCTAGTCTCCCTTGCTGATGCCTCGTTGGACTGCATCAGCTCCTGGAAGATATCCTCCTTGCTCCTGCGAGGCCTCCTCCTTATCTGTCTCTGCCGGTCAGTTGGCACAGACCACCGACCTGCGAAGGTCGTTTCTAAGGAAAAATGAAACATCATAAGTAGAGCTATTGTTCTCACTTTGGTTAAGGAGCCGGTAATATGCTCTCCCGCCACATTCTGCTGTGCCCACGGGACAGGGCATTGCTGGGGACTGAAAGGGCTTTTGTAAAGGGAGGTTCGGGTTGCCGAGACAAGACACACAGCTCCGTGAACTATTTGCAGTCCTTTGGGCGATTAATTCACATATGGCACTGCCATGGAAGCCGTATTTCGCTGCTTAGAGTGCCTCTGCAAGCCAGAATGCATATCCTGCATGTCACTGGTTTTCAGCCAGGACTGTACGCAGCAGGCTTGTGCGCAGCCATGGTTCCCGCTGCTGTGCTTTGCAACTGGCGAGGGAGAGTATCCCTCTATGGGGGAGGGGAAACAGTTGCTCTCCCATCGAATTTAACTAGGAGGCTGTGGAAGTACATCAAGGACACCTTCAGTGATCTCAATGGAGATGATCTGTTGGCAATTACAGCATGTGTTGATGCACTGCTCATGTAATGCGGGGTAAACCCCCCCATCCAAAAAAGAAAAGAAAGGATGAAACTCAAAACGCCTATTTCCTGCACGCTCTTCATTTACCCGCAAAGCTTATCCAGCTAGCATAGAAGCCACTTTTGATGAAACTTACCAGAGCTCCCCTCTACTGCCTCCAAAGACAGTATGGAGAAGGAATCTGGGCAGCACGGGTCAGGCGGCATGGAGAACAGCTCCTGGCTCCCTAGGTTGGCTGCACCGCTATCACCCTCCAGGTCATCTTCCTCCTCCACGTCCTCGTCGACGAATTGCTTGTCACCGTCTGCTCCGGTATCCTTTTCATGGGGGGGTGCCGATGTGTCCACAGGAATTTTTGGGGTGGTTGTGGGATAACCACTCAGGATTGCTTCCAACTCCTTGTAAAATCGGCATGTAGCCGGAGCGCTGGTTTGCCTCTCTGGCTTATTGGTACATAATCCTCAACTCCTTCACCTTCGACCTGCACTGAAGAGTGTCTCTCTCGTACCCCTTCTCTGCCATTGCCTGAGAAATCTGGCCAAAAATATCGAAATTCCGCCGGCTGCCACGTAACTGTGCCTGCACAGCAGACTCTCCCCAGATGCCTATGAGATCAAGCACCTCGGCTGTGCTCCAGACTGGAGCACGTTTGCTGCGCTGAGCCGCCATTGCTCTTGGAGCACACAGCTGCAGCTGCACTCCACAGCAAGCAAACAGGAAGAGTGAAGAATTCAAAAATTCCCGGGAATGATGGGAGGGGGGGTATGGTAACGTCACAGCCACAGAGTGCAGAAGGAAGTGCAGAAGGGATGGAATTGGAATTCTGGGACATTTCCGGAGGTTTCATATTGCGCGGCAACCGTACACACACGAACTATCATGCAACAGCTGTTCCGCGGTAGCCGCTACCACCCTCGTTTTGGTGGTTTACATGTTGCGCGGTAAGACGGCTGTTACCGCGCAACAACATGGATTTGTGTGTGGACGCTGTGCCTGTTATTGCGCGATAAAGAGCGTTATCGCGCAATAACTTTGTAGTGTGTACAAGGCCTGAGGTAGACACAACTTATTCCTCTTTCCATCTTTGCTCTTAGATGTCTTAAAAAGAAATCTTCCTATCTGGATCACAGGTACAATAACAGGTAGTGCAATTGTAACCTTCGGGTGGGGTAAAATTAATTCAATTGCCCTTCTCCAGTGCCTCACAGAAATAAACCCCAAACTCTGTGGGGAAAGCAGCTGGAAACCCAGGATCTAGTCTGTATAGGACTCACAGCAAAGATTGCTCAAAGCTACCCTCCCACATTAAAATACTACTAAAAACAAACATATTGATGAACTTTATTAACTACTACCTGAATAAACCTTATCCTAAGAAAACAAAATACAATTAACTAAGAAAAATCCCTACAGAAACCCCCGCTTGCAAGATACTTAAGAATCTCAAAGTCCAGGTGGAGTTCACCCAACTCTCAGCTACAGTCTTTGTTCCAGTATAGAGGCTTGAGTGGCAAGAAATAGCTGTCCTCTTCTTCTTTCTTTGCAGGAATCTTCTGTAGCACTCCATGCAGGCTTTTCCTTCTCCTTTGCAACCAGCCCTCAGTCCCATATGCATGTCTGCAAAATCTGTTGCAGATGACTCCATTAGAGAGAGAAAACATCTTGTTCACTCCTGGCTCAGCTTCTATCCTGAAAACTGAGCACATGGGCTCTTCCGAAAACAGCTCCTGCCTGTCTGCACAGACTGCTGCTCTCATGTGATCTGACTGACCACAACACATCACACCCGCAGGGCATCCTGTGGAGCATGCTCAAAAATGCTACCACTCCCTGCTTCCGGAAGTTTCTAGTTGTGGGTAGCTAATCTGCCCAGCAACAGTAACCCACCCTCAGCAGATCTCTTAAAGAGATAACCCTTTTTTAGGCATATGGGTTACACAATTGTTAACTATAAATCTGTTTACCCATCTGCTAGCCTGTGAAACATAGTTTCAGTGACTTCAACCAGATTTAGCTAGATTATGAAGGGCATTTACAAGAGTAGAGTTCAACCACTATGTTACTTCATATGGAAGAACACGTTTATGAATTATGCATTTGAAGGAAATAAACATAAAACTACTGTGTTAGTGAAGTTTAAAAAAATGACAGAATAGACACTGAAACAAAGGAGGAAAGAAAAGAAAGCAATATGAAAGAGCAAAGGAAGAGGAAAAATAATTAAGTGATGAAAAGATAGTTTCCATTATACCAGACATACAAGCACATACAGTCAATGCACAGAAACTGAACCATGAATAACCAAATTAGAAACTGAATGCACTTGCAGAACCTGATTCTGACCTCACACTAATGTAACTCCACTGACTTCAACAGTTGTTCCTGATGTTCAGAAATGAAGCTGAGAACAGAATCAGACTTGTATTGATCTTTACAGCCTCATAAGAGCATGGGTAAGGAACATGAGGCCGAAACAAAAACGCTTTTAGAGGATTCACGCATAAATAGAACCTTTATAAACACAGTGGCCAATGATGTGTCAAATGTAATAATTTTGCAGTTGTGCACATGTATTTTCTAGCATCATGCAACACAATCATCTTTGATATCCAATGTTCTGTTTATCAATGTGAAGCTACACCCTTGTGAAATACAAAGTTAACAATTTCAAGGTTAGAGACATGCACTGTGCAAAAATAGAAAGAAATCAACAATGCTTGAAATTTACTCTTTGCACAGGAATTTCTGTTAAGTCCATGCTTTCGCACCACCAATCTTGATATTACAACATAGAGTTACAAAGATGAACCAAACTACTATGATCTGGGATGTCTTCACTTGTGCTGTTTTGGATGCTGATGAAAATTCAAATAAGGATTTTTTTTTCTGCAATAATACCATTACTTGGCACTGAAAAAGGAAGATAGTGAAGGACCTTCAATTATTATCTGTATATCTTAGGTACATATACAGCCCCTGATCTCTGTAATATCTGACCACCCACACAATCTTAATATTTTCCTCATAACACCCTTGTAAGAGAGGGCATATTACATATGGAGAACTGAGGCACAGAGAGGCAAAGTGATTTGTCCAAGGTCACACAAGAAATCTGTGGTGGAGTTTTGAACCCTATTGACGTCTCCAAGTCTTAAGCTAATGCCATAACTACTGGACCTATCCTTTCTCCATCAGAAGAGCGCAGGATGTTTTCAGCAAAACTCCTCACTGCTTCTATAGGATCCTACACTATTGCTAAAGATTTCATACAATCAGCTTGACTAGTTCAGAAAACAGTTCTCCACCATTTCCTTCTTGGTAGGGTTCTCTTTCAAATAGAGCTCAAAGAGCAGTAGACTCAGTGGAGTGGTAGATCAGCTCCCCAGTTGCTTGTGTATTTAACGCAGGCTTCCTCTTGTTGACATGTGATGAATCAGAATATGATTGTCAAACTATTGTTATCCTTGCTGAAGGTAAGACTAATGTACTGGAAGCTATGGAGACAGGGGTTCCCCCAAGCAATAGTAGAAGGAGCCTTAGAAAAAGGAGAGACTAACACTGTGTGTTTTCTGCTTGAAAACTCTTCTAAGTTCATTTCTTACAAGGAGATGTAGCACATCTTTATGATATTCACTGTCTCACCTTCATTATATTTAGTTACTTGCATTATATTCAGCTGTAAAACAAGAAACGTACAGTATTCTGTATCCTGTAAGACATTAGCTGAATCATAAATTAGCATAAGTGTGGTTAAGTAGGCCATAGCCTTTGGCATAGATCAATGGTTACCTTTAGCTTTTAAGAATTAAGGAGGCCTTCCTTGCTGGTAGTCGTTAGAACATTCTAGTAAGTGCTACCACAGGGAACATGAAAGTGATAACTGCAAATCCACTGAAGTGAGGGGTGTCATGTATGATCATGAGCTGAAATGGTAGTTACATGTATTAATACTAACTTTTGGGCTCCCCACTACAGAAAGGATGTGGACAAATTAAAGTACCATGGAGGGCAACAAAAATGATTAGGGGGCTGGGGCACGTATGATGTATGAGGAGAGACTGAAGGAACTAGGCTTATTTAGTCTACAGAAGAGAAGACTGAGGGGAGATTTGATAGCAACCTTCAACTACTTGAAGGGGTGCTCCAAGGAGGAGGGAGCTAGGCTGTTCTCAGTAGTAACAGAGGACAGAAAAAGGAGCAATGGTTTAAGTTGCAGCTCGGGAGGTCAATGTTGGATATTAGAAAAAACTTTCTCACAAAGAGGGTGGTGAAGCATTGGAATGAGTTACCTAAGGAGGTGGTGGAATCTCCATCTCTGGAGATATTTAAGGTCTGGTTAGACAATACCCTGGCTCGGATGATTTAGTGGGAGTGGTCCTCCTTTTAGCAGGGGGTTGGACTAGATGACCTCATGAGGTCCCTTCCAACCCTAAGATTCTACAATTTTATGATTCTAAAACAACTACTGTATCTGCCAAAAGTTACTAAGCTGTGCATTGGAGTTTCCTACAGTATATAATAGAATGGATGCAAGATTATCATAATTTGTGCCTCTCTCAAAATGGTGCTATCATTTTTTGATACAGCCAGCCTCCTCCAGAAAATAGATTTAACATCCTCAAATATCTCCTGAGTTGTTCCTGTCCAGTAGTATATAACATATTATATAAGACATTGAGCCAGTTTCTTAAGGAAATGTTAATGAATCAATGAAGTGGCATATAAATTATGCAAGATTAACTGCTCACAACCAATACAATAAATAATCAAGAGTATCTAAATTTAATCATGCTGAGTAACTTTGCTTTTACTAAAGACCCATCCACTTGCCTACATAAATTTGCATATTTTGCTAAGTGTTTTCATTTCTCACACAAAGCAGATATCATGAGATTCAGGTCAAAACACATTAAGGTCTGAAGTGTGTGGTACATCAACTTCAAGACTAGAAATAACGTCTATCACAATTTACTTTAAGGTATTAATTTACACTATGAGAGATAAAGTACCTGGATTTTCAACAGTGTGGTGCCTTAAAAGTTCAAATCAAATGCACAGATATTTTCTTCTACAAGTTCAGATACATTGTGCCATTGTTTTCAAAACAAAATGATAATTAATAGTTATAAGAATAAACTGAAGATAGAAAATGAAACTTTTTATATGACTAAAATAAGCAGTACCTATGGGAACTTCAGTGTTTATGTTAAAAGTCACTGGGGAAAGGATTATTGTTTTGATACAATGGAGTTTGCAGATTCTTTCACATGCTCTATAGATAGTGATTACTGAGATATTGAACAGAAAGTACATGTAACAGCTGTTAAGTGACAGAAGAAATGTGTATTGGACCACAAGTCTGTCATAAACATTGCACTCTTAATCTGAGAGCATCTGCTTTTTCATTTACTTTAAACCAACCTCTGCACTATATTTAATCTAAAACAAAATGATTTGCCTAATAGGTACAACCATGTTTACAAATTGAAAACCTTTTTATTAAAATACAGCTTGTGATAACAGACATTTCAATTAACACCACAGTATCTTTTAAGGAGGATCACTCCAACATTTGGCACATCCATAGGTTACTCTGCATTTGTGAAATTTAATCATTAGCAAATTAGCAGTGCAGTTGCCAAGCAAAACTAAGGATGAGAAGGGTGCCAGCTCTGTTATCCAATTTCATTTTTGTATCTAAACTGCTAAGAGAACATGTGTAAGCACAGAGAGTGCTTAAAATGACAATGAGGGAAACATGATGATAAAAATGTTTTCATGGTTAGAAAAAAAGGAAGACAACACCATTTTTATGTCCTCTTCTATCCACACTGTAGATTTGCACTAACATGAGGATTAATTTTCAAAGGTGTATACAGGTACTGGGTGTCCAATTTGAAACACCTTTAAAAAAACTTATCTTCCAAGAAAGCAAGTGCTCAGAGTTTCTGAATATCAGGCCCCTATAAAATGTCCCAAGTTGGGAAACCAAAGATTCACTTTTGAAAAATTTAGCTGTTACTAAAATGAAGCCATGATAAAAGTAAGTAATATAGTGAATAATCTAGACAAAATAGCTCACAAACTTCTATTCTTCCTGTCTCATAACAAAAGAACAAAGGGACATTCAATAAAAATAAAAGATGGGAAATTCAAGCTGATGAAAGGAAATATATTTTCACACAATCTGTGATTAAATTGAGGAACTCACTGCAATCTGAAGCTGCTGAGGGTAAGAATTTAGCAAGATGCAAAAATGGAGTGGACTTTTATATGGATATTAAGAACATGAAGAGTCATCATAACTAGTTATAACAAACAAATTTGTGGTAGAGATATTAAACTTCATGTTTCAAGGTTTATGGCTGTCTCTGTTTGAGATTAGGAGGAGACATTATGTGGAGGCTAGATTACTCCACATCTGGCTTCTCTGGTTCCTACATCTTCATCAGAAGCATCTAGTTTTGGACACTGTCAGAGACAGGACATTAGACTTGACACTAACTTTGATGCAGCATGGCAATCTCTATGAATCTATGAGGTTTTATGTATCTTCCACAAATTTTTGTTAGAATGTGAGTTCTTCACATAAAGAATCCATATACAGAATATTCAGACCCTCCTCAAAAGATCTTCATGTTACCATGAATGACTTCCCAGATCATTTATATAGTAAAAACAATATTCAAACAGAGAAGCAGAGTGCTTATCTAAGCACACAGAAATTCTGTCTTTCTACAACTTAACATACATATTCCACACCAAGAATAAAATTCCATATTTTAGGAATATAAATTGTATTTAAGTAGTACACTGGGCCGTGTGCTGGCTTCCCTGAACACTATGAATGTCACCCCGTTAAAGAAAATAATCAGTTATCTAATTTTATTTGATGAGAACAACCAAGTGCTCAGTGCTATAAAGAACAGTAAATAAGATACAGTCCTGACCTTTACATGGTGTGAGAAGTAATAAAATGACATTGTAATTATTCACAGAATATTCACAGCATATTTTTAAAGTGTTGATCATTATTTCCTTTCCCTTTGGAATCCAGATAAAATACAGATATGAAAAAGAATCATTAGAATTTACTACTCTATACGTATTGTGTACTGTATTTATTTCACTCACCACAGAGGAAACAGTCAATATGGGTTGTTTATAATCACAGTTCCTGATAATATTCCTATTTTGAAGTTGTCTCCAAAAATAAAGTAAAGGTCAGTCATTTTTTACTTAAGGGAAATATCTCTGTTGATATTGTGATAGATGTTCAGTAAACCAAATGTTTGTTTTGTTATATCCCAGTCTCTCTTTCATACAAAGGACAGAAAAATTGATCCAAATTTCCCCAGAAGGAGTTACCTAGGCAGGAACATTTGCTGATTGCAGTATATTACTTGAAAATGAGAATTGTCTTGATTTATTTTTAAAGTAAATAATAACAGCACTAAGAATAGAAGTTTTAAAAGTGTGTGATTTTTGAAAGAAAACAAGAGGGTTTGGGTGGCATAAACATTTTTAATTAATTCTATCAACCTCCAAATTTTCCATTTTGTTGACAAACATACTGCTAAAGAATGCGGCCATTTTGCAATGACTCGGGCAGGAGTGAAGATTAATAGATTATGTGTATAAGGAGAGCAGAAGTCTAGAAGGAGAATAGCAGGAGTACTGTTCGTTTTAGGAGAACAAAATATGGGAGTGCGTAGTGGTTTCTCTCTACAGACTCAGAGGTCTGGAATTATCAGCTCTTCTATGCGCTATGGAAAGGGCAACGAGGTTTAACTCTTGCCGTTTATACTGAGTGTGGGGACTGAAATTCACCACAGTGCCAGCAGAAGCCAATGAATTGAGAACAGTAGGGCAGTTTCTCTACACTGGTTCAATGCAGCAGACAGTGGATACTAAAGGGAGCCAATTATGGTTTTATGATCCTCAGTCACCTAACTTTGGGACAAATTAGAACTGTGCAGGAGCAAGGCAGAATCAGGAATGGTGGAGCTCCCCTCAACCACAGCTAATCCTTGTCCCACTAAAACACCACCCCAGAACAATGTCAGTATACACTTCAGTTACACTGAGGCTCTGTCTACACTGGTGGCAGCAAATTTGATGCCATCAGATCAACTGATCTGGATTGAGTGGGAGGTCAGTAAAGATGTGCTCAATTGATCCAGATGTCACTCTGATAAAACCACCTCTGAAGGTGTAGCACTGTATCACCAGGAAGGCATTTCCCATTGGCACAGCACAGTGGAGATGGCGCGTAGAAGGGAAGATACAAAGTCGACAGGAGTTATGCAAGCTATTCTGTGTAGCTTGTGTAACTCCCGTTGACTGCCACCAAATTTCGCCATCGGTGTAGACCTGGCCTCTGGATAGGGAGAAAGGCCAATGTTTATGCCATGGAAAGTGGGTTACTAGACTGGGAAATCTAACCTAGCACATGGGCATTAATAGCCACTGTTTGGATTGTAGAGAGAATTTTGTCCATAGTTTAGAAACAGGAGTAAAATTCATTCTGAGGTTTTTCTTTCCTTCCCAGACACAATAACAGAAACACAGAGATATTTATTTTTTCTAGGTAGCAGGCTGTCTGTCATGCTGGGCTGGCTAATCCATACCATTTACTTTCTTACATGAAAGAGACTTAAACATGTCCCTCGAAAGCAACAAATATAAAAAACAACTCGATGTCATAGGTCACTGTGAATGCTGAAGACTACAATTATGTAAATCTAAACATTTAAAATAATTCATTACAATGAGATAGCTTTCTGCTGCAACTTACTTGGCATGGAATATCACACTGAGTAAAATCAGATTCTGCATTCTTATGATTTTCTTGTGTTATGTGTTTCCATTCACAATTACCTCTAGTGTTTTGATGTCTTCATATGAAAACTGCATAGCGGGGACCCCAAGGTGGTTGATGAAATAATCAGAATCACCCTGCATCTGCACAGAACTCACATTGGATCCTGGACACTTCTCTTTCCCCAGACAGGTGAGACTCTGTCTCTGGAAAAAAAATAAAAACAAATAAAGAGTTCTAGTTATTTAATTATTTGCAATTAGCCCTGTAATAACTCATGATAATATCTGATATTTATGCAGCATTTTCAGCCTGAAGGGACCCCAAAGCAATTAAAAAAACCCAGGCCACATCCTCCATTAATGCAAATCAGCATGTTTCAATTGACTCCAGCTTAGGACCTGGCTATGAATATATAGAAAGGAATTACTTCATCCATCACTGAAAGGCAGCAACTTCTATGGTGAAATGTAGCAGTTGTTTAAGAGTGCATGGCAACATGGCTGATTGTTTCAGAGCAGGAAGCAAAGGTAAATTTCATATTCAAATGAAACAGTTGTGGAGGAATTTAGGTAGGCAAATGTAATTACCCAAATTGGCTCTGACTTGCGGGATTAGCCTCCTACACTTACAAAGAGTGCCATGGGCTCTTTGATGACCATGAGAGGATCAAGTTTTAATGTGATTACCACAATGCTCCTGAAAATCATAGAGCTGCATGACATATCTAGTCATCTCACTGAAGTGCAATTGTTCCATGAAATGCTGGCAATTTAAAAGACTGTGCTACAGCTGCTCCCAAACAAGGGGTTAAGGAGTGAAATGCATTGAAAAGATGAAAAATACATAATAAAAACTTTCTGTGCTATTGATTTAAAAACTCTGTGCAATGTGTTCATAATCCTTCCAAAGGAGTACTTAACGGCAAAGTCTTAGCAAAGCAAGTGCAGTAAATGAAAGCTGAAAACTAGAAAATAAACCCAAGACAGAGTGCTAGCATCATGTACAAATGTAACTTTCAAATGTATTAGGTAATTAAGCACTTTATATGCTGGCAAAAAGGCTTTCAATATCTATTACAGAAAATAAGCTGCCTAGCTTTTCTTAGGAATACTAAGAGGTTAAAGTACTGCACAATACTTGGATGGCAATCTATATAGGATATCACAACTCGTTAATGCCTTCCAGGTAAATTAATAGCCTGTTTCATGCCTGGTTTTTTCATCCATTAACATTTAAAACATATAAATACACAAGATTTGTGAGATCTGGTCACTGTGTTCAGTTTGAAATTCTAAATTACAAAAAAGAACCAGATCCCAATATTCTTTTTTTCCTCATATATAAGAGCACATGTACTATACCATAAGTTGTATCTCCTTTAATCAGATTGTGCTGAGGGAATTCTATATCAGTAAGGAAATCGGAATCTGCCCCAAAATGAATTTAAGGTATTTTCAGGTGATATTCCAGACTATCTCCACCTGACAAATATTTTGTGGTTATGTAGTCCCATTTTCATTTATTCTTAATTATTTTCTTCTCTCCTACTGTTGTGTGAAGACCCATCCAATCCACAAGAAAACCTGGTTGATTATCTAGTCAGAAAAAGAAAATGAATCTGACTCTAAGCAAAAGGCCAGGTTCTCAGCTAATGTACATTAGTGTAGCTCCAATGACATAAATGGAGCTAAACATTTTACACCAGCTATAATTCTTGCTATTTAAAATATATAAAGAGCATAAACAAAAATAGATATAAAAATTAAACATTAATCTTATGTGTTACCTGTAATCATAATTGTTAAAACATTTCAGGTACAAGTTTGATTTTTAAGTTGATGGGGTCCTTTCATTTCTGGTGTCTCACTTAACTTCCCACCCATTCTTTAAATAGGAGTTTTCAAACACATTAGGCAGACATTTAACAACTTCACAATGTGTGAATGTTTAAAGAAGTGAAAAATCCACCCACTCAGAACTGTTATGAAACCAGCCAGAACCTGTACTTGATGTACTGGGAAAGTCTGTCTGTAAATTTAAGTGTTTAGTTCTCTTATATGATCAAAGAGGGAAAAAGGCACGCTTCACTTTTCAAAAATATTGGAATCCTTGTCTACAAAGACTAGCTTAAGAGACTGTACCTAAGAGGGTACTTAGTCCTACAGTGAGTGCAGGGGACTGGACTCGATGACCTCTCATGGTCCCTTCCTGTTTCAATGATTCTTTGTCCTTCCTTAAGGGCCTGATTCGCCAACCCTCACTCATGCCAAGCACTGCTTACTGACGTACGTAGCCTGATTAGTTTTATCAAATAATGCCATTGATTTCAAAGTCCCAGCAGAAGTGGCACATAGTGGTCTGATACTCCTTATATACTCAATTCAATAAAGACATTATTAAAAATAACAAACTATGCCTGAGATTCATACTTTAATATATACGATCCACATAAAAAATGTAGTATTACTTGCATGTACACATACAAATACATATACGTAATATTAAACACACAAAGCATTTTAGAGGTTCTGTTTGTGGAAAATATGAAGCAAACAACTGCCTACTCAAAGAGAAATCATGTAGTGAAGAGGTGTGAAATAAAGGTGAAAATGGATGTATTAAGTCCAAAAGAACTCTTTTTATATATACTAACTATGAGGTAAACATTTTCAGGAGTCACCTAAGAAATTATTTTGAAATGCCACTCTAGTACCATATTTGTTAATTTGTGAAATTAGTGGTTTCCCATAACTCCATTGCCCTTTGCCACACAGCAGAGAAACACAAGATGGGATGGGGTTTAGAAAGAAAGAAAGTTGGCACTAGATGGGGGAGCTGCAGGGATGGAAGCCTTCAGTCACAATCCCTCATTCAAGAGAGAAAGTAGGAGCCTAAAGAGACAGGACAGAACACAATCCAGGGATGGAGCTGTGAGGTCTGAGAGGGATAAACCTGAACTGTTGGTAAGAGCATCCACAAATTGGGGGCATGCTTGGGTTTCCCTACCAGCCACTATAGGGTGGCACAGTCAGCACAGTGAAGATGGAGACTGAGGCCTTACCTACACTGAAAAAACTGCATCGATCCACGGAATCGACTGAGCAGCAGTGGAAGTGCTCTCTTGTCGACTCCACCCCTCCAAGTGGTGTAAGACTGCGTCGACTTGAGAGCACTTGAAGTTGAGGTAGCTGAATGAAGACAGTGCAGTAACTAGGAGTAACTAAGTTGGCAGAAGATACGCATTCTGCGGCACGCAGATTGCGTATCTCCCACTGACTTAGCTCTGTAGTATAGACCAGGCTTGAGTGGGACTTTGAGGAAGGAGGTTCTGATAATATCCCAGAAGGATAAGATAGTGGTGACTTGGCCAGTGGGCTAAGCGCCGAAGGAGAGGCATTGCAACTCCAGACTTGTGAGAGTGATTGAGGTAATGAGGTAAGAGACTGTCGATGCAGACAGTGATGAGCTGATTCCCCAGATGAGCCACAGCTGGCACTGCTGAGCAGTGAATAGCAGTCTCTGTGAGAGTCTGCTATTGGATTTCTGGGCATTTCATCGACATTAGATTGAATGGATAGTATTTCTCTTTTTATCTTCTGCAAACGATCTGGTCAGCCTCAGATTTACTCTGTTAACAGGATTAAAATGCAGTGTAAGACGTGCTATCTCAAACTGAACAACTGTGTTAATAATTTATTTTTCCCTATACATATCAGTAGAGCCACTCTGGATTCTGAGGTTGCTCATTCGTTATGTTTTTAGATATTTTTACTGTAATTTTTCACACATAGGTTTCGACAATGTCTAAAATCAGAACACACTCAAAATAAGTCATCTAAAGCTCTTATCCAAAGCCCACTGAAACCAATAGGAATCACCGGGATCAGGTCCTACAATGGGTTTGTGCTTCCAGAATTGCTATCAGAAGCTGCTGCAGACTGATTTGACTTGCGGGGTAGTAATGGGAAAGTCATGTGCTTGACAGGACACAAAATGCCAAGGGAAATTTAAAAAGGAAGATAATGTTGTGCAAGATAAATAACATACAGACCTTCAGAAACTTTCAATCAGACACATGAGAGCAAACAGGTTTTCCAGTGAGGTTGACTGTAAATATCAAGGTATATAATATCCATCATTATGACATCTCTGATCTGTGCTGCAAAAGCTAGTGGTTTAGCAACAGCAGTGTAAACAAAGATCTTTTTAGTCATCATCTCACAAGGGAGAGCACTTTTAGAAGTATAAACAAGGCTCCACAGAAGCAGCAGGTGCTGCCCAGCAGATGGATTGCATCTGTATATCCCTTAGCTGAATCACTGCAACCCTTAGCTCACCTGCCATGCCCCATTTCTGGTCAGGACACAAAGAGCTTGCCAGCTGCAGGACCCCCAGTGGAAGAGGGGATGCGCAAGCCCCTTGTGAACCTCTGACTCTCATTTAGGTCAATGAACCAAATACTGAGCTTTTTACTTAGTCCTTAGGCAGTCGTGGTAAATAAGGTCTTAGTTAAACCGACAGACCGACCGACTGATCGACCATGAATTAAAGACACTGGAAGTTGCAGATGTCCCACACCTCAAGATTTTGCCTTATCTGCTTAATACTTTTCTAGCTCATCAAAAGTCATTCAACAAAAAGTGGTTACGGTCTTACTGGAGGAGTTTGCAACAAAGTACATACAACAAGCTAAAGAAGAATCAAATGCAGTAATGTTTCAAATCCACCAGACAAGAATACACGACATCTCAATTTTGCCCTTTGGCCACCAGTGTTTAGAATGTTCACACTTTAGAATCAAAAAACCGATGCCTCACTTTTAATTTTCACAAGTTTTATGCGTTGTAATTTTGGTTGGATAGAATATTGTTTAAGAGGAAACAATGTTTGTTTTACATTGATTTTCATTACCTTTGCACAAAATTTCATGGCACACTTGGACAGTTCTTACAGCACACTGGTTGAAAACCACTGCTATATAGAATAAAACAAGGGAAAACTTTTTATTATGACTATCTAATAGACACTGCCATTTTGTGATTATTTCAGAGTGAACACTAACTTACTACCATATGATACTTCATGCTTTCCACAACAAGACATAATCAATTTGGGCCTGTCTACCTGGGGACATTCAGGAAAGTTAATCTGAATTAACTAAGGGTATGAATTTAAAGTGGATAGGTTAAACTTCAATAAACTTCAACTTGGATGCATTTATTCAGAATTAAAGTGGCCTTAATTTGGTTTAAATTAATTCATATTCCCCTTAGAAGCAACCACTTTTTAATCCTAAAAGAAAAGCCTCAGGACAGGAAGATATCACAACACAAATACACATGTTCACTTCAAACTATATCTATTTCACTCAGTTCATCACTCTACAAGTACTGAATCAGAGATCCATTTCTCAATATGAATGAAGTGTGAAATGCAGTAGAAAAAAATACTGGCATTTCTTTGAGTCAACTACTGGTGCTTAGTAATCTTTTCAAAAAAGTGAGCACATTGTGACACTCCAGCAGTATGGAATAAATAAGAGTATGCATAAGATTTCTTATTTCTTATTAATTATTTTTATTACAATGTCAGATAGGGGAACTGATGGAAGATCTGGGTTGCATGGCACTAGGTACAGTGAACAGTTGCTGCCCCAGAGAGCTCTCCATCACGGTTATGGCAAGAGATAACAGGTAGATGAAACAGCAAACTGGAAAGGAAGAATGAAGTCACAGTGTGTTATTGTACATTATGAAGATCATTAATATTCAAATTATGAAGCGCATATCTATCTATCTATCTATCTATCTATCTATCTATCTATCTATCTATCTATCTATCTATAGTCATGACAGTTATCAGATGAAGCAGTGCATTTTGATACAATATTCTTTAAAACAAGTATGTAGGAACACAGCACGCCTGCAAGTTTAGCACTTGTCTACATGGAGACTGAGTGTGCAGCAAAGGTCTCAGAGTGTATCATGATTTGGAGCGAGAAGACCCATGTTCCCTGGAGAGGCTGTGGTTGATAGGAGTACACCAATGGAAAAGGGAACAGGGAGAGTTAGGTGGGAAGCTACTCTGCCACTTGGGTAGATCAGTCACCCGTGTTCAGTAAAGTTTCACTTGTTCAGCTTAAACTTCATTCAGCTTCATGCTTTGTGAATAAAAAAGGGTGGAAGCATGCATTGAAAATGCAGCAGCAGGCAGCTTAACTCATGGAACTCGATCTGACATCCCCACGGCTCTGGATATTGCAGGTGCAAACTTAACTAGGGATGGAGCCAGGGGAACGAAGAGGACAGGCTGTACACACACTTGGCCAGGTAGAAGGACAACAGCAGGACAGGAAAACTGTTACTTTACCTTATCAGCGAAAAAGGTAGAGAGGTCTGCAGTACTCTGAAGCCCCCCCTGCCTCAAGCCTCACAGCAGAGTTACTGCTCCCCAAAACAGAATGAAACTGTAGAGTTATATAACTTTCTCACTAGTGACCAATCCGAAGAGGAGGAGATAGAGCCTTATATTTCAATTTTACAGACACTGGCTGCGATATGCAATTTTGTCAGACTCCCTGATGTGAGACAGGACAGTATGCAGCACTCGGGATCACTGTCTGCAGGAGCAGCTGCTCTGGAAAGGCAATCACAAATTAGACGGCTGCTTAGACCTAGAGCATGCAGCAACAGTATCAAAAGAAAAGCATGACTTCCCTAGGAGGCACGATATTACTAGAAGTACAAGCAGTGAGACAACAGGAGAGAAGTACAAATGGCCATGGTTCTGTACAAGCAATGGGATGTACTATGGGAGACAGCTACCCCCAATAGGACAGCACTGCAAAGAATGTGCAAGTTGAACCTTTTTAGCAGTGTGTGAAAGAACAGAGAAAGGCTCCAGAGAGAGTCAGACCTGTATAAGAGGGGAATGGCACATCAGACAAAGACGATATCTTTATACTTTCCTTGAGCCCAAGAGTCCATCAGGTTCAGGCTATCAGGACAGGAAAGCATCAAGGGAATCCCACCGTCTGTGCATGCAACATTATAAGGGAAACACCACCACAATTTCAGCTGAATAGTGGGGCCTCTTGCAATGTGATTCCTTGGAATGAACTAGACTCCAATACACGCATTACATGTGCGTAAAAGTTACACTTAGACTAAAGTCTTTGTAGAGCTGAAGCCTAAAAGCTCTGCTAAAACTAGGCAAGGTGAAAGTCATTTCCTTTAGATTTTCTTAGTTTCATTGCATGGTAGAGTCACTTTCTCCTGATGCACTTTCCCAAAGATTTAATTGTATGGCAAAAACATATTTAGCCAAAAATTGGGAAAAAAGAGACTATTACCCTTTATTCTCCATTATTGACCATGCTGATGATGTTTTTCTTAATAAAGCCCCTGGATCCTGCCAGCATTTAAACATGTGTTTGTCTTTATGCACTGAACTACACTGAAATCATTGGGATTGTTTATCTGAACAAAGTTAAGCATGTGAATAAAGACCTGATTCTGCACCATCCAAATCAATGGAAGTATTGCCATTGAACTGAAAAAACACAGGATCAAACCCTGGGTACTTGAGGGCCTGACGTCTTAAACTATCTATCTATTCTTTCTCTTTAAATAAGACATTTCTATCGTCTTATACCTAAGGACATCATCCCAAACATTTTTGTTTACATGAACAATCCTTACTCATATGAGTCATCCAGTTAAAATATATAAAATCCCAAAGATTTAGGTCTACTTTTTTTTTTTAAACTCCATGCTTACTTGTACACAAGATATTACTTGTATTACTCTTAGTACTCCAGGGCTAGTAGGATTGGACCCTCTCATTTTATCCCATTCCTTCAGAAATAAGCCCCAACCTTTTTGCTGAACTGTAACAAAGACGAAGTAACAATTCCATAAGCCAGAGAAAGAAAGAAAGAAAGAAAGAAAGAAAGAAAGAAAGAAAGAAAGAAAGAAAGAAAGAAAGAAATAGGGATGTTAATTACTAACTAATGTAATTAAATAATAGGAGGTTTGATATTTTAAAATATCATTATCCTACATGGCCCAATTGTAATGTATTTGTGACACCACGTAAGACCAATAGTTCAACTGCTTGCTCAATTTTTAGTGCACTAATGAACATCAGAATGTAAATGCTCTTTAAAACATACAACCTGTGATGCCAGTTAACACAATAAGAATAAGTTCCCTAATGAATATTTATCACTACATGAATATATAGGGGACTGTTTTACATGCACAACACTGCTTTTACCAGTTTATTTTCATTATTAAGCAGACTCCAAACCATCAGTATTCTTTAAGTCTTCTGAAATGACAGTATAGTTCCTGGGAGGCATTTTGCATTTATTAAATAAATGAAAATGTTTTCCAAAATTCAAGGACTATTTGAAAAGAGAATAGTCATTTTTTTGCAACAAAGAATAGCTTACCCAGGAAAACAAATGTGTAAACAAAGAGTAATCAGTGCAAAAAATATATACAATAACTTCCCACAATAAGAGCAATCAAACCTATCACCCATACAGGAGTAGGTCATTAGGGTTCTCATTATTTGCATTTTTTTCTTAGAACAATCCTACTTATACTGGTTGGGTGGGAGCAGCTTTCAGGGGCCACAAAATCAGGAATAATTGAAAAATAAGAGCCCAGGAGACAAAGAAATTGGGGGTGGAGACATCACAATGGGATGAGGTCTGCAGAGAGGAAGAGGTGAGCCAAGAGATTCAGCAGAGGAGGCAGCTGTATCCACTTTCCTGTCCTCTACAGGGTGCAAGGAAATAGTTTGGGGAACAGTAGCACTTTCTCCTTTTTAAGAGCCTGGGGTGATGAGAAACTGTTTTGTGGCAGGTGGAGGCCCAGGGTTGGTGGCAGGAGACTGGAAGGAGGAGCATGTTGTTTCCTGGTTACCTTTCAGATGAAAGGGCTGCAGGGCTAATCTACTTCTTGGTTTATATAGCTGCAGGGGGGTTGGCTGGCAATTTTCAGTCAAACCGTTCCTTATATGCAACTCTGTATCCAAATCAACACGGTCCATGAATCATTAATAATGTAGCAACACTGTAGAACAACACTTTGCCCTTTGTGGTACAAAGCCATGGCCAGATTCAATTTGGTGACATATTTAGATGAATCATCCTTCTGTACCATGCACTGTTGATGAGCTGATCCTGTGTGCTGCTGCCAGGAAGGCAAATGTCAAACGCAATGTCAAATCCTCATGAAATAAGCATATTCTCTACTGGGGGAACAACACAAAAACCAGAGAGCTGACATATTGCTGCCCTTAAAACAACAGTGTTCAGGGCAGGGGCATTGCTGGATAGAAAAAAGATCCAGGGCTGTGGCCCCCCAGCCCACTCCTTGCTAGCTCCCCCCCCCAGCTAGGCCCCACCCCCAGCCCCCACCCCCACCCAGTCCCCCCACCACTACCCAGCCCCCACCAAGTCTCCTTGTCCCAATGCCCCCTTCGCCTCTCCCCAGGCCTCTAACTCCATCCATCCATCCATCCCCAGCCCCCCCATCCTGACCCCTTGCTCGACCGACTCGCGAGTCTGGACCCCTCCATTCCTACCCCCGGTCTCCGCGTTCCCCTCTTACCTTAACCCCTGATACAAAGGCCCGGGACCGGCCTGCGGCGGCGGAGCAGGGCAGCCGGCAGAGGGGCTGGATCAGGCCATGGTGCCGGCTGCCGCGCTCTGCTCCCGCCACCGCATGCCGGCCCCTCGGACCTGATCCTGCCCCTCTGCCGCCGCCGCGCACCACCACCACAGGCAGGCAATGTGGCCAGATCAGGCCTGGGGCCCCTTTCCCGGCTCCTTTGTCCCCCTCCCCCATGCGCCTTTCCCAGCTCCTCTGTCCCTTTCCCGGCCCCACTGCCCACCGCCTCCTCCCACCCCTCACCTGGCCGGAGGCTCGGAGCTGCAGGGACGGTCGGCAGAGCCACTTCTGGGCCAGGCCGCTCCCACCCTGAGCACGCTCTGTCTGAGCATGCTCAGGGCGGGAGATTTGAATTTCCCCAGCCCGGCCGCAGGAGTCTGCGGCTTTGCTGGGGCCCCTGGGTGGAACGCAGCGTTCCGTGCATTCCCCCTTACTTTAACCTCTGCCTGCTGGGGAAAATAGATCTGGGGCTCAGGCTATTCTACCCGGGGCTGACGCCCTGCCAGCCCAACGGCAACGACGTCTCTGGTTCAGGGTAAAATTTTTGCCCTGGTTATTTTTGGCAGGGACAAGTATCTTCACTTAGATGTCTATAGGTTTAGCTAGCAAGTATGGGCAATAAGTTAAGCTACTAGACATATTAACTGCACTTGTAAATACCTGGATCACAAAACCATTATTGCAAGTATTCACACGTGCACAATAGGAAATGTAAACAAGTGCCTGAGGCCTAGTCTACACTTAAAAATTGTCTAGACCAGCTCAGTTGATCCCGGAAGCGCTCTCCAGTTGACATAATTACTCCACCTCCTCAAGTGGAGTAAGGCTGCGTCGACCAGAGAGCGTTGTAAGTCGTCGGCGACGAGTGAAGACGCTGCAGTAAGTAGAATTAACAAAGTCGACGGGAGATATGTATTTTGTGGAACACAGAATGAGTATCTCCTGCCGACTTAGCACCATAGTGTAGACCTGGCCAGACACTGGGAAGGCAATCAAGCTCTTAAAACATTTATTTCTTCCTTTTGTTGTTTCTCTCCATTGAGGGCACCTCCATTTCAAACAGCCCTTTCTCTTAAAATCCACAGCTCTGAATAAGTAATATATATAACCTATAGCACTTCCAAAGCTTGGGGGAGAATGGGGAAGCTTTTGGTAAGAATGGTCTCTCAGAGCATGCAGCTTCCACAGTATATTTGGTCTCTCTCTTTTGCTATTCCTAGAGGTTGTAAGTATCATTAAGCACAGATACCATATGAAGTGAACTCTAAGAAAGACTGTTTCTTTCAAGAGTAAAATTTAGTGGAAGATAGTTATTTGAAGATATAGTTCAAAGGATACTTAGAGGCCTAAATAGGTTGCTTAGCTGTCCCATCCGTGATGTCCTGACCACAGCCATCTGCGAGCTCAGCAGAAATATTGTGCTACTTTACACTCTGGTCAGCTCTGCTAGATCATACTCTGAGCTCATTAAGACCACTGCAAATTGGGAGCAACGTCATTGAACTTATAGTTTTATGCCATTTCTAGATGTCCTGCAATGACGTCATATCATCAGTCAACCATCATGGCATAACTATCTGATACTACTTTTTGTTCCACCAACTCACAAAACATTTTTCATATTCCTGTTTAAAACAGTGGCATTTACAAAAATAACCTAGCAATTTGGAAAAGGATATACACAATCGTTTGTTTTATTTTCGATTGACAATTCCCAACACTCTTCTTTTATATATGCAAAATAACCCAGGTGAGTACCCAGTTTAAGGGGGAAAAAAAGTTTACCAGTTGCAGTCAGTTCCTACTTAATGATCCTTAAAATGCTATGTTTTAATGTAACCAAGTAAAAATTTAAAAAGCTTTTAAAAATACATACAGAATAAGTTATTGGCAGCATATATTGTGTAATCCCTTCTTTGAGAAGCATATACTTCTTCATCTGATTGGCCTTTAAGGGAAACACACAGTCCTGGCATTTCTAGATCAGAAATATGTATTTACTGGGTGTTGCAGAAGCTGATCTCCACCAGCTGTGGCAATCAGCTTCTCTTTATGGGCTAAATATGGGAAATAAGGAGGATTGTGCAGTCTGCAGAGGATCAGTCAAGTGGCTCACTTCAGTTCAAGGGCACATTTGCTGCTCAGGCTCAACCTATTTTATTACCTTGGGCTTTATTTTATTCCTCAGTAACATGATCTGTTATTCTCTCACATCAAGAATCTGATCACATGAAATGAGAGTAGCGTATGTTCTATAACAAACAACTAATGCATATTAATTTTATTAAATGACCATATTTTCTGCATTTTGGTATATCTAAACTGTATTTCACAGGAGACCATTACTCTACTACTACTACTACTACTAATATACCAATTACATTTATTGAAACTGTCATTTATGAACGTCCTTCATGCTAATGTTCAGGTCCTGGACTGAGTGAAGGCCTACATTTTTAAAAGTGATAAGTGAGTGTGTTGGGTGTACCACTTGACACATCTCTGATTTTCAAAGAGTACTTAGTATCTTCCCTCTGAATATCAAGGTTCTTTAAAGTGTCTCAAGTTAGCAACTTTAAAGTACTAATCACCTTTGAAAATGTAGGCCACAGCATCTAAGTATCCTTCACCAAGACAAAATACACAATGAAGAATTAACATTCTATCCTTTTCTAAAAATGTCAATCAGTCCAGCCTCATCATTATCTTAAATAAGCTTATATTTAAAAAACTTCTTTTTTTAGCAAATAAAGAGCTTATCTGAAATATTTAGCTCAGCTCTATAACTGAGCCTTGCCCGAAGTCACACAGCAAATCAGTAGCATAACTGGAAATCAAATCCAGGTCCCACCCAGACTGGTGCCTTATGATCCAGATCAAGCTGACATAACATAAGATGCCATTCAAAATTACATTTACCTTACTTTTTCACATGAGGAGAGAGAGAATCTGAATGTGTAATGTGAATAAGAGATATGCTATACATGAGAGAATGGTACTTGTAGTTTATACCTGTACTTTACAGCATATACTGTATGTGTTGTCCTCTCTGATGTACTTCACCTTCCGCACGCAAAGTACAATCATATGATTATGATCAACATTTTTAGGGGCATAAAAACAACAGCAGACTGTAAAGGTCCACTTCAGAGAATAATATAAATATAATAATCTATGCTTGGATACAGTAATCTTCTACATCTACTTTGTCAGCTGATAAGGGTTCAAAAACAATTATGGTCCAGCTTTCACAATGAGCCTTGAGTAGTTTTTATATAAAAGGTAAAAATATAATCAGTAGTCCCATGGGATGATATTCAATCCACTCGTAAGCATATTTTAAGTTAACAGTTACATAGTAGAAGTAAAATATAGTCACTGAAAAAAAAAATATTCTTTTAGCCATGGTGTGGATGGACATCCCATCACAGGTGCTGAAAAGAAACAATGTACTAATTAATCAATAGGCTGGACCTGGATGGGGGTCAAGTACTGATAAGGCCTACGGGCTGATAAAGCCCAGCTAGTGAAAGAGCTGGGAAAAGCTTATGAAGAGATGAAGCTGGTGGTAAGAGAGGCCTGCAAGGACGTGCTATCAAGTCACTCCTTAGTGAGGAGGAAGCTGGCTAGGTACAGGGATCAGTTTTCCAGAGGGAGAACAGACCCTAGAATCCTACCTTGGGCTACAGATTGTGGTAAGAAACCTACAGAAGGAAGTAGCCATAGGAAGTGGAGGAAGCTCCAGAGGCAACCTAGAGATGGGCCAGAAGGTGGGGTAGAAAGATATGAAATTGTCCAAGGCAATACCAACATGGTCAGAGCTTGAGCAGACTGCGATTGCTGGACACAGGGTCCCTGGGCTAGAACCCAAAGAAATGGGTAGATCTTGGCTCCCCAGTCAACCACTGGGAGAATGGCATAGACTCCATACTAGAACAGAAGACTGTCTGAGACAATTTACCCAGTGGAACATTGTTACCTCAAAGGAGTATATTGTTAACTAAGAAAGGTATTGTTACTTCAGAAGGGTAACTATAGCGACTGGCTGAGTTGAGAAGAAAGGGTCACCTGAATCTAGAGAGAAAAATGGGAGACGGGAGGAGGTGAAAGACCAGGCAGAGCTATTTCTCAAACACAGCCACAAGCCACACACCCTTGTAGTTAGTGGAGACCCCCTGAAACACCCACCTTTTAAATATTATTTCTAATATTCAGTATAGAATAGGATAAGTAGGTAAGATTAAAATATATATGTTCAAATTTTCTATAGTAGAATGATTAAAGACTGATACTTATAATGAAATTTATCTTTAGAATAAAAGAACTCATTAGTAAGCAAGAATAAAATGTTGACTCCTTAGTTTTTTCAGCAATCTTCTAATTCCAGCTCATGAATACTGTAACTCACATATGCAGATATGACGCATACATTTTTCAAAAAAATAAAAAACCCTGGACTATTAATATTTCTTGAGTTAGTTTTAAGAGGTGCTTAGAGTCTGTCTTAATGAAACTATCCTGTAGTGTAGCAAGAAGGTAAACTTCTGCAGAGATAAGACATTCAACACAAAGCAGATGAATTTAACTCTCAGAAATTTCCCTGAATTTGACTTTTCACATTTTTTATAGTAAAAACAGACATTTTTTACTAAAATAGAAATGTAACCAGGGGACATACTGGTGAAAGGAAACAAATCCCACAAGGTCTAATATTGTAGGCTTTTAAGAAATTAGGACAAGAGCAACATCTAAGGAATTTAATATTGGCTGAATCCATGTTATCTAATACACTACAGCTGATTCTGATGAAGTTCACCGTCAAAAGGGCTGCCAGGGACTCACCATTTACCTGTTGGTATTTCCCCCAACAGGCTCCATATTTTCTTGGGCAAAAAAAATATTTCTTTGAAGGCTCAATGAAAACTCAGTTTTCCAGACTTCATGGAAGAAGAATGTTATTTTGAGCAGCTCAG
>ML685816.1:9365817-9411668 GCA_007922175.1 Pelusios castaneus | reverse complement strand
ATATTCACTGTCTGGTATAAATGTAAGAACTGTCAAACAACTTTAAAAAAACTTCAAAGAAGAAACACATAACCTTAACTTGAATTGGTTTAATAAAGCATTGCATACTATACGATGTAAGAGATAAATATTATCCATGATCTAATTTCCTATTCTGAAGAGACAGACCAATGTAGATGTGCCTAATTTAATCAGTTTCCTCCCATCACCGCCTCTCCCCCCCCCCCCCCGTTCAGAATATTTTCTTACACTCAAATCATGTACTGAGCTTCTTTTAAAAAGAGGAAAAATGTGACCATTAAAGCACTCCCTCTTCACAAAATATGGAAAGTGGAAACAAAGATAAATGAACTACACTTGAGATATAAAGATTTGTGCTAGGCAGATACATCACAAAAGAGATGGAAAACAAGATCTAAAGGTAATTTTTTTTTCATTCTGAAAATGCAGCATTTAAAGCTTCAGACTGATGGGCTTTCTCTTATTTCTACAGCTTTTAATCACAGTTTCTGAAATAGTGCTGAAATAGGGTTCTCCTTGCCTACACTTGTGTCCAAATCATGTCCTGCACTGGGTTCAAACAGCAATTGTCAACAAAGGAGAATTCTGTAATGCAGACCAGGCTTTATTGGCATTTATGTAAGAAATAAAAATCAAAATATGAACATTCCATCTAATAAATTCATTCCAATTTAAGCATGCATTTAAAGCAACAATTAAATGGCACAAATAAAAGATGTGCTGAAACTACAACTTGAATACAGTCAACAGTTTTGAACATCTGAAACATATACACAAGGAGGGAATTCAGAGAAATGAGACAAAAATCATTAAGATCATGGAGCAAATGACTGTGACCCTATTACTCTCAGAATGTCACCTCAACTTAACTTCTAAGTGGCACCTAGACATATCAGCCACTACAGATCACAGACCCCTACCTCAGGTAATCAACATTGATCAATCCCATAAACTTCAGTTCCAGAAGCAAAGTAAATTTGCTATTGCCTGTGGCTCCATTTGCATGTTTAATGCTCCTGTGTTATTTATGATGCTATCCAGGATCACAGTGTGTAAAAATTCAATTCCAAAAGCACAGAATTCTCAAAGAAACAACTAAGAACTCAAAAAAGATTATAAAGAATAAAAAAAAGTTTGGATGTATTGGACTAAATACAATTTATGCTCTGAAACTATTTTTCAAATGGCTAACTACTCTGATTCAGGAAGAGGGTGGTGTTTATTAGTAACTCAGAGATTCATTATACTTTTTTGATTCTTAAAACATTAGCGTAAACTGCTTGACTGAATACTGCCAAAGCTTTTCTTCCAAGTACTTAGCAGTGCACAAATAAAGGTCAGTCTTAGCTGTCACTTACATATAGAGTTCTTGTAAAACATAGCTCTGCTAAATGCAAATGAATCTGAGTTTTAGTACAAACCCTTTTGATAAATTGGGACTTGCTAAAAAATGCATGAATCTCCTAATGTTTTCTGCTGTACTAACATTTGTTGCTCATATAAAAACATTGGTTAAGTAGGTCCAGAATTAGGATTTGACAAGTATGACCTCATTTTCAAAGTGGCTGATACTTTATATTCCATGGAAAATGGATGTGGATTGTATATCATTTTAAAGGGCTTGAGGCATTCTCATTCTACAGGATATAGAAATGGAAATGTAGTGCGCCTACTTCAATGCATTTCAATGGAATTTTACTCCATAATAATCACGTTCCACTGGGCTACTCCTTTTGGAATACAGTAATTATCAATGACCAGATAGGTATTAAATAATGCACAGCACTAGGATATAGTCTCTCTTCTCAACTCTGAGCAAACTGGTAGAGAATAGGACAAAAGGAGAGATTAGGAAGAATCCCTGGCTCCTGTATTTGCGCCAGCTACTCCCTTTTGGAAATGCAGATATGATTTTCTGAGTTTCCCCTCATTATTACAATCTTTTTCTATTGTAGTTCTTCCCAGATGCTAAAATAAGAATAGGGTCAAATTAAGGCGGGTTACTACAAGAACATGCAATAGTACATGAGTCTCTGCCCTTAGAGCGTTTACAATCCAGAGAACAGGTATAAATCAGACAAAAGACTGAAGAGAGGATACAACCATAACATCATCTAGTCATTAGCAGACCATTAATTTGCAGGAAATGCCCTGTTAAAATGAAAAACAAAATAAAAACAAACAAAACTATAAAAATAAGCATTTGGACTATTTTAATGAGTGATGTATGCTCAATTAGTACTCACAGAATGTATTCCCAGCAATCATGCCTTGCACATTAGACAATCCAAATTGCTTAAAATCACCCTATCATTTGTTCCAAATATAATTGTAAATGACAATATGTTACTGGTCAACCTATCTTACAGTATTGAAATTCCATTTCCATCATTGCTATGAATAATGTTCAGAGATACATTAGGCAAGCATGTAAGTACTCTACTATGGATACCAAGGGTGAGTCTACACTTGTAAATTAAGTCGACTAAAGCTTGCTTAAGTCGACTTAATTTACTCTGCGTCTACACTATACTTTTCTTAAGTCAACTTAAGCAAGCTGCTTAAGTCGACTTAAGGAAAATTAAGTCAACTTTGTTAAACCTCGTTTAAAGTCAACTTAAGCCAGTGTAGATGGGGAGTAGCCCTAAGTCGACTCTAAGTCAACTTAGGGCTCTCGAGGACTCCCCCACTGCCCTCCCTGCCGGGGGGTGGTGGCACAGGGAGAGCCTGGCATGACCCACAAAGGGCAGGGCAGAGCCCTGCCCACCCTGCCCCTATGCCCTGCCAGGGTCCCTGTCCCCCTTTGCCCCATTGTACCCAGGTACAATGGGGCAAAGGCTGAGCCTCCTGGCATTTGGCAAGGGGTGCCCCCCCTGCCACCGTGGACCTGTCCAAGGTCCCCCTAGTCTCTACAAGTAGATCTAGGCATCCAGTGTGGACGCTCTAGGTCAACTTTGTAGGGTTCCCCCAAAGTCGACTTAAAATTTTAGTGTGGACATGCTAAGTCGACTTAGCTAAAGTCAACTTAAATTCACAAGTGTAGACATAGCCCAAGAAACTATATAACCAGCCTAATTTCTCTTTCCCAAACTCATCAGGATCAGTAAGACATCTTTCTTCTTTTTACACTAGAAAAGGGACATTGGCCAGCACGCTTCTATATGAAAAGTTGCTTGGCACTATCACCCAAAAGAACATCTGTCAGAGCTAGTGTAAATCTGCTCACCAAAGACACCCTAAAGCCTCATAAGAAAGCTGATTCAAAAAGACGGATGTGTCAGATCTACAGTAGAATGTAAGTCTATTACCCTTTTGTCCTCCAGTGGATTGGCTTACTATACTGAGTTTAAGATTCTTGCTGCTGGGTGTGTTCACCCCAAATCTAACTGATATCTTGAGGAACAATTAATGTTAAAAATTTCTTCCCTGTCTCTCACACTGAAAGTGCTGCTGCTTCACTCTGTGTCCTGTATGTTTCATATAATAAATTTTTTAAAAAGTTGAAGGAATACTGAATTGCTCCACCTAGCATGCTTTCAAACATATTACCATAATATTTTTTCCATGGTTTTGCAAACTGACTTGAATGCACTTTACCGCACCCTTTAAGTTTTGCTCTAAAATAAAGTAATATAAAGCAAAGCATTTTTAAAGAGTAATCTAGTCTTACGAGCTAAGACAGAGTCTTTATAGCTTTGGTTATCCGGCGATGTCATCCTGATTCCCTTATTTAAGAATTTACAGCCAATTACCTCGCCACATAGATGTTTAAATGCTAAGTGACAACAATAGAATATTTAGTGTGTTCTTTTTACTGGACCCAATAAAATCAGAATTACAAGCTATGAAATTTTGGATATTGCTTAAAACAACAGGAGGTATTTCTCTCAGAAGCATAAAAGCTGCCTTGGAATAGTCACGTTGGAATTTATTCTGCATAGAGAAATGATTAAAAATAGTTGAAATATTTCTCCCATTTTTTGAATAACAACATTTTGGGACAAAGTCTTTAGTTGCTATATATTGGCATAGATGCCCTGAGTTCAATGGAGCAATAGTAATATATATATCATATGAGGATCCAGCCCTGTATTCTTTTCTTGCTGGTTTAGATTTTGTGCTCGGTCTCTTTTGAGTGACATGTTCATAGTTCATAGGGTGATTTTGTCTTTTTTTTGTATTTTATATTTTAAGGACAGAAGACGTATATGATAGAAACTCTCCAAACTCCTTCACTATTGCAAATTTCCTTTCTTTACAGCGTACCCCACATATTGAAGAATTACTTTAATTTATCTTCTTTTGCCTTTAAATGTGCAGAGTACAATGGCTGCTATTCAACACGTGAACATATGCATGGAGCCCGTAGACACAGACCCAGGAGTTCTTCCCCCACTCCTTTTCTATCCCCCAGCCTTCCTATATCTGGGACTGAGGCCTAGTATACACTGGAGGAGGGGGGGAGACTCGATGGGAGATACGCAATCTGCTGACTTAATTACTCCTATTCACAGCGACGTCTTCACTAGGGTCCGTCGACTTGAAGCGCTCTCCAGTCAACGCAACCTTACTCCACTTGAAGGGATGGAGTTATTGTGTCAACCAGAAAGCGCTTCTGGGATCGACTGAGTGGGTCTACACTGCCCACTCAATTGATCCCGCTGCATTGATCTGTGAGGATCAACACAGTTTTTTCAGTCTAGACAAGGCCTGAGAGAGTTTTATTTCTTTGTGTGCAATGATTAAGGAACACTCCATGGCTCTGTCACATATAGACTTTGTGCTGTGGATCTATGTTGTGGTCAAGATTCTCTGCAAAATGGAGGTAGGATATGGCCTGTGGGTAACCTATGATCCAAAAAAGAAGGTGGAGACACATACACACACACACACAAAATATAACAAGGTAGCAAAGCCTGGAAGCACACACAGAGATGCAGGGGTTTTCTGTAGTCTCAGTCTCTTATCGTCAGTTAGAATGAGGATAAAACTGATGATTAAGTTCACACTGTCCTGTGGTGCTAGAGGATCCTTGTAAATCTACCAAGAAAGGGGAGTTTCTCCTTTTGGCAGATTCCCCAGAAGGGTAGGCTGGATCCTGTTTCTTTGTTCCCTTCTTGGCAGAGCACTCATTCACCTGAGAAGATGGAGGGGAACTTCTATCAGATGCTGCCATTGGGAACTGGTACCCAGTAGGGGATGCGGGAAGGAAAAGGTCCAGGATCCAAGATCAGATGCCAGGTGCAGAGGCTTCTCCATGATGAAGAGTTTTAGTTGTAGGTCCCTTTCTTTTGTAGCACGGGCCTTCAGATTGTGGCAGTGGGAACACTTCTTTGGTATGTGTCTCTCACCAAGACAATGGACACACTCTGAGTGCCTGTCAGACACTAGCATTGAGGACTGGCAAGTAAGGCAACACTTCAAACCTGGGGAGTTGGCACAGGGTTTCTCCCAGGAGGGAGGGTAATTAAACAATTCTAAGGGGTTTCCCAATAACAGAAAATTAAATTCCTAAGTTTAGAGGGAAATAAAAATGGGGGGCTTTTTTGTTTTTGTTTTTAATTTTTAAAAGAATAAATGGGGAAGAGGAGGAAACTATGAACTAACTATGGAGTAACTAATTTGTATTCTAAAGTTAAGATAAACAAAAGATAAATCTCAGAGGCATTACCAAATACTCCGTCTCAAGCCCAGGGCAGTAAAAAGGGAACTGATGGGGGATTGGTCTCACAGTGCGATGTAATCATCAGAGGTGGGGCGAGACAAGGACAGCAGATATGCAATCCAACCAGGCACTGCTACTAAAAATCTTCTATTACAAGCACACGGTGGAGTACCCAACAGGGATACTCCTTGAAAAAGACCTGCATTTACCTCTGTGCACAGGGCAGGAAATGGCTCTTTAGAAGAGGAGCAGAGGTGAAAGGGTAGCCTGGGACTGTGGTGCTGGCTGGAATGAAGGAAAGAGTCAGAGACAACTGGAATAAGTATTGGTCTTAATCTTTTCCATTAGCTATGGGAGGGTACTCATCCCCTGGCTTCCACAATCTATAGACTATTATTTAGATTTGGGAAAGCGAATTGTCTCTCGTAGCCCACTTGCATTGACTGGGTAAAATGCAGAGACAGCCAAGTAGTTTCTTAAAGCATACTTGATGTGTTATTTCAGTAAAATGTACAGGAACAGAGCATGGGGAAGACATATTCAATGCCTTATGAACTCAGCCCTAGTCTGTACTTGCTGCGCTTTTCAGTGGCAGTCGACAGGAGATACACAAGGTATGTAAAATACCTTGCGTATCTCGCGCTGACTTCCTAACTACCCCTCACACATTGCACTAAGCCGACCAGAAATGGCATCCAGTTGGCGTTGTGCTACTCGAGTTATGGAGCTGGAGTTACAGCTTCGGTTTCATGTTTGATTGAGCGCGTCTTAGCAGACGGCTCAATTGAACACGGAAGAGCACACTGCCGCCATCAGTATAGACATAGCTTCAGTCTGGTTTTACTACCACTAAGAGATCAGAAGAAGTTCTTTGTTGTGTGCCTCCAACACACATGCTTTCGTGTTCTCTTTTCTATTTGATGCTGTGTGCTATAGGACTAATTTCAAATTTAATATCTGTTAAGGAAAAAAGTGAGGTTTACTATTTACAGGTTTCAAGAACTATTTGACTAGGCTTTTTCATAACAAACAGGCAAATCCCACAAAGGCTGATAATGTGCTTTATCTCAGAATTTATTAGATTAGACCTTTAAGGAGTGAAAGCTGATAGTTTCTAAATGTTCCACAATATAATTTAAGATGAACATATATTACATTATCTTTCAAGTTTTTATCCATTAGAAGGTGACCTTCAAAAATTACTTTTGCAGCAGTGAAGCTGAACTTTCAAGAATGATGCATGCATGGTGTATAAAAGATAGAAGTGTTTACATGGCACACATTTCAAAAGATAAATTGGCAGATCTGGTAAAGTGCAATCTATATGGGCCTACCCTTTTCAGAGAGCAAGAAGCAGTACAATCTGTATATGCATATTTCTGTGGAAGATACTGAGAGCCCTGAAGAATGTATATCTATTTTAAAAGATGCAAACTGTAGACACCATTATGTATAAGATTTAATTCCCAGTCCTCAAACTTCTTAATAGAATAGGCTATTGTTCCAGCTACATAGGAACATTGTTTGTCGTCCCCCCCTCACTCCCCACCCCTGCTCCCCCTTTTTAAAAAAAAAAACTTCCCAGTTAAATCTTCCTCTGAGAACCACCTCATCTACATTTTCTCTCTTTCATTTTGTGCTGCAAAGACTTACACACACAAGTAACTTTATGCACATGAGTAGTCCCACTAAAGTCAAAGGGAGTATCCATAGGCATAAGCTAAGCAGAACCATGAGTTTTTGAAGGATCCAAATATTTGATTTTAACATCTTCAGGACATCAGCTCTCTATATTCTGTGTCTTTTACAGTATTAAGTACATTGTAGGGGCTTATCAAATAATAATAATCACAATCCCAGTGCCTTCTTTTCAGAAAATAAGAGCATTTGTGAAAGTCTCTCTTCATTTATAATTCAGATTCACAAATTTTAAGGCCAGAGGAGACCAAGAGATGATCTAATATCAATGTCTGTATGTCACTGGGCATAAGAGATGGAGAATCCAACACTTCCTTCTGCAGTTTACTTGTACAGTTAATCACTGTCGCAGTAAAACCTTTATGCCTTATTTCTCATTTGAGTTTGTCTAGCTCATTTTATGAATGCTGATTTTCTATAAAGGTGCCGGTATTCGGCCAGAGATCTGGGGCCAGCGGTGGCAGGAACCAGGGCCGCATTGCTGTGGAAAAAAGGTGCCGGTACTCAGTACCCCTGAGTACCAACACACACAAAAAAAGCCCCTTCTCAGTACCTTGAGTATCATCACAAAAAAAAGCCCTGTTGAAAAGAATGGTGAATAGTCATAGGTCTAGCATCAAATCCTGCACAATCCCACTAGAAAACATCCCCATTTAATGATGATTACCTGCTGACAACTATTCTTTCGGATATGCCATTTAGTCAGTTATCTATTTAATGTAGGCTTTGTTGGGATTGTATAGTACTATTCTAAAAATTGGAATGTTGTGCAGTATCAAGTCAAATGCCTAACAAAAATCTAAATATATTACATCTATATAGTCACCTTTATCAACCAAACATGTATTTCATCAAAAAATGAAATGGTTTGTTTAACATGACCTATTTTTCAGAAAACCATGTTGACTAGCACTGTTATATTACCATCCTTTAATTTGTTTATTAATTTAATCCTGTATCACTTGTCCATTATTTTGTTTGATGCCATGCTAGCTGGTCTATAATTCCTGGGTCATCCCACTTGCCTTATCAAGCTATTTAAACTTCTCTAGAATATGTACTGAAAACATTAGTTTCCTTGTGAAGTCACAGAGCTAATCTAATAATTAATGCTACCTCCAACAGAGCAGACACACTGGTGGTAGCAAAATGTATGTGCTCACAAATCTTCAGATAGCAGGTGTTCATAAAAATCACACTTCCTGCTTCATATAATAACATGCATATCTCAAATTTTATTTTAAGAAGTTTTTAGTCCTCATGGTTATGGCGAATAGACTGAAAATGTAAAGACTTAAAGGCTTAAAAGGTAGAAACAAATAAAAAATCCTCAAAATGTATTGCTTTTTTTAAAAATCTAATAATTTTGGAGACCTGATTTATAATTTTTTAACTCTTGGAGTAGGCATTTCTGAAGATAAACCAGATAACCTAATATATCTTTTCCTTTTCTAACTTTTATTATTCTCTGGTAGTTCATCTGAAAACTACTACTGATGCAACCAAAACTTGCTTGCAACAAATGGAATTCAAAATTTGACCATCAGCTGCTCTCTTTTGAAGCACAAGATTTTTAGAATGTTAATCTGGGATCTGGAAATCCCTTCCCTCCAAATAAGGGTTACTCCTTCTGCGGGGGTTGTCTTCCAGAGTCGGCCTCCTGATCGGCTGAGCGGGTCTTCACAGACCTGATCAGTTGATCAGGGAGATCTATCTGACAGTGGCAAAGATGCACTACTGTGAACTTCATTAAGGAAGCAACTCCACATTTAAAAACACATTTGAAGCCAGAACTTTCAGTCAGAACATAACCCAATATCCATATCCATCTCTGTCTTCTAGGTTGTACTGAGCTATATTTAAATTGTTAGATGGAAGTGTACACAAAGAATCAATTCAGTAAAAAACTGGATTTCTTGGCTTTATAAACACAGACAATATTACCAATACATAACTAAAAGACATATAAGCAGAAACAAAAGCAAGCCTTCAGACATACTTTAAAAAATCAGACTCTCTTGAAGACTGTATAAGAAAACAGATGGAACTGCACTGAAACTTTCATTCCAAAAAGGTGAGCAGTAATCATTTTAATCTGCATTTAACTCACAATGAATAATGTATTCAACACATTTTGCCATTTCCACTCTTGTTTTTGAACTGTCTGTGAACTGATAATGATTTTCTCCACTTCATCTATTATTGAAAAGCACTTGCTAAAAAAAATCACTGCAAATACTTTTGGTTCTATAGGCTGGGTGCAATTACTTGTTATTCAGAATTCCAACTGTTTTGATTGGAGATATAGGCCAAGATTTTCAACCTTCAGGATTAGCCTCCTATTCAGGCAGCTAAAAAAAAGCACCTAACTTTCAAAGTTGCTGAGCAATTGAGTATCTCATTAACTCATAGGTGTTTTGGTTGCTGAGTTCCCAGGACTGGCCACATCGTCAGCACCTCTGCATTCCACATCTGGAACAAACTGTAACGTGGAACTGCAGGCATGTACCAACAGTCCCTTTTTAAAAAAAAGTTAACTTATTTATTTTTAAAAACCGTGTGAGGTTGTTTGTCTTTCGCTGAAAGTTTGGTGGGTAGGAATAGAGTGGAGAGAATGTTCTCATTTTGTTCTAGCCAGTTTGCCCAGCTATATAAGTTACCCTTTCAATGTTGAACTAACCGCATGAGTTCTCATTTATAATGGTATTAGGTTCAATTCCAAGGGACTCTAAAGAGAGTGTTCATTAAAAGTAATATTGTTGTAAAGTTTATAAAGCTCAACAGATCATTCCACTGTTCACAAAGTACAATCAGAATCTTCCAATACCAGTAAAAGCTATTAGGTAAAGTTCACTGCTTGTTTTCTTGATGCCATGAGTTCACTGCATTATTTTATTTGTCAGAAAACAGAAAACAGCTAAGGTTAGAACCAATACTAGATTATAAACAATTCAGCTTTTCCTTGTGATGCCAGGAATGTATAAAATCTTAACATCTATATGTGGTAGAGTAAGAAAGAAGTGAGAAAGACATGGTGGAAGGGAGGAAAAAAAATCTTCAACACTTGCTAATGGAGAGGCACATACCAAAAACTTTCCATGTTCTGGCTTACTGTCCTGAACACATTTTTCAGGCACTCACCTGCTAGATTCATTAATGTGGCAAAATAATTAGACAAAGTGATCTGTCAACCTACAGAGGTAATTTCACTGAATACAGAGGATCTGTATAAAACCTATGTGCCACACAGTGCTTGGTTTAAGTGGTTTCTATGACTTTGTATGTTCCCTCTGCACTGTGATGAATTTCATATACTACAAACTTAAGCATGATGAAAGAAATATAGCTCACTATATTTGTTTTTATACTGGGGACACAGTGTGGATGCTTAAGTCCACTTTATTAGGTCGACTTAAGGGCAGTTAGGTCAACTTACTAAGTCTCCGTTCAGGAGAAGCGCTTTGTTAAGTCGACCTAATAAGGTTGACTTAAAGTCGACCTTATTAGGTCAACTTAACAAAGTTGACCTAACTTTTTGTAGTGTAGACATAGCCATAAAGATTAGGATTCACACCAGAAACCTGATTCTAACTGCTGCCTTCACCCAATCAGAGAAAAGAAAAACGTACTACACGTACTGCATGTTCAGCCCAAATTAGCCAACAGTTCAAACTGCATATTAAAAGCTTTGCACCAAATTACTCACAAACCATTTACAGATAATAAAACGGTCCTAGAGGGAAGGGGTCTATCTCATTATGAAGAAAATAAAATAATAATAAAAAACCTTGTACAAGTCCCAACTACAGTAAGAAATGTAATTTTAAGGGGCACACCCTGGGGTTATAGCCAAGGAACCATGCAGGTTCACATATCTAGCAAGATATGTCCTCTGGAGGACATCTCACAGACAGCTAGCAAAGTCTGTTTCACTGAAGTGCGGAAAATGCCATTGCTATTCTATTCAGGATTTGAATGTCATGGCCAATTGCTGCAAGCTAACACTTTGTAATAACAGCATTTAGTCATAACAGTCTAGTCCAATAGACAATGAGTATACCATTCTCTTCCAGTGGAGGACCGGCTCAGTGGAAATTGAGGACTGTTCCACCATAATGGATTTATACAGCTATCAGAACACACTAGTGCACTATGGCTGTATTATGTTTGGCTGTTCTAAGATTTAGATTTAATAAGCGTTTTGCCTATTATTCCCTTTTGCTTCGTGCTTCAGCAGTAAGATTCGAGTCAGAAGAGGTTAACAATGCAGAGCAAATAACCTAAATCAGTGGCCAGTTACCAAAGATGGCTCAGCACTATTCCTTTAAATGTAAGAGGAAACTCTGCTTCATGAACACGATTGCTGCTTGATCTCATTTACCATGCCCCAGTTTTACATCCATGCAACTCTAGCTCCAATGAAACTGCTCCTACTTTACACCAATGTGAGATCAGAATCAGGCCTAAAACATCTATGTTAGAGCCCAAGGCAGTTTGTATTCTCTCTGGAGCATGACCACATTGCCCCAGTAAAGGTCATATTCTAATTTTCCTCCTTCCAGATATTGTCATATTTGTCCTCTTAAAAGATAATAGGTAGGTTGTAAGTCCAATCACCAAAATATTTCACTTTGAGTCACTGGCCTTGTTAAGCAGGTAACTCTTTAGGTTCTAATTGAAGGGCAAATGATTGCTTTTGGAGGGCGGAAAGACAGAGGGGAACATCTCAATAATATGTTGCCCTGAATGATCAGAGGAGCGAGAGGGATGTAGGATCCAACTTGGACTAGCTAATGTCTCAGGTCACCACCTTTTGGACCAAAGTCCACTTGGAATACACCCTTCATCCAATGTTAATGAAGTGGTGAAAAGGCCATACTCAATTCTTACAGTCATCACATGGTCAAATAAGTTGTAGGGACAAGCCTTGCCCTCAGACCTATTGACTCCATTCATTTCAGTGGAGTCAAACAGGGGTAACTGAGGGCAGAACTGATCTCAGTCTTTTGCTCTTTATGACTCATTTAACTTCGGCTGGAAATGAACATGTTCTTCAAAAACACAAACATGTTTGCCTCCCACTGCTCTTTCTTTTTTTATTTTGTCTCTAAAATGTTCAGGGCCAGAGCATGGCAGAGTGATAAAGTTAAATGTGTTACTCTCTGACCGTACCACCCCAACCTCCAACAACACACACTTTTGAACATAGCCTCCCTGTTTCTTGACTGCAGATACAGGGTAATGGCAGGGACTGTGCACGTGATCTGGTGGGCAAGAAATAGGCAGAGAGAGCAGGGAGCAGTGAAACCTTGGCTCTGTCCCATCCATTAACAGGCCCGCACTGCTGAGCTAGCATAAGGAAAGTAGTACCAGCTTACTTTCCCCTAGAGCCAGGAGGGAAGCAGAGAAATAATGTAGCTCAGAGCATTTATGACTCCTTACACAGGACTGGGTCTAAAAGCTCAATCTAGCCATTAAGCTGGAGTGCAAAGAAGTGGAAGGAAACATTTTAAATGTCAATGAATTTAGTGCTTGTGACTGTTTCCTGTGCAGTCAGCCTCTCTGTTTATATTTGAATCAGACAATTGCATGAAGAGCGGCAGCAGAGGATTTCCTTCAATGCTCTGCCAATCTCAGAATTCTGAGGGGGTCTTTTGGGTTGGTTTGTTTGTTTTCACCATAAATTCCATCCTAGACATTAGCAACGTTCCTTAGCATTTCATTGAAACTAGTATGTTACCACAGAAAGTTTTGGTTTTGACAAATCGGCATTACCAGACCAAAAAAAAAAGCTGAAAAAATCTCAACCAGCTCATCTTGTATCATGACCTGAATGGCCTCCTTCTAGTAGGAGACAGCATGGCAAAAACTCCACACTATTCACATTACTGCCTGGTACCTCTGCTGAAGGTGTCATTTAACATCAACACAATGTTTTTGTAATGTGGCTACCTACCAATTATGAATTGCTGTGAGATCACCACCATCTCCATAGATTATCAAACTGCAAATGAATAAATACTGGACTGGATTTAAATTGGTGCCCCAGAACCAAAACATTCCATGTTCTGCGCAATCTAATCCACTCTGTGGTCTTTTAAAAAGTGCATATTAAAGAAAATACATGTGGAATTCCGGTGTGTATCACAGTAGCTCAGCTTATGCTTTATGGGCAGTCAGGAATTGTACACTGCTCATCTCTATCCTGAAAAAAGAAATATTACTATACTTTTTTCACTGTAGTAGTTGTTCTGTATGTGCCTCATAAACACACCCACATATCTTATACCTGTGCATAAATAGAGCAGCTGGCTTTCAACTTTGTAGGAGGACTTACTGTACCTCGGGAGAAGAAAATTATGCAGTACCTTCCTTCACAAGTGCTTTAAATAGGAACTACATATATTGCATGCAAGATGATCAGTATTGTATTTAACAATATTAAAAATAGACAATATTCTTGTTAGTTTTCTTTCCAGGAAGCTAACTGTTCCTTTCATCATTCACATGTCATCTGCCTACCTCTGATTAGTTGATACCATTGAGAACTATCTCTTATGTACAAGATCAGATGCATTCTGTAGGTTTTGCACTGTCTGTTATTCCAACACAGACATAATTCCCTCTTCCCAGAGAATACAAGGGACAGTTTTTAAAGCACAAAACTGCCCCAGAAAATTGTCATTCTTACAGGGATATAACTCATGATTCAATTCTTCTCTCCCTCATAGTAGTATAAATCAGGAGTAATTATACTTAAGTAAACTGAGTTGCACCTATTTTCCAAGAGGGTTAGTATGTAAGATAGGAATTAAGTCATCAATCTCACTAAGACAATGAGATAGATAGATAGATAGATAGATAGATAGATAGATAGATAGATAGATAGATAGATAGATAGATAGAGAATGAATGAATGAATGAATGAATGTACCATAAAATTACTTTAGATGGTACTTTATGAACAAAGTGAGCCATGCTCCTGCCTTGAAATAGTTACATTAACGAACTTAAGACAAAAAAACAAAAAACTCCAAAACCATGGAACAATAACTCAAAGAAGAGACTGAGAAGAGATCACTCGAGAGAAATGAAAGTGAGTTTCAAGAAGGAATTTGGAGAAGGAATAAAGAGCTTGATAGAGGTCTGGTCTAAACTTACCACAGTATTCGGTGGCAGTCGGGGAAGATACGCAAGCTACGTAAAATAACTTGTGTATCTCTCTTTGACTGCCTAATGTATATTTACTGTGGTGGCTCCACCATGCTGAGTTGTCCTCCCTTCGACTCAGTGATACTCTTTTACCAGTTCAATTTTCCGATCGACTGAGCAGGTTTTCATTGACCCGAGCAACCGATCTGGAAAGATTGAACTGACGTGGCGAATTTGCTGCCATCAGTGTAGACAGTGTAGGCCAAGAGTGGAAGACTCTTCTAAGCTTAATCAAGCTCTGCTTTAACATAGCACCTTCCATTTCAGGTTTATTGGCTAGTCGGTTACTTCAGTTCAGCAAGACATATTTATAATTCTCTATTTCAAATGCACTGCTTTGCACCCAATAGACGTTACTTGGCAATAAATCAAGAATTTGTTTTTTACAGCAATACTTGCATACAATAAATGAAAGCCAAACATATATTGCTGTTTAGATATGGCTCTCACATAGCATCTTATACCTCAGTGGCTCTCAACCCTCCCAGACTACTTTATTCCTTTTAGGAGCTTGATTTATCTTGCATACCCCGAAGTTTCACCTCACGTAAAAAATATTTGATTACATAAAAGAGACAAAAATACAAAAGGGTCACAGCATGCTATTACTGAAAGATTGCTTACTTTCTCATTTTTACCATACAATTATAAAATAAATCAATTGAAACATAAATATTGTACTTATATTTCAATGTATAGTATATAAAGCAGTATAAGCAAATCAATGTTTGTATGAAATTTTAGTTTGTACTGACTTCTCTCATGGTTTTTATATAGCCTGTTATGAAACTAAGCAAATATCTAAATGAGTTGATGTACTCCCTAGAAGTCCTCTGTGTACCCCCAGGGGTATGCATATCCTTGGTTGAGAACCACTGAATCTACCTGACATACATTTCTGAGCCACTTTAACTCAGTTAAATTATTACCTAGAGAGTGATGTGCCTGAAGTGATAATCTTCAAACCTGAAGTTAATGAAGCACAATCACTTGCTTACCTGAACTGTATTAGTCCATTTCAAATACTAAACTTCCCATTAACTTCTATATAGATGTACTGATTCTTTGAAAGTGACATTCCTGTTATAAAAGGTGTAATGTTTCTGCTGAAATCTAAGTCTTATAGATCTATGAGCAGTTTCCTTTCTTTGATCAGAAACAATCTGTTCTATTAATCTCACTGAGGTTATGTGATGCATGGTTAAAAACTTACACAGCCAATCATGTAATGACTGAAATTAAATTTAAAAAAAAATCAAAAAGAAGACTGGCTAGTGACTTGGAAGAAAGACTGCTGAACCTGGGGTCATTCTCACCCTAAGATCAGAAACAAAATGAAAGTCATTAGGTAGGGCTTTGCGGGTGAAGGGACTCTGCTAATTAAAAAAGGTGAGTGAAATTCTTTGGACAAATGATTAACATACCCCAAAATACAGCATCAGCCAACCTGAAGCCATTCATGAATTTGACACGAATTTATCAAATAGTTATGGCAAATAAAATAAAATAAATGATAAGGACGTAGATGTCATTCACAGAGGAGATGGTGGTGGCCTCCTACCTGTTAACCCACTCAATACAGCACTCGCCTAGCAAGAGACTAACAGAATATCCCATAGTACAGTGGCTAGGATATGCTCCTACAATGTAAGAAACACAGATTCAGTTCCCCTTTTGCCTGATGCAGAAAAGGAATTTGGACTTGGGTCTCCCATACTGCAGGAGAGACACTGGGCAATGGGATATTCTGACATGGGAATCCTTCATTCAGTCTCTTCTGTTGAAGTTGCTCCTCTGTGTATAAATAATTAAGCAGTTATTGGAGGAAGGACTTGAATTGGGATCCCCCACATGCTAGGTAAATGCGCTAACTACCAGATTGTAAAGTCACTCTCATTTTCCCTGCCTAAACGAGGATTTATTATCTTTCACAGAAGAACTTTATAACAATATACTTTAATCCCATTAATACAAATACAGATGCACACATCCCATACTGTCCAAAAGTCAAGAGGGAAAAATCCTCATTTCTCAAATATTAATCAGGAAACAACTACTATTAAATTTTTGTGTATAGGTTCACTGTATTAGAACAATACTCAAATTTTTTATTTCATAAATGAAACACTGATTTTTTTCTCCTCAGTTCCCCAATCAGTATCCTCAGTAATATAATTGATTCCAAAGCACCTTTGACTCTGAACATATGCATTTCACTGTAATTACAAGATCACATGATATATTGTAAATATGATATATGATACTTACATGGTATTTCTAGTTAATTAAACATCTTGACTGACAACAGCAAACAACTTTTGCTACTTGTTTTAAGGAGAGATCTAAGAATTATGCACTACGGCTTGATGGACAGTCAAATGCAGTGGAGGGGACTTGAACAACTTACACTTTAAAGAAGTTGTCGATGTATTTTTATTTTTGCGAATTCATCATATGTTTTAAATAAAGTATTTTGCAAGTGCTGGAAAGGAAGCACTTTCCATAGTGATACTACAGAGAAGTTCATGTATATTTACTAATTTTACTCCTTCTTCTTCTATGTATTGTTATTGTTACTCTCTCTTGCAGTGCGGCTTCACCTTTTTCATTGCTACAATGAGCTTTTTTTCTTATTATTTTAAATGGATTTTCCCTCTTAATTTGTAAATATTTTCTATGTTAAGTTCAGTATTTGGTGCATGTTTTACGTTAGAATCTGTCTCTTCAAGAGGTTTCTTTACACAATGCAACAATGCACACTTCAGAGGTGTGATTTCTGAAAAGCACTAATGTGTTGAGCATTAACTGGTCAGGGTAGACCCTGCTAGTGTGCGCTGCAAGTTCCCTAACCCACTTTAACATATTAATGTACTTAAAATTCTCCCCAAACCAGAGATTAAAAAAGTATAAACTACAGAGAATCTTCTACTACTCCTTTGGATTTCTATTACTCTCTTAATCAGTGGAACTCAACGTGCTTTTTAAATAATATTGAAGCTTCAGAAGTGCTCTACAAGATAGATATTGTATCAATTATAAAGATTGGAAGCCCAGCATTTTCATAAATGCTTATAAATAATGGTTATCCAGCTTGAAAGACATAGGTGTCTCATCAATTCAGCTTCCAAAGGGGTAGCTGTGTTAGTTTATTGTAGAAAAACAAAAGAGTCCTGTGGCACTTTTTTAAAAGACTAACAGATTTATTTATTGCATAAGATTTCGTGGGAGAAAATCCCACTTCGTCAGATGCTTCAAAGCCCACAGATTATGTGTGTTCAAAGGCAGCAGAGGTAATGAACTGGGCAATCTATTTGTTTGATCAATTAAACAAAAATATTTTTTTATAAGAAGGAGTTATGAAAGTTCTGCAAACGAACTCATATTACATGTAGCTGGCTCAAATAATTTGTCCCTGAAAACTCTTTGTATAATGGATGGTAGGGCACAGTATTCTACTTGTTTAAATGAAAGAGTGGCAAAGAGGTGAGTAATTATTACTGCTCAAGATAATGGTCATTGGCAAAACAGTGTGGGAAGGTTTTCAATGAAGTTGTATCTGATCTCTGGTGAACCAGAGGACTTAAAAGCTGAAGGTCTGTGAATCTAGCATCTGTTCAATTTTCGACAATCTACATGAAAGATTTTTTTATCATCATGAAAAAGTTAGTTTCAAAGGCAAATAATGAGAAGCAATAAGATGAAATTGAGCTAAGGTATATTTAGAAAAAATACCAAGAAACATTTGAAATAATGTATTTTGTTAGAATGGATAGACTAGATATGGATAGAATAGACTAAGAGATCTTTTTCCATCTCTATTTTCTAAAATAAAAAGAAAACAGTAGCTTCTTAAGGCATACTTTTATTTGGGGAGAAAAAATAAATGGGGAGGAAGTGAGGAAAAAAACAGTAATCAAAACAACACGTGAAAAACATTTTTTTTCACAGAATATGTTTTACATCTTTTTCTAAGGCCATTTTTGTTGTTTTGTTAAAAAACTAAATTTACTAGGAAATTGCTCAGAAAAGAAAGGGGATTGGTGGTATCATGGGGTGCGTCTACACTTGTAAATTAAGTCGACTTAAGCTTGGCTTAAGTCGACTTAATGTGCCCTACATCTACACTACACTTTGCTTAGGTCGAGTTAAGCAGCTTGCTTAAGTCGACTTAAGCAAAATAAAGTCGACTTAATGAAAATTAAGTCGACTTTATTAAACCACCTTTCTAATCGACCTAAGGCTTAATTCGACTTTCTAAAGTCTAATTAAGCCAGTGTAGCCCTGGGGTAGCCCTAAGTCGATTTAGGGCTATCCCAGGACTACACCAATGCCCTCCCTGGTGGGGGGGGCACAGGGGGAGCCTGGCATGCCCCCCAAAGGGCAGGGCATGTGGGCATGGTGTGACACTGTCTGGATTTAGGGAAGCATTTATGATATTATTTTCAATGGGTATCTCATAAACGCTATAATCCATAGGAACTATGTCATGTTTGGTATCAATAGAAAGGCAGTAATTTGCTGGGAATGATTATATAGTTTATGTCTAGGAATTCTATTTCGATGAGAAGTTAAGAATTTGATGTTATATCCATACTTTAACTTGTGTCATTAGACGGGAGGGTGTGAACAACCACTGTCTCCTTAATGTTTAGGAATTTCCAGGTAGAATGGTCTCAGGGAGTATCCTGATGAGCCATTAAGGATACAATGGATGTATTCTTTATGTCCTCAATGGGTCATCAGGACTAATAGACTAACACGGCTACCCCTTTGGAATTTAACTATTTTGAGTTAAGGGTTAGTTCGAACTAAGCGATCGAATTTATTAGTTCGAATTAAGGAACCCCTTAATTCAAACTAACGAAAGCCTAGTGTGGCCAAAGCTTCAGTTAGTTCGAATTAAGCTTCCTTAATTCGAACTAACTTGCAAGTGTAGACATAGCCTTTCAGTCTTCACACTGTTAAATTCAATATGGAATTTTTTCTCATTCTCACAGTATTTAGCAAGAAAACTGCTTATCAATACCTCAAAATGGGTGATCAGTGGTTTGTGATTACCAAATCTTAATGTCAGAATTTTATAACTCACCCTGCAGAAAGTTTAAAGAGACATTAACAAACAAGCATTTGAAAGCACTGGAGCAATGGGAAGAGATAGTTCTTAAACACTGTCAAGTCAGTAATATGCTCAGTTCAAAAAGTAAGAAAAAGATTTTCTTTCACTTAAGGTCAAATGCGTCATTAAATTTAACCTTCTCTATTGAACTGGAATAGGAGCACATTAATGAGTTTGATGCTCAGAGATGTTTTCAGTACAAGCAACACAATTCAAATGTAACAAATTCCTACTCTTTGACATCAGCTTTGTTTAGCAGCAGTCTTTCTTAGCCTTCAACACTGAAAAAATGGTAAAGAACAATGGATTACTTTGCTATTAAAATAAATAATAGGCAAAGCCTTGAACTTTTGATAAGAGTACCTTACTTTACACTAACATAACCACCTTGAATGAAGCACAAAATGAGCAATTTAAAAAAATAGCTGAAGAAATGTTCATTGTCTATATTCTTTCAGACAGACTTTCAACATCTGCAAGTGCAAGTTGGAAAAATACAGAAATAATGAAAATAATCACACTGATTTTAATGTAAGATGGTTTGACAAACAATAAATTACCCAACAATGACAAAAAGCAGCCAACCAGCAGTAAAAATGTTCCAACTTAATTCCTTTGGGTGCGTCTACACTGGCAATTTAGGTCGACTTAAGGAGGCTTAAGTCGACCTAAACAAAGCCACGTCCACATTGGGCTTTTATTAAGTTGACTTAAGCATTTCCTTAAGTCAACTTAAGAAATGCTTAAGTCGACTTAATAACACCTTGTTTTAGGTTGATTTAAGCCTTAAATTGACTCCTTAAGTCGACTTAAAGCCAATGTGGACGGGTATTAGTGCCTAAGTTGACCTTATTAAGTCGACTTAAAGCCTTAAGTCGACTAAATAAGGTTGACAAGGGGCTACGTCTACACTGGAAAAGTTAAGTCGACTTAATAAGATCGGCTTTAAGTCAACTTAACAAAGTCGACTTAACTTTTCTAGTGTAGACATAGCCCCGTGTCTATGTCTGAAACCCCCCCCCACAGAATACTGTACTGTTTGCTGAAAGATGTTATCCAAGAACGCAGAGAAAAGTAAGACAAAAGATATCTTTCTTGTATGCTTAGTCAACAAAGATAAAGCAAACAAAATGAGAATTTATCAGGTATAATCATCCTTCACTTCTGACATGCAGGGGACTTAGCCCATACTTATTTCTCAACAAAGTTTAAAGAAACACCTGAAAATCCTAATAGATATTGCAAAATTGCACAATTACTCCACGCCACTTGTGGTTAGTTGACAGATAAAGAACTGATACCTAACTTTCTCAGTGACACTGAATGGAGCTCACACAGGAATCTGTATGTTCTATCCACTTACCAAAGTGGATTTTGAACTGAGCATGGAAAGGCCTTTAATAATAAAAACAGAGCAAGCATATTACATAACAAGGAATTCTACCAAGAAACACTGTATTTGCAAAAACAGTCGACAATTGGGAATTGACAGTTTACAGGCTAAAGCCATTATTATCTCAGGAAAAATCTTCTTTAATTTAATTGACAGTAAACTCGAACTGCACAATGTCAAGATAAAACAGAAAAAAATGATCCACCGTTTAGCCAAGATGATGGATCCCAAATACAAAAAGATGTGGAATGTGCATGATGCATCTCTAGCCTGAGTTCTTTCCTTCTCTTTTAGAATTTACAGTTGAAGATCCAGAATTCTATCCAAATCTGTTTGCAAAGAAGGTTGCGTCACAGTTTGCTGAATCAGAATGAGGGGGAATTTTTTGAAGTAACAGAATGATACACCACAGAACTGTATCAAATTTTTTAAAATCTACACTCCAGTCTAGCTCACGCAGGAGTGTCAGCACGGTTGGACGACTTGAACTGATTGGCAAACCTGATTATCATTTGAGATTTATTTACATAATCCAATCTTTTCATTTTGGACAACGTATGAACTTTCGTACACCTGAAAAATGAATATAATTCTGAGGTGAATATTACAATATATGAACTTTGTGTTTCGTCTCATAAACCTTCAGGGCTTGTTTGGAGGGGGTTAGTGGAGGTTTCCCCTGGCTGTTTTTCTCAGAAAGCGAAAATCAGCAGGTTTTTTGGGGGGTTCAGCAAAAATAACTTCTCTAGAATGTTATCAGCCCAGACCACAGCATCAGGCTGAAAAGAAAATGGCAATTAATTTGTCAGTCACAGTAACTTTTATATTTGTGAAATGTTAATTCTAGACAAATCCACTAATGGTCTTATTCAGAGGGACAGACTGCCAGCACCAAACAGTTCTGAATTGCCAATGACAATCTGCCAGCAAATGGCAATTCATTAACACAGCAAGTGAGTGAATGATAACTTTCCTTACAAAACAGTCAGAGGCAAAAATGTAACTTGGCAATATCTCCCTTTCATTAATGTGGGCAATAATTAGCACTGCTGCATAAAAAGAGTTCTCACTACACGTGTCAAGGTCTCAAGAATTGTTTGAGGTCCTCTTTGGTTAAATAATCCAAATATTTAAATTAGCCTTCTTATTTAATTCAGTTTCTAAGATAGAATTCCACTGAACATTCCCATTGATAGGCACATACAATTAGTATTTGCCGATTGTTTGTATATCAAGAAATAATGCCCCCTCTGAACCCGCCAGTTAAATAAAGTTGTGACCTTCCATGAAATACACCCACCTCCTTGCTAATTGCTGCACTCCACTGTTTGAATCCTAAGAACTGCTTTGATTTGTTCTAACAGTCTGACCAGATCCTATGATTTACACCTTCCTGCATTTATTTTGTTCCCATTCTGTAAGTTCCCCATCTTCAAGCATCTGGTGAAGTGGGATTTTCTCCCACAAAAGTTCATGTGATAAATAAATTTGTTAGTCTTTAAAAGTGCCACCAGACTCCTTGTTTGTTTTACTCTAAACGATATTCCTCTCTGAACAGCCCAAGTCCTTATTCTATCCTTCCATAGAACACACAGGTCACATGTTAGTACCCAACTCACCATCTTCCTGGGCTTGAATTTATTTGTAACTCAATAACAATAATACTAAATAAATCTCAGCTTTAACTTCCTCTCCAACATTGGCTATTCCTAGAGTTTCCCTGTTGTACCTCTTCTGACCTAGGTCTCTAGTTGTTCTCCCTAAAGAGAACAACTCCCAGCTCCTTTATTGGAACAAAGGGGCCCACTAGACAGCATGACTCAGCAGTAATTGCTCTGACTGTTATTGCAAGATTTTGGCATCTGAGCCTACTATGGGTCAGCAGAAAAACCCTGCATGGGACTCTGTTCAGGGTCTTGGAGTACGTCATCCTGTTACACTGTCATGCAGTAAACATCTAGAAATGGACAAAAGGTATAATGTGAACTTCTCTAAACTCTTTCCATCTCTTTGGCTGAGAAGCTGAAATGAGCATTTTAGCAGATTTTAAAAAATGTTCATTAAACTTTAATGCAATGGAGAGAGAGATGTATGTTGAACCCAGTCAAAACCACAAAATGCCTGAAACCACATAAATACAATTTGTTCTTGAGAGAGCTGAAGATCGAATTTTGATGCGTCTCTCTGTGGCCTCTCCTTGATAGGAGAGAGACAAGAGGTTGCTCCAGGAGGTGGACTGATGAAAATGTTAGGCCTGGTTTGGAACAAGTCAGAAATACTGTAAAGTCACTGTATGGGGGCTGGGTAGCAGATAGGCACAAGTTTGTTCCCCATCTTTGCAGCCAGTCAGCTTTCCCTTATGCAATTACTGACTGCAGTCCGTGTCTTGGTAGCATTCTTAGTGAGTTGCCATAGCTGAGAGCTTTGAAAGAGGTATAGTTTTCTTCCCAATATCATCTAATAGAACAAAACAAATTATAGTTTTCCTTTAAGGATGTATCCTAGTGGGATCGGTTAAATGGTTAAATTTAAAATTGGATTTAGTAGGACTGGAAAGGAAAAAATATATATATTTACAGAAAGATACACACCGAACCTCCAGAATATGTGTGACAGCTAGTTTTTGTCTGTACCAGCTATTCTATGTAGGTACCAATCATCTATCCACAGGAAAACAAGCAAACCTCCTTACCCCTTTCGGCAGGCAGCATGTCATGGACATGGCCTCTACTCTCAAGGGTTTAAGGGAAGGAAATACATTTTCTGCAAGAGTTTTGTGGAAAATCTGCCTCCCCCTCTTTTTATTTAAACTAGTTTTAGTTTAAACTATCATATCATCCTCCATTCTGTTTCCCTCCCCTTCATAGTTTCCAAGGATCCCCAGTATTTAACCTGCAGCTAACACTGAAAATAACATTTCAGGTCCTCAGACCATTAGTATTCCTGCATTAATTATTTATTTCTTTAAGGCATGTTGTGTGTATGTGATGAGTGTACACAATTTTAATATCATTGTGAGTACTCAACAAAACACCTTTTGTGATCTCTGAGACCCTCCAGCAAAGCTAGCCTGGAAAGTCCTGTTTAGCAGTAGAGAAAGTGACACAAGTTGTGCTGTTGTGTTGAGAAGTTCTAACAGGGAGGTGCTACACACTTTAACACTTAGCTGAAGAGGTCCTATCGTGCCACAGATATCTGCCATGTGCCCACATATCTTATTTCACATTTCCAAATGACAAAGTCGGAATAGCCACTTCTCTCTCCCCTTTCAAAAACATGTGCATAAACTCTGAATTATAAATTTCAGCTCCAGTTTCTAAAAAGCCTGTTCTCAAAGGATCCAGATAAGGTGTTCTGATGAGATGTGAAATATAAACTATAGTATTTACAATTATCTTAGTCTCTTGCTGGACTTTCTAAGCACTTTTTTGAAACCCGCCTCTGTTAGCAAGAATCTAATGTGAATGAATTGACAATTTCTGCAAGAAGAGGCAATTTCCAAAAAAACAGAACTTACTCGATTTAAGCTGATGTACTTTTGATGTTAACTTATAAGTATCTGGCCTTTTCAGCAACTACTGGAAGGGTTTTTTTAAATAACATTTAAGGAAATTCTGAAACAAAACATCCTCCTAAAGCAGAAAGTTGAAATAGTTCATTTTGGAAATGTTGAAATGAACCATTTCAGCATTTTCAATTTTCTGTTTATTGATTTTTACCAAAACGGACCCAAGTCCACATTTTTAATCAAAAATCTATTTGCATGAAAAATTTTCCCAGCTCTAGTAGGGTTTTCATTCAATAGAGTTTTTACTATATATTGTAATTAATACGTGCCTCAAAATATATCCATTTCATTTTGATTAATTTTGAATTCTGTAACCTCTGAGAAATTACAGAAAGGTCAGTAGACCAAATTCTGAGCTCTGTTACATTGGTGTAACTGTGGAATAAGTCCAGTGAGTTCTTGCTAGTTACAATGGTGTAATGGAGTTCAGAATTTGACCTATTCTTTTTACTCACTGCTGATTATAGAAGCAGTAATTGTTTCTCTCTGTGCAAAATGTTACCACTGGTAAATTTACAAGTTTAAATGTCATCTGATAAACAGCTTTTAAAGATCATAAGAGGAAGAGGAAAATGTGAATTGTGCTAATGAATAGGAAATATGTTACTTTAAAGCTGCCAAGAAGTGGAAAAGCTGAAGGGCATGCAAGTGCTGTGAAACGGAGTAGAATGAACTGGTGAGCGCTTTCTATAGAGCTAGTATAGTAATGTAGGCTATTCTTTCTGCCCACTAGTTAATCTGTGTTGCAAGCATTTCAGTGTGGATAGTGTTTACTTGATTGAAAACAGCCACTGAATATCAAAAAGATTACACTGAAGATGATTTCGTTATGTGGCACATAATAGCTCAGTTGCCTATGGGCTGTAATACTTCAGTCTAATTTCGGTTGTTGGGATTAGCGTGTGGGTGGTTTTGGCATTCTCTGATACCCAGGAGGTCAGACTAGATGATCTGGTGGTCCCTCTGGCCTTAAATGCTATTATTCTGTTTGCCAGTATTCACTTAAAAGGACCTTACTGTGAAATTAAGTACAAGGAATCAACAAAAACAGAATAATTGTATCATCTGAGAAGTCGAGCTGTAAGGAAAATCTCATATCTCTAACCTCTGTTGCCAGTTGCTGAAGAGAAGGCGATGCTACAGGATGCAAGCTTGAGTTCCCCCTTACTGGGTTATGGAGGCTAATGTAAGCGACAACATTTCTCTGGAGAACTTTCTTGAGATCCTACAACACAAGGAAAGCAATGGTTGTTAATATGCATGATTATAATTAAGGCTTGTTTTCTTACTTCATTTCCTTTAAGGGAAAAAATATACCCTATGTTTTCCCCACACTATGATTCCCTAAGTATTACTTAACTTCACTTTCCTATATCATCATTTTAAGAACTTCAAAGGATATCTGAGTTTTATTTCTCTGTAGCAAAAGTTATAATTCCTTCTCACACATCGTCTGAACAAAATGCAAACAGGCCCTGAAGGAATTAAGAATGACTATAGCTGTAAAGCCAAGAATGAAAACATTACACACTGTGAAACAACAAGAAGGGCTTTTAAACTTATGCTTAACAGAAGCAAAACTTCAAAAGTAATTATTATCAAACAGTTAAATGCACTTGAATTTTCAGACCCGGAGCCCAAATTCAGATTTGAATTGCCAAATTTCTCCAGTGCTGTCATTTGATTGTATTTTAAACTAGAAAGGTAATATGTATGAACCACTTGATTTTTTTTTCTAAATTTCCTTTTCTTTCTTTATAATGAGCTGCTCATACATGGAGTGCTCTTTATATTGAGCAGAAGGGGTGTAGCACAATTACATCTGATGTAAAGCTGACTTGAAGTGGAACTAAACAAATTTTGCTCCCACTCAGTTGCATGGATCCTTTTGACTTTATTTTCCCCCCCACCTTTCTTGTTTTTGAATAATAGTTCTGTTGGAAGAATGAAGCTTTGATAAGTGCCAGCACATGATAAAAAGCAATGAACTCTTTATGTATCTATTATTCAAATACAGCAACCAGGAATTTCACTGCAGGCTTCTTCTTTTCAATTGATTAACTGAAATCCATAGGAGTCTTATTTAAGTTGCATAGCGTGTCTGATAATCTATTTTCATTGAGCTGATTTACCATTCTGCTGAAGCTAACAGCCCAAGGAATTGTGCATGTCAGTTTGAATCTAACTTTTAAATACAGCTAGGTAATAACTGATATAGCTATAGGTCATGGGGAGTCCAAAACGTACACATGATTAATGGCTTGTATATATGGAAACTACCTTCCCCTCATTGTTCAGCTATGCTGGAAGAACAGGAGACACTCGAGGTGGTTTGCAACTTCATTCCTAAATGTCAGGGAGCACCTGGCAAATACCAGTGTACAGTGCAGGTAATTCCATAATTATTTTTACATATAGTTGGTGAGAGAGCAGCTGTTTACCCTCCCCCTTTTACTCATCATAGTCCCCAGTCAGTCTGCTGCTGGAACCTCCCCCCCACCCTTGAATGAGGGTCAAATGGGGCCTGTAAAGGAAGGGAGTTTGGCTCCCCGCTGTACCAAGCATAGCCACCATAACCTGTTTCCACTCCTCTAAAGAATACCCTTACTAATCCATTTTTTCTGATCACCATATCCCCTCTCCATGAAGCACCTACACCGGACATCTGCTACAAAGAGATACCAGCAATGAGCTTGGCTGCCTTTCTTCCATACCTAGAGGGGTTCACAGTCATCGACTAATGCCATCTTAAACACTGGCCCCAAAATATATAACTTCCCAAGTCTGACAGGTGGACCCACCTTACCTGAATTATTCTGGAGCCCATATGTCCTGATAGGAAATTACTGACTCACTTCTACCCCTTAGGAATTTGGCTACATCCTTCTTCATATGCCACCTAGTCTTGTTAATCTGAGGTGGCTTCATAGCTCTCCACCTCGCCTTCATCACAATTTATTGGACCAAATATTTCTTACTTCTGGGAAAAGTTCCGGGATCTGCTCCAAGTCCTTCTGAGTTCTGATCAGTAAGTCCATTCCTTTACATATTCTCTAATCAATTTCCCCAAAGTGAGTCATAATCATACCTGGTGCCTGTGCACGGGTCACCATGGTATACAAAAGGGGCATCAGCTGATCCTGTAACACGCTCCACCTCCCTTGCTGGCTCAGGATTGCTTCACCTTCAACCCTTCCCAGAGCTGAAGTCACCTGGAAGTATTTGGAACCTCATGGGCCAGGTTAGCACAGAAATGATTTGCAATGACAAAAGCTATGATATTGTGAAGTGGTCTGAGGTTAATAGGATGAAATGCAATAAATTCAATAAAGACAAGTGCAAAGTACTCCACCTAGGAAAGAATAATCCACTGCACATATCCAAAATAGGCAATGACTGCCTCGGAAGGAGTACTATGGAAAGGGAGCTGGGTGTCATAGCGGACCACAAGCTAGATATGAGTCAACAGTGTAATACTATTGTAAAAAAAGCAAACACCATTCTGGGATGTATTAACAGGAGTATTGTAAGTAAGACATGAGAAGTAATTCTTCCGCTCTACTCTGCCCTGATTAGGCCACAACTGGAGTATTGTGTCCAGTTCTGGGTACCTCATTTCAGGAAAGATGTGGACAAGTTGGAGAAAGTCCAGAGAAGAGCAACAAGAATGAGTGAAGGTCTGGAACACTTGACTAATGAGGGAACTTTGAAAGAGCTGGGTTTGTTTAGTCTGGAAAAGAAGAGACTGGGAGGGTACATGATAACCGTTTTCAAGTACCTAAAAGCTGGTCACGAGGAGGAGGGAGAAAAATTATTCTTAACTGCTGATGGTAGGACAAGAAGCAATGGGCTTAAATTATGGCAAGGGAGGTTTAGGTTTGGACATTAGGAAAAAATTCCTGTCAGGGTGATTATCCACTGGACTAAGTTGAATAGGGAGGTTGTGGAATCACTGGAAATTTTTAAGAGTAGGTTAGACAAGTGCCTGCCAGGGATGGTTTAAGAGGGTACTTGGTCCTGCCATGAGCGCAGGGGACTGGACTCGATGACCTCTCATGGTCCCTTCCAGTTTCTATGATTTTATGATTCTATGCGTGTGATCACAGGACCACAGAAAACCTCAGACACAGCCTGGCAGCTATGATGGGCCTAGTGAAAAAACTGGACATACTCAATGGGATGTTTAGTTAGAATGGAATTTTGGAAGGCGACCCAGTACAAATAACCTTAAGAGACAATGCTGAAACATTTAGCATGCATACACCTTATGTGATTTCTATCCAATTGCTTCATAAAGTGGAAACAGAGTTCAAGATAATTGAGCAGATTGGCATAATCAGGCCAACAGAATGGTGAACCCTAATAATAGTCACAAAGAAAAATGGAAAAATACAAATCTGTGTGGCTCTTAAAAGATTTAATGAAACAATTGTGAGAGAAAAATATATTCTCCCAATAATGGATGACTTTATCCCCAAAGTGAAAGGAGCTATAATATTCTCCAAGCTGAGTGGCTTGAGCGGCTTCTGGAAAATTCCTTTAGCCAAAAAAGTGCTAAGCTGACTACATTTATCACACCTACTTGTAGATTTTGCTTTCATCATTTACCTTTTGGGGTTCCCAGGACCCCTGAAAGTTTCCAAAGAAAGATGGCAGAACTATTAAGAAACACAAATGGAGTTGCGGTTTTCATGGATGATATTCTGATATGTGGATCTTTGACACCAAAACCCTCAACAAAGTCCTAAGCCTAATCAGGCAGTCTGGATTGAAGCCAAACAAGGAAAAATGTGTTTTCCACCTACCCCAAATCAAGTGCCTGGAACAGAGAATACAGAAACATAAAATCACTCCTGAAGCAGAGAAAGTAAAAGCTATCCAAAAAGTAAATGTGCTAGCTAGTGTACCAGAACTGACGCATGTCCTGGGGATGGTAAATGTTTCTGGGAAAAATCTGGTACTAGCAGACATTCTGCTATGGAGCCCAACATTGCACTCAACTACCTGTGAGCTCAAAGACAACATAAAGGTATATAGAGATTCTGTTGACACGTATATACCAGTGAGAGAAAAGAAAATATACCAACTTCAAAAAGCAACCTTGACAGACACGTCACCTCAGGAAGTTTTAGTTACATAAGGAGTGGTTGGCCCAAGTATATATAGGAAGTGACAAAAGATTACTTTGCAATGCCTCGACAATTAAGCAAGTCAAATGTACTCATGATTAAAGGCAACTGCATTATAATTCCAAATGAAATGAGAGGAGAAATCCTAACCCTCCTCTCCACGAAGGACATAAAGGATTTATTAAATGTCAACCCGTCAGAGTGCTGGTCAGGCATCAGCATCAGACATAAAGGATATCAAGAATAAAGTATCTGCATGAGAACACTGTGGAACTGACAGATCAGCACAGTACAAAGAAACTTAAATAACATCTCAACCAAACAGATCTTGGAATTGACTAGCTGCAGATTTATGCAAATTCAGAGAATATCATTGCCTAGTCATCCTGAACTTCTCCCATTTATATAGGAATAATGTACTTGAAAGATGTAACATGTTGTAGCTTGGTCAAGAAACTGAAGTGCACTTTTGCTCGCATCAGTATTCCAGAACAACTAGCGACTGACAAAGAAGCACAATTCACTGCAGCAGAATTTAACTCATTCTGAATGAAATATTCCGAAGGGGGAGCCGTGTTAGTCTATTGTAGAAAGACAACAGAGTCCTGTGGCACTTTTAAAGACTAACAGATTTATTTATCGCATGAGCTTTCATGGGAGAAAATCCCACTTCGTCAGACGCTTTGAAGCGTCTGATGAAGTGGGATTTTCTCCCACGAAAGCTCATGCGATAAATAAATCTGTTAGTCTTTAAAAGTGCCACAGGACTCTGTTGAATGAAATATGATTTTGTTCACATAACTAGCAGACCACATTACCCATAAGCAAGTGGAAAGGCTGACAAAATCATACGGAGAGCAAAGAAAATCATACATCAGGAAAGTCCGTTTCTTGCCTTTCTGAGGTAGAGCGCAACACCAATGGCAGTTATTGGATATAGTCCAGGAAAACTCCTGATGGGGTAAGAACTAAGAAACCACTGTTCCAACTTTGGGAAAGAATCTCTCCCCAAGGTGGCCAGACATAACGAGAGGCGCCAAATTGGATAAAAAGGCTAACTGGACTTATGAACACTTTTATAAAGATATCACTTCGTTTAAGAAATGCCATTCTAGAACCTGGTAACTGTGTTCATGTCAAACTGAATGGAAAAAAGGACCGGAGAACTCCGGCTGTGTAAAAGAAAAGGAATTCATCACATAGCTCATATGTGACCAAGACTGACAACGCAGAGTTCAACAGAAACCATTGATATCTGCAGCGTGTTCCTCAGAGAGCACAATCACCAGAACAACCTCTACAAATGGCAAATGTAGAACAAAAAGATGATGACTCAAAGATTATGGACCAACCACAACCAGTCACTGCTAGATGATCAAGTTCTTGCATGTTTGAATCATTTAATTAGGAAACCAGTACAATTCAGCAAAACAAACAGGGAGTCCTGTGGCACTGTTAAAAACAAAAAAAAATTATTTATAGCATGAGCTTTCATGAGAGAATTCCCACTTTGCCAGACACCTGAAAATGGAAAACTTGTAGTATGGGAGTGAAAAATAAATCCAGTGAAGTGCGCGTGACAGGGTCAGGTCAGACTATTTCAGCAAATCAAAGAAGTTGTTTAGATTCAAACAGTGTGGAACAACATATAGGAAGGTTGAGAGCAAGCTTGAGAGAAGTGAAAAATCACTTTTTGTAATGGGAAAGCCAGCCCATACCTCTAGTCAAACCCAAATTAATTGTGTCAAATTTGCATATGAATTTTAACTCTGTAGTTTTTTTGTGAAGCTTTGATTTAGAATTAACCCGTTTAAGTACTGCAATCAAAATATCTTTCAGAGAGTGAACAGGGAGATTGATGTGTTCCCCTTACTGTAAGTTTTCCATTTTCAAGCATCTGATGAAGCAGGAATTCTCCCAGGAAAGCTCATGCAATAAATAAATTCGTTAGTCTTTAAAAGTGCCACTGGACTCCTTGTTTGTCTTTCTGAACTAGACTAACACGGCTACTCCTCTTAAATAGTACAGTTCAGAGACCCTTAATAGACTACTTCATACTGAGCTTCAAAGCCAGTAGGACAGTATACATGTTGTACCTGGGAGGAGTTTAGAACTGAGAAGGAGATGAAATGGAATGTTAAATTCTATTATACTCTTCAGCTGTAATCCAGGTAAAAGAGGACTTGCCTTGCTCTGGTGTAAACATAAATAGTCCCCCCTCTCTTCCAGTCACCTGCAGGGGAGACAAGTCAATATCCCTCTGCTGAGCTGGTCTGAATATGGTGCAGCAATCACTCTGGCTCTTTAGCCCTTAAAGCCCTTTTTTTAATCAACCAGACATTGGCCCCCATGCATAATATGCAGAGAGCTCATTCAGCTCATTCCCTCCATACACAGTCCTGGAAATATGAAGCTCACAAATATTAAACATCAAGGAGGAGGAGCAAAAAGCTCTCTAAGCTATTACCATTCTCTTGGTCTCTAAGGGTATGTCTACACTAGAAAAGCTAAGTTGACTCTGTTAAGTTGATTTAACAAGGTCGACTTAAAGACAACCTTATTAAGGCGACTTACTGCGCCTACACTAAAATCTTAAGTCAACTGCCTGTGTCCACACACGCAGGGGCTAGGTCGACGGGGAGCCACAGCTCCCTTCTTCTCCCTGGCAGAAGGGAGCTGCGGCTCCCTTCTTCTTCCCTGCAGAAGAGAGCCGCAGCTCCCTTCTGCCAGGGAGAAGAAGGGAGCCATGGCTCCCTTCTCTCTGGTCCTAGGTTGACTTAAGGAATTAAGTCAACCTAGGGCATCCACACAGGTCGACTTAAGCGTTAAGTCGAGCTAAAGAATGGAAGTTATTAAGTCGACTTAAGGAAGCGCTTAAGTCAACTTAATGAAAACCAGGTGTGGACACGGCGTTCTGTAGGTCAACTTAAGCGTCCTTAAGTTGACCTATCTTGCAAGTGTAGTCATACCCTAAGTGTTTCTTGTGTTGTCTTTCCAGTTACACGATGTCTTCTTTTAGGTACAATTTCAGGTACCACTTATGGCTTAACAGGAAATACATAGGCTTGGACAAATTAGATTATAATATCAATTTCACTATACACAAACAAACCAATGGGGGAAAAACATTTCCAGAAATAATTGAAATTTACAGATAGGCTAAGTACTAAAAATGCTGCTTGAGAATTTAGAGTTTTATGTAAGGTTATTTACTTTATACATGTTGACATATGATGTTGACAATTTGTGTTTTAATTATTATAAAGCTTTACGTCTTTGTACCTAAATATCTCTTGTTAAATAATTACTGTCTGAGCCCCTCCCATTGTCTGACCCCTTCCGTAATTTCCTGCAACTGAAAACATTAAAATCAATATATAAAAGAAATAATAATATGCTTAAGCCCCATAGATGAACGTTTAAATTGATAAAGATAAAAGATGCTTACAACTAAACATTGATATTATCCATCAAAATTAGATATATAAAGAACAGACCTGATAATAATGGATGAATGAAATATACATCAGTCCTGATCAGGTTTCTATGAATTCTATCAACAGGTTGGGTGAGCTAACACAGCTGCTCTGTTAGTTCACAAGATGGAAGGCTGCATTTCTGGAGCCACGGCTTCTGAGTTCTATTCCCACTGACAGATAATAGGCCATTAGCCAACGGCCAAAATGCCTGTGTCAGTGATTATTACAGCATTCAGATAGCATGTGAACACAGATTGTTGTAAATTGTAATGGAAAACTCTAAAATGGCTCAGGCATTTAAAATCTAAGCGAATCTAGGCCATTATCTTTGAAAACTCATGGCGAATGGGGGAGGACCCAGAGGATTGGAAAAAGGCAAATACAGTACCTATCTTCAAGAAAGAGGAAAAGGAGAATGCAGGGAACTACAGACCAATCAGCATCACCTCAATCCCTGGAAAAATCATGGAGCAGGTCCTCAAAGAATCCTTTCTGAAACAATTGGAGGAAAATAGAGTGATCAGGAATAGTCAGCATGGATTCACCAAGGGCAAATCATGCCTGACCAACCTGATTACCTTCTATGATGAGATAACTGGATTTGTGGATGCAGGAATAGCCAACAACGTGATATACCTCAACTTTAGCAAAGCTTTTGATACGGTTTCCCACAGCATTCTTGTCGGCAAGTTACAGAAGTATGGGTTGGATGAATGGACCATAAGGTGGATAGAAAACTGACTAGATCATCGGGCTCAGCAGGCAGGGATCAATGGCTCCATGTCTAGTTGGCAACCAGTAATGTATGGAGTGCCCCAGGGGTCAGTCCTGGAGCCGGTTCTGTTCAACATCTTCATTAATCTGGCCGCATCTGGAATACTGTGTCCAGTTTTGGGCTCCCCACTACAGAAAGGATGTGGACAAATTAGAAAGAGTCCAGCGGAGGGCAACGAAAATCATTAGGGAGCTGGGGCACATGACTTATGAGGAGAGACTGAAGGAACTAGGCTTATTTAGTCTGCAGAAGAGAAGACTGAGGGGGGATTTGATAGCAACATTCAACTTCTTGAAGGGGTGCTCCAAGAGGAGGGAGCGAGGCTGTTCTCAAGGAGCATGGTTTCAAGTTGCAGCTGGGGAGGTTGAGGTTGGATATTAGGAAAAACTTTCTCATTGGGAGGGTGGTGGAGCATTGGAATGGGTTGCCTAGGGAGGTGATGGAATCTCCGTCTTTGGAGATATTTAAGGCCCAGTTAGACAAAACCCTGGCTGAGATGATTTAGTGGGATTGTTCCTGCTTTTTGAAGGGGTTTGGACTACATGACCTCATAAGGTCTCTTCCAACCCTAAGATCCTATGAATATAACCCTCTAAGTCTAAAAAACCCTGATGGAAATTTCTCAAGCACAGGTTATCTTCACAAAACCCACAGTAATTTCTGTTTCTCAAAAGCTGCCCTTGAGCTATTTTTACCACTTCCAGATCTGGAACTGCAGAATATATGTGCATATAGAAAGAAGGGCAGAATATTCTCTTTCTCTCTCATTCCAGACTTTGAGCAGAAAAAAGCGTTCAGGAGGGAGATGGATGAGGCAAGGGAAAGCATATATACGAACCATTAATCATATACACATTTTAGTGTCCCCATAGTTAGTAGCTCTTTCAATTATCACCCACTTGTGTTTAAAAGTTAAATTCAATCTGACACACACAATTCCTTGGGCTGTTAGCTTCAACAGAATGGCAAATCAGCTTGATGAAAATTACTTATGAAACAATGCTATCCAGCTTAAATAAGATTCCAATGGATTTCGGTTGATTGATTAAAAAGGGGAAGCCCACCGAAATGTTCATAGTTGGTGAATTAAACACACACACATGCACACACTCACACAGATTGGCCTCCCGGAGCAGTATACAGGCATTAAATATAGACTTATATTTCAAACTAATAAAACTGTTCTGCGTATCTTATTTGGTTTTGGCTTTAATCTTAGATGAAGGTTCAGGTCCGTTTTTACTTCCTGCTATTCAAACCACTCCATTCGGAGTCACAGTATATTAGTCATTTGAGCCCAATATCAACTTCTTCTGATGTTGCTCTATTCTAGAAAGAACAGCATTGAAAGAAACACTCCTGACTATGTGACTGACATACAGATATCCTCAAGCCTTCAAACACCCTCACTGGGAACCATTCTTCCTAAAATCATAATTTCCCCCTCTTATCCTCTTGTTTTTCAACCAGCTTTAATCAATATGACTACTTTTACAATTATTTAAATGCCCTATCCATAGTCTATTTTTTTCAGTGAGAATAAAACTCTTCTAATTATTTTCCACAGTAAAATAAATGCCATCTTACTGGCTAACCATATTGAGGGCTGAAGGGACTAGGAGTGTTGGTGCTGGGAGGGAGAGGGAAGAAAATTGCAATCAGAAGTATCTTTGATAATACAGTGATTTAAAAAGGTTTGATCTGAGGTTGCTGTAACTCAGTGGATTGATTGGACACTGACCTGAGTGCATCATTTCATGGTGGGCCAATATGCTTTCCTGTGTCTCATGCAGAATGTGGATGGAGGAGGGGGATAGTTTGGACCTTGATGTAGAAAAGGCATGACCTCCACACCCAACGTCACCACCTAGGTCATTGGTGTCAACTGTACTGCCAGTTGAGTTCTGCACTCGAATAACCCTGACAGTGGTTTGGACTGTTTATCTCAATTAGTAATAGTTTTACACAGAGCAGCAGCTTCCACTTCTAGACATACTATTGCTTCAGCATTTCATGGTTTTCACAGATACATCATTAAGTGTTTTCATTAATGCCATTCTCTCTCTCCTATCTCTGTAGCTTTTACCTCTGCCCATTCATATGAGCCAATGTTGCCAAATGCCGTTCCTCCCCATGAGCAGAAAACAATGGTCCGATCAGGCCTCCAGCCTCTCTTCACCTTTAACATCAAGGCTTGTATAAATGCTGTGATGACAGCAGTGCTGCGGGCCCATTCTTGTCCGGTGTAACCATATACACCATTGTGGTGGCTACCAACTAGGACATATCTATCTGAAAAGAAAAACACCAAGAAAACATTGATTTCAGTAAGACTTTAACAGTCACATATTTCCAAAAATAAAGAATGGATTGTGTCAGTTCTCAGTGGCGTCAGGGATACATTTAAATGCTGCCAATTCAAGTCTACATGATCATACCAAGATTTGTGCAAGATTATATAAAACTTCGTCTTCTCTACCTACAGCAATCCTAATGTAAGTGTATGTGACCCAATCTACAGACCAAATCAAGATATTCACATGCTTTAAATGAGAAACCTTTGATATTAGTTAGTTACTTATTTGGATATATACTAAAGTACAATGAAAAGTATTACTCCAATGCTCTGGGCATAGTTTACAATCTTGTAAAGACTTGTAAAATTTACGACAAAATAGCTTTTCCTTTGATAGTGCTGATTGAGTGAATTGAAATATTTCATAAGAACGTTTTGATTTCAGCAACATTTTCAATGAAAAATTATCAAAGCCTCTATTTCAATATTATCATTTTGACCATATGGCAATAGATAAAATAAAGCTCTTTGAATTTACCAAAAGTAAGCACTTCAACTTTATTGAAATGAAACATTTTGATAAAACTTCAACATTTCTGAATTTTATTTTATTTTTATATTTGTCTTATAGGAAATTTAGAAATTTTTATGTTTTGTTCTGAGTTGGGCAGAAAGGACATTTCAAAATATCAGAACTTTCTACAGAATAGAAATGCTGAGTTTTGGCCAGCTCTAGATACAGAGTCATCAGTTATGACCCTTGATCTTCTTTTACTCCTTTTCTCAATTCTCACTTCTTGTGTCATGTCTACAGTTTTGATTGCAACAGAACCCAAGAAACCAGTGGGTGTTAGCTTGTTTCTATGCCCTGGTCTACACTTGCCACCATTTTTGGCATCAGTCAAAGGGAGATATACAAGTTACTTAAAATAACTTGCGTATTTCCCTTCGACTTCCTAATGTCCACTTACCTCCCTCGTTCCATAGTACTGGCTCAAAGGGAAATGTCCTCTCTTTGACTCAGTGCCACTTCACTTGAGGGACTGAAATCATTTGACTGACTTCCCGATTGATTGAGTGTGTCTTTACAGACCGCTCAATCGAACCAGGAAGTTTGAACTTACAGTGGCAAATTTGTTGCCGTCAGTATAGATATGCCCTAAGATAGCAAAAAGTTGTTTTTTAAGTCCTTTAATTTATCCAAACTGATTCATCCATCCTTTTTGTTGATATGCTGGAGCGCAACAAGAGATATATATAGTAAATTGTCCACATGTTAAATTAACTATGAAATTAAATGCTATACATTCCATGGGGATGTTTGCTTTGATTGCTACTTACAAACACTTTTGAATTTGACATGCGCGCTCTAATTATAAAACGCCTCTCCATCCAAATGAGTTTTTACTAGAGTTCTGTTCAATGTAATATCCAGGGACATTGTTCAAGTAGGGTACAATAATGCAATATTATGTTTTACTGGAGAGTTGCTGCAGTGTATCTGCAACATAAACAATTTTCAATCATATAACACAGCTGTTTGTTTGTGTTTTCAAACAAATATAAAAAAGAAAATCTCTGTAAATCTATTTCTTAGATTGGTTTCACTGTGTATACTTATACAGTCATTAAAACAAAGCTGTACAGCTGGTCAGCAAAAATTAAATCTAAGTGTACAAGATAATTTAATAAAAATAAGAAATATAACTAATGTAATTAAATTTCTGTTTTGTGTCAGGAAAACTCATTAATATAATACAATGACAATGGGAAGCCCTAACACTTTAAACCGGCATGAGGCTATCCTCAAGTGGAGACAGAGCATTCATGGATGTAAATTCCACTTTCTGTAGTCCTTAGGGAGCCATCTTCAAAGCATCTGACGAAGTGGGATTTTTCTCCCACGAAAGCTCATGCGATAAATAAATCTGTTAGTCTTTAAAAGTGCCACAGGACTCTGTTGTTTTTCTGCGACAGACTAACACGGCTGCCCCTTTGGAACTTGACAAATGCTGTAGGAATTGCTGCTGTATCAAAGGGATTAGTCAGAACGCAAAGACTACCTTTCACCATCCTCTCTGACTGGTCTGTGGACGGAAGGGGTAGTGGGAACGTACAAGGAGATCTCACAGAAGATGGCAGAAGGCCAGTAGATGGTTGGGGAAGCTGCCAAGTGCCATCTTCACTCCAGGAAGTTCCTGCTGATGCAGAGGAGTATAGACTGCAGGAGATGGCTGTTTTGAAGCTACTCACCTGCCCACACCCCTCCCATGCACAGGAGCCCCCAGAGGCAGCAGGCTGCAGGAGCAGCACATGAGGAATAGCAGTCACGCATACGGCAGAGTAGTGGGTAGGTAGGAGCAGCAGCTTCTTGTGCCAACCACCTGCTGGAGTAGGCAAGGAAACAGAGAGAGCATGATGAAAGGAAAGAAAAATAAGGACAGTGGGTCCTACGGGCAGAAGAAAGAAGCACTGGATACTGTGAGAAGTGAGAAGATAGGCAGGATAGACGAGGAGTGGGCAGTGTAAAAAAGGTGAAATACAGGTGACTTCTTACAGTGTATTCCTATGTCAGTTATACCTCTGTTGTGCAGTTGCAGACCATTTACTGTTTACAGTCTATAAAATCCACACACATTACCTTTTTAAATCCCCCAAAGTGATTGGCAACTAACCTTCTTTCCCTTATTCTTCTAACATTATGACTGGATATGAGACACTTTGGGAGAGTTTTTAAACTCCATCTATAATACTTCTCAAACTGAAAATCAAAACAGATGGCTTGAGAACTGGGAGCCTTTATGGGCTAAAATCCATCCATGATGCAGCTCCTTGGTCTTCAGTATAATTACACCAGGGATAAATTTGGCATTCCCTCTTTACTCGTAGCAGAACAAGGAAGAATAGCATGTACACATAAAACTAAAAAGAACCACAATGACAAAGTACCAAATATGCTATGAAAACATTAAGTAGGGAGGGACACAGCTACACTACCAATTAGGAGATCCCATTGACTTTAGAGGTACTACATGGTCTTAAAATTAGCATGTGCTTAAGTATCAATTCTTAAAATTAATTATCATTAAGTATCATGTGTACGACACAAAATGTAGAAGCTGATTAATGGATTACATGATGCACTGTGAGAAGTTGATGTTAGTGGTGAATACATATTTTTATTTGTTTGTTTGTTGTCCTAATTCTAATTTGCAATTCGGTCGATATAGGGACTTTTTCTAAACATGCCATTTTCTACTTTTCAACTTCGGCAATCTTGGGAAAATAGCTATTTGCAAATATGCTACAGATGAGTACATCAATTAAAAATTCTTGTGGAATAAAACCTTGCCTTGAAATTAAATATTCAAACAGTAATTTTTTTTGGTTTTTTTTTAATAAAACAGATTTAGTTCTAGTGAAAGGTGTGGGATTGAGTGTGCTACAAGTTGCAGCTATTATTACTCTGATGGACAAGATAATGCATGCTTTCCCTACTGCTCCATATCAATGCCTCAAACCTGACCTTAATGGACCACCTTTTGTGACAGAGTAGTTAAATCTGCAATCTCTCCCCAGAGACTGCCATCAAAAGTGCTAACCCAGGGAATTCTGATGATGGGTTTGGAGGATGACTCCATTTGTCCGTTAGGAATTGGACTGAGACCACCAGTGCTTGGCCACATGCTGGTAAACAACCATCAAACAACAATAGCTTCACTGCCTGCTAAAGTAACCCTCCTGCTTGCAGCCAAAGAGTCTCAAGGGGCGATTCCACTCATGTTCTGCTCACGCTGATCTTGATACCTCCTATTACTATTATTATTTTATTCTCTGTATTACCAAAGTGCCTCTGTTGCCTCCATGATTGCATTTTTTACTACTAGTGTTAAAGCTGAGTGAGATTTTGAGAGTTGGGTGTATTTTGATGTAACAGTTGCAATTAGGACCTGATTCTGTCACCCTTCATCATGTGAAACTGTATCTTATTCCGGAAGTGATATCAATGGGAATATTCGTGGTATAAGCAACTACTAAATATAGACAAGACTGAAGAACTGTGTCTTAGAATTTAGTAAAGGTACAACTGCAAAGGTTTGCACATCCATAATCTCTACTATAACCACCTTAGGTTCTAGATCTTTGCCTACATGGCTGAAAATTGTCTTACTTATTTTAAGTTAGCAATTTGTCCATAACTGAGCCACAATGCAATCCACTGCTACACATATGAATCACACACAGTAAGAGCCCATTGATTCTCTTAAAGATAATTCATTCAACTTGCAAGTTAATTGGCCAATTACATAAAGATCATAGGCTTCCAGGATTTTGACTGATTCACTGGATCTGTTTCCCGCACTACTAACCAATATGTAATTAAAAATATAATAGTCCACACTTAAGAAGAATTAAGCCTTTGCTGAGATCAGATAGACCACTTACACAGAAGTCAAACAATACAGCAATTTCTAGAGTTTCAAATGCCAAGACATTTACTTAACATAAATTAAACATAAAACAGTAATATCATGAATGTTTATAAAGACAACTATTGCTTATTGTGAAAAAACATGCTTGATGTACTGGTACCTCCTAGTATAAATCAAAGTCTTTGGAACTAAAATAGCATTTTTACAGAATATTTGTAAAGCACCTAGCACAACAAGAACCTAATACTTTACTGCAGTCTCTAGAATTACTGTTGTACACATAATTAATAATAATAATGGTAATAATAGTAATTATAGGGGTCTACTTACCGGGAAATATAGATCCCTTTAAATAACCAATAACATTAGAAATTGTCTTGTATGTTGGGACCGTCTGAATATTTAGACTGATTATTCTCTTTTCTGTTGAGATAAAAACAAAAACAAAAAATGAGTATTTTAACTCATCATTTATCACGCCACAGAATCGTGTAAGCCATCAATTTCTCTTCTTTCCCATACCCACAGAGAAGAGAAGAATATATTTTACACTTATTAAACTACACAGAAGGAGGACTGCAGACAAAAATGGTAACTGTCCTTCTCCCACATTCAGGTACCACCACAACCCTGAATGATATCTCAGCAGTGGGGATTTGAAGCAGGAACTTCTGGATTCCAAACATGAGTCTCTACCGACTGTGCTGAAAACCTCATTAACTGTACACATGCCCAATCACAATTAGAGGAGGATACTATATCATATGGACTGGGTGTTACACACTCAGTATGGCCAGGGACACTTATCCCGAGCTTCAGTGGCCCACCCAATTCACATCCCTACATAGGCAGTCAATTCTAGACTTTTAAGGAGCTCCCCAGGACTATGATGACCCCTTAAAGGCATAACTAAGCCAAAATTATCAACATCCTTATCTCAAAAGTGACTGAACCAAAATAAAATGTTCTACAGAAAAATTGTTTTGTTCTTAAGCTTACAGACTTTTATTCTTCCAGTGTAACTTTTTTTTAATCGGTTTGTTTTCAAGTGTTGCTCCCTGACCTATCCGGAATGTTTAAATGGAGAGTGCAATAGAATAAAATTGACTTGGGTCTGTCTTTATCAGAAAGATTTTCAAGTTCAGGTCACTTTCTGGTACTTACTTAGTGAGTAGATTTTGAAAATAAAATTCAAACAGATTTTAAGACCATTTCAATTTACTTGGTCTCCTAGACACAGAAATGGATGCCCTTGTTAATCAGCAAAGCAGATGCAATAATGTTGAGAGTCTTCCTTTGCTTTTAGCAAAATAGTTTTTAAAAAATGCAGTTCAAAACCCCAAAGCTATTTCTCAATCCCTTACTCAGGGACAACGCTCAGCATCATAAATAGATACACAGCTGCATAAGGACTCAGTAAGAACTTAATAAGGACTGTCGCTCTACCAAAGGGCAATGAAAATGTTCAATGAAGGTCAGTGGAAATTATGAATGCAGGTCAATAGAAAATTTAGACCCTATTAGTATATAATCACCATTGATAATTTTAGTGGCAAGTCCTGTCTCATACCCATGTTAGGGTTAGTGTTCTGATTAACCCTGTCTTCTGACATGTATTGCCATAGGTTTCATCAATACTACTGAAAGAGAATGCTTCGTTATTTTATATGCTATGTAAAAACCTCAAATTGCACCCTGAAATTTTACCTAGAATTTCTAGCTTTGCACAATAATGAATAAATAGAATTCCCAGCATTGCTTTATATAAAATACAACTTGAAAATGCCTTGAGGTAAATGGGTTTTTCGTTCATTTTAAATTACATTGACACTTTACAGATTACTCCTAAGACCCAATTTTGGATATAAAATCATTCTAGAGCTGAACTGCTCACTCTTTTTAAAAGCATTTTCAAGCCAACGCTGATTTGACTTCTTTGTTCTAATCCTACGGCATTTAAAAGTAGTATGGTTTTTAGCTGCTAGTTTAACAAAGTACTTAAACACATGCTAAATCCCACAGAAGACAACTAGATTTAACAATTTCCTAAGTGCTTTTCTGAATCAGTGCCTTAATCAACACTGGCTACTGAGACTTGAACTGATGACATTTTCTTCTGGCAAGTGATATGTTCTGGAATCAGATAATAAAATGAATAGACATACTGTACAGTACTCCAATTTAAAGTGGCATAGGCTTAAAGGCTTAGTATACCTGACACAAAGGCTCAAGGGGCTTTCTATGGCATACGCAGGAAAAGTAAAATCTATTTTCCTTTAAACAGGTCTGACAACAAATCTTGGTTCCTGATGCTACACGTCTGATGAAAGCCTTTAAAGGTCTTGACAATATTATCTCTTTTCCCTGAATTCTCTGGAAAGCTATAAGAAGATTTTAGCTTAATACTGCTTGAAATACACTTTAAGTTTATCTAAACCATAAACCTGCTTCATAGCTAAAAGAAAAGGAAGTGATTTATTGATATCACTAATGTCTATGGATTATTTTATTTTTTTTCTTTTGAAATCATTGCCACATAGCTAATATACACAACCATTTGGTCCTACCATGGTTACCCACATCATCCTTCCAAATAAATACAAAAAAAATTCAAGCAGTTTTCAATTCAATGCAATGGGAGATGTTGAGTCCTCATCACTTTTGATGAGCAATGTCACTTATTTAGAAGCTGAAATAATTTATTAGGCTCCCCCTCCCTTTCTTTTTTTGTTTTAAATCTTGCCACAGGCTCACGCTGCCATTGAATAGAGAATATATGGGCCCAATTTTCAAATATATTGACTAAATCTTTCATTGAATGCTAAAAATTGCCATTTAAGCACAAAAATGTCAGATTAATATGCCTCAGAGCCAGATTTTTAAAGATATCTAGCCACTGGGGTTTAAAAATGCACTAAGACACTTAAAACTCATTGATCTGAATGACTGTTAGATATCTAAATGTTCTTCAAAATACCATTAGGTGACTAAATACCTTTGTCCTTAGTACCAATTTTAGTGTGGGATTTTGAAAGTTTCATAAGGTGCTGATGTTTTGAAAATGTATCTCCTTCAGGCAAAAGTCAACTCCAAAATTCTACTAATAAGACTCCATTAACATGCATGCTGAAGTTTAGGTATATGAGCATCTGAATGAATTTGAGTACACGCAGAAATAGGCCTTGGCCTGTAAAATGCTGCAAATTGCTCTGTTGTGTTTCAGGAATCCACTTGTGATTAGATGAACAGGGTTTAAAGGGATAAATACCAGGAAGGGAGAGGAATTATTTGAGTAGAGCACCAATGTGGACACAAGAACAAATGGTTACAAACTGTCCATTAGGAAATTTAAGCTTGAAATTAGATGCAGGTTTCTAACCAACAGAAGAATAAAGTTCTAGAATAGCCTTTCAAGGGCAGCTGTGAGGGCAAAAAAACCTGAGTGCCTTCAAAACTGAGCTTGATACATTTATGGAGGGGATGGTATGATGGGATGGCCTAGTTTGATAATTGGCTGATCTTTGACCACTGGTGGTGGATATGCCAGTGGCCTAAGAATGGAGGGTAGATAGGGATGGGTTCTGAGTTATTACAGAGAATTCTTTCTTGGGTGACTGGCTGGTGAGACTTGCCCACATGCTCAGAGTTTAACTGATCACCATATTTGAAGTCAGCCTATATTTTGGAGGATACAGCTAAAATTCAGAGGGATTTTTGATAAATTGGAGAATAGGGTTAAAGACAACTAAATAAAATTCAACAAGGACAAATGTAAGGTGCTATCCTTAGGGAAGTAAAACCAAAAGCACAAATACAGAATGGGGAAAAACTGGCCTGGTAGCAACAGTGCAAACAGGATCTGGGAGTTGTGGTATAACACAACCTCAACATGAGTCAGCAATGCAATGCTGTTGCAAAACAATGAACCAACCAACCAAAAAAAAGACCCAAATGCAATTTTAAGTTTAATTAACAGAGGCATAGCATGCAAACCACTCTATTCAGTGCACGATAGACTTTAGCTGGAATACGGTGTCCAGTGTCAGCAATGTATAGAAAGGATGTAGAGAAACTGGAAAGGATCCAGAGGGGCGCGACCAAGATGATCAAAGGGTTAGAATGCAAGCTCTATGAGCAAAGATTAAAGGAACTGGGTATGTTTATTTGGAAAAGAGGAGATTAATGGAGGAATTGTTAGTGGTCTTCAGACACTTGAAAAAGATGGAGAAAAGTTGCTCTTTTTTGCCATGGAGGGCAGGACAAGAGGCAGTGGATTTAAACTACAGCATATCAGATTTAGATTACAATTCAGGAGAAACTTCATAACTGTAAGAACATTAGGGCAATGGACCAGGCTTCCTATGGAGATTTTCAAAAGGAGGCTGGGTAGACATCTGTCTTAGATGCTTTAGATACAACAAATCCTGCATCTCAGCAGGCATATACTAGATGACCCTTGAGTTCCCTTCTAACCCTATTATTTTAACAATATGATGATTTTAATTTACAATTAAAATGAAACTTAAAAATAAAGACAAGTGTGGTGCTTTATGTAATGTTATGGCTTTTTAAAAACACTCTTCCACCAGGATCTTTAGCGCATCATTATATTTGCAGTACTGCTAACCCTAAACATTCAAAAATCACAAGTCAAGCCCCAAAATGAGATCATAAATTTAGGATAGCTTTAGTTTCCCTTGACTTTCTAAGACATTTGGACTCACATTTTCAGGCTTCACAATCGCAAAGGCTAAAAACTTATTTATGCTTAAAAATGAAAGCTGAGATTCTCACAAAATCACTTATCTCAAGGAGGTTGGGCTTTAGGAAAAATATCAAATGTTGCAAGACTTAAGATAAGGTTGTGAGAGTTTACAATGCTGTATTAAGGAAATGCAAGAGCTAATTAACATGGTACAGGAGATCAAACTGGCTACAGTATGTTTATTTCACATGGATGACATGAAAATGAATAGAGATTGGAATATATTTTGCATATACTGTTAGATGCACTAATGTCACACACACACACACACACACACACACACACACACACACACACACAC